>CM030368.1:155708206-156263983 GCA_017893485.1 Hemerocallis citrina | reverse complement strand
CAGATTGGGCAACAAATACTAATAGTGGAGTAAGTGGCAAGTGAACATGTGAAGGTATGCAACATCAAGTGACAAGTATCAAGTACAAGTGTCAAGTAACAAGTCTCAAGTCTAGTGTCAAGTTGTCAAGTACAGGTATCAAGTCTCATGTATCATGAAGTCAAGTATCAAGTAAGCATGTATCAAGTTCAAGTTTCATGTATCACATCTTGTAGTTATTACTATCTAGGTAGCATTTCATACATCCATACTTTTACTACATGGTTGCTACAGTCAATGCGATTTTGTTTAGACCTAGTGGTAGATTTTAAAGGGCGGTGTACTCAGGCATCAAGTATCAAGTAAGCACGGTTCATGAATACGAAAATAAAATAACAAGTTCACGAAGCAAGTCCGTGAATACTAACAAGTTCAAGAACCACACAGTGGGTTCATGAATACAACAAGTTTATGAGCTAAGTAATGGCTCCATGAATACATCTAGGTGCAACAAGTTCATGAACCGTGTACTGGAAATACGGGCCCCCTTCCGGGTACACTTACCTATATTGTCCACTACTATGGTCTTTCCCTTAAACTCCGGCTTGTTACTTTTATTAATTTTTATCAAGAAAGCATGAAAGTGTGCAAAACAAGTCAAGTAAATATAATCAAGAACATGGAACAAGTTTAAGATATTTATATAGCATATTCGAGGGTCAACACAAATCAAAATATCAAGAACAACGAAAAATCTCAAATCTGGACAACAAGACGTTGGTGTACCAAAAATGTGATTTCCGTTGCTACGAGATAGCAAATGTGGATCCGTCAGAAGATCTAGAAACTAGAATCCCGCCTGTTTCCAACGCATATAATTAAGGTACATAAAAATTGTGGTAACATGTGTCAAAATAGCAAACTATACCGCTTTTGTGCTCAGCCAAAATTTGTGAATCTGGGTTTATACATGTGAAACAGGATTGAAACATTACTAATTAATTCTGAGAAAATTAGAAAATGTTCTCTAGGGTGTCCAGCAACAGCATACAAAATTTCAAGTCAATTACTTACTGGTAGCATAGTTAAAATAATTTGTAAACTAAAGAAGTGCAGCAGTTTTTGTGAATCTGCGACTACCGACGCAGCAGCCGTAAAACTGCGATATCTCCTAGACCGTAACTTGGAATTCAAAAATTTAAGATTCTATCGACAACTAGACATTCAGAGCTACATTTCATATTCAGGGCTCAAGTTCAGGTTTTGATTTTAAAGGAGTCAAAACAGCAAGTAAAGTCCAGGACAGCAACAAGTGTGAATGTCTTTCATATATAAGTTGCATGATAATTGGTTATTATGAGTCTAGATTAGCATGTGATACAAAATGAATGTAATGGGCATCAAATCAGCAAGTAAAATCTATTTCTCAACTCAAGGGAATGCAAGATCATCACATACATGATACAACACACATCTACAAGTCTAGGGCTTTTTAGTTTCATGTGCTCAAGTGACTAGGAGATAAATGAGTCCAACTAATTTGTAAATATAACAACGAAAGGGTTGTGACTCTTAAGATTATGGAATCGACGATGAATAATTCAAGATCGATAAATGATGAGACAAGAAGGAGTCACAACTACAACCTATTTACGGTATTTTCAATTAAATACTTGTACTAGGACAATAAATTGTACACGGAGAATACTTGCCTTAGGGGAGTAGTCGACGAATTCGACGGAGATCACAATCGGCACGGATCTTGACGGAAAGATCAAGAGCAAGGCAATCAACGGCTGCGATCAGATCAGATCGGATCGGAAGTGGCACGGATCTCGATGAATACAATGGCCCAGATTCAAAATAGCCAATCCCCCTTTCCTTCTTCTTCTTGATCGATAGTGAAGGAGAACGGTGGGAGACTTCGACGGCTGTGGTAGCGGTAGGCGGCAACGACGTCGGGGTTCGACTGGGGAGCAGTCGATGACGACGACGGCGACTGGTGGTAGGCGGCGACGAGCTCTGTCTCTTGCGTTCGAAACAATGTGAGGAGAGGTGGGGAATGGGTTCGGGGTGTTGGCGGTGCAAGCGGAGGTCGTGGGTGAGAAGGTGACGGCGGATGCGGCGATGATGGAGATCAGAGCAATGGAGTTCCAATGGTGACGAAGCTAATGGGAAATGGTAGTGGCAAGGTTGGATGGGTTTTGGGAGTTGGGGTAATGGCAGAGGCGATGGCGTCGGTGAACGAGATGGTGAGGCGGTGGTGGTGTGGGAGTGAGGTTGACGACGAAGAAGATGGTCGCGAGGTGGTTCGGGAGCGAGGTAATGGTGGAGATGGGTTCGATGAATGGAAGAAGAAGGAGATGGGAAGAGAAGGTTGGCGGTTGGGTATGTTTTGGGGTTTAAACAGTATTAGGGTTAGGGTTATATAGGGGGGTTTGGGTTATTGGGTAATTGGATAGCGGGTTTGAGGGGGATCCAACAAGAGATTAGTCAAAATTTATTAAAAAATGGGGAAAAAGAGATAGATGAGATGAAACAGTTCATTTCTTCATGAAGAACGACACAAAGGAGCAGAAACGAACAATACAATTGAATTAAATATTGGCACCAAAATTGAGTTGAAACAAATGAAATGAGTTTATTCGAACTGGAACAAAAATATAGGTCTCAAATTGAATACAAGAATACCGGAAATGAAAATACAGTAGAAAAAATACAGATACAGGAAATAGGAGTTACATGAGCATCGAGGAGGAAGAGTTGGAGCTCATGGTTGTCACCCTCCAAATGTCCGAAAAATGTTGGATGAAGCCCTTGATCAATTTCCTCGGCAAGGGAATCCTCCATGAAGATCGCAAAGAAGCAAGGAAAATTTGGACAAGGGCTGAAAGGTTCACTCTCGTGGAAGGACTCATGTACAAACAGTAATACACTCTAGTTGACGGTATGCCCTATTTGAGATGTCTCACTCCTGAAGAAGCACAATATGCCATCAAAGAATAGCATGAAGGAATCAGCAGTTGCCATCAAGGAGCAAGGCCCCTCACATGAAAGATATTCAATCATGGGTATAATTGGCCCACACTACTCAGCGATGCGCAAGAATATGTTCGCAGATGTGATCCTTGTTAGAAGCACTCAGCCATTAAGCGAGGACCCCAAACAATCCTCGGTTCCAAGTCATGTCCTATCCCTTTTGCCATGTGGAGAATAGATTTGCTTGGACTATTTCTGCCATCAGCTTGACGAAGAACTTTCCTAGTAGTAGCCATCGACTACTTCACAAAGTGGGTCGAGGCAGAGCCACTAGCAACTATCACTAAGCAAAAAAAAATTAGCAGTTCTTTTGGAAGAGCATTTTTTTTAGATTTGGGGTTCCCGCATATTAGTCTCCGACAATGGAACATAGTTCACCGGAAAAGGGTTTCACCAGCTGTACACCGATTTGGGGTTAACTCAACATTTCTCCTCCGTCTCACATCCCCAAACTAATAGCCAAGTTGAAAATGCAAATCGATAGATTCTAGATTGACTCAAAAAGAGACCAAGTGAGGCCACAAAAGCATTATGGGTTGAAGAATTGCCAAGTGTATTATTGTAACACCTCTTTGTATTTAATAACTTCACAATAGTTATTGTATTTCTTTTATTACTATTAGATATTACTATTATTGTTATTATTGTGTATAAATATACAATTTTATCTTATATATATTTCTTAATTTAATTATTCATTTGGTGGAGCGGATTTTATTGAAATTTATTGCAAAAATTAAGCTAAGGGGACTTTATAATAACTATTGGGTGAGGGAAGGGTTTATAAATAATTTTCCAATTCTTTTTCTTCTTCCTCCCTTCTCCCTTCATTTCGTCGAGAGCTTCACCCAGTCCCGACCGAAACCCATTTCCGACCTTCACCATAGGTCCCCAAATTCATTCAATTTCCATCGATTTCCAAAATATTTTTAAGGGTTTTGATTAATTGAAGGATGCTCGTCAACGTGTCGTTGTTGGTTTTTGGAATCATCAACTTTAAAGTGATTTGGATTTTATTTAAACATTATCTGTTTGTATGATTTGAGAATTTTTAGCTGTGAAATGGTGTAGTAAGATGAGTAGAGAATTCTATTTTTCTATTAGAAGTGATAGATTTGGCATTTAAGAGAGAAACTAAATTGGAAAATAATTAGTGTATTGGCTTTAGAATTAATGGATAATAAATAGAAAAATTAATAATTATGAGTAATAGAAAGCGTTGTAAATTAAGGGGAACAATTTAGGATAAATTTTAATGCAATTTTATGGAGTTAGAATCCCATTGGAAACTCGAAAATACGTGTATAATATGTATGCACGCTAGGTGTTCGACAAAGTATCTGAATGAAATATGTGTGATAATTTGATGGAATTTAAGATATACCTTACCCTCAATAATATTTTTTATTTTTAAATCAAGAAATTAGGGTGATTGGATCAAAGAAAATAGAAAATCGACGGCTTTTCTATTAAAATGCCTCGGATTGATAAGTGCAATTTTAAATTGGGATCTGAATTTGAGATTTGATAATTTTTCATGCGTACACACGTAATTTATAACGTGTGGGTGAAGATGGATTCGAATTTGGAAGTAGATAGCTTGCGTTTTGAGTGTTTGGCTAAAAAGTTCTATAATTTTTCGAATAGGTATTATAAAGTGAAGTTTGATTAGCTACCGAGCGAGCGAGGAGTGTCTTCTGGTCGGTTCATCAGGTGAGTATGATTATACTAGGTATATTTATGTTGTGGCAGAATTTTATGCGATTTCGAAGTGATTTTTGTGAATTTAGTTAAATGGAGATTTAACCGAAAATACGAAATTTTTTATATGCTAAAATTATGTTATTTGGTGAATTTGTGTGATTTTGAATATTTAGTGTTATGGATGATATATTGGGTATATGTATGATAGTATGAAATAATTGGGGTTGATATACGTATTATATACGGTAGATAAACAAAAATGACATATATATGGTGTTATGATGTATTGACCTATTTGGTGTATGTTTGAGATATATATGGGTGAAAATGAGTTATGATAGCATAATCGATGAAAATTAATGAGTGAGTATATGTATAATATAGTGATGTTTAAAGTGAAACTTGTGGGCAATTATATGATATAATCATCTACATAATTTAGCATGTTCATAAGATATTATAATGTGATTAAATAAATACTTTGGTGTGTTTATGATACGAAACATTATGAAGTAATAGTCTTATAAATTAAATAACCAGGTGTATGTGAATACGTGATATAAATGAGATAAAATAATATTGCAGTGCCGCACAATCTCCCAGGTGTTTGGGCTAGACCCCACATGCCCGGGATATACCCGGGAACAGGAGTTATAGATATCCTAGGGTAAACCTGGGATGAGAGCAGATTGCCCAGGATGGACCTGGGAGAGTTGATACCCCAGGATAGACCTGGGAGTGCAGATACCTCAGGATAGACCTGAGATGAGAGTTGATACCCCAGGATAGACCTGGAAGTGCAGATACCTCAAGATATACCTGAGATAAGAGCTGATAACCCAAGATAGACCTGGAAGTGCAGATTCCTCACGATAGACCTAAGATGAGAGTTGATGCCCCAGGATAGACCTGTGATGAGAGTTGATGCCCCAGGATAGACCTGGGAGTACAGATACCTCAGGATAGACCTGAGATGAGAGTAGATACCCCAGGATGGACCTGGGAGGGGTTTTCCTCGCTAGTATGGGCCAGGAGGAAGACGTAGCCTCGGGGTGTCAGACTCTGTATGAGCAGCTTCCCGTGTGTATACTGTGCTATCATCATCAGTTTGATGGGTTTTGTGGGCACTGAGAAAGAAAACAATTCATATAACAAATGGTGTATGTGTTAAGTATGCACATAAATAATGAATGAAATACGTTGTTGAATGAGAATGAAGAGAGAAGAAATTGTGTTATGTGATTATATATATAAAATAAAGATATGGTGCTATGAAAATATCAATGAAAAGATAAGAAAGTATGTTAAGTGATTAAATATGATCAGTGAAGATGTGGGGATTATATAAATGAGTATAAAAAGTGAAGGAATTATGTATATAAAGTTATATGAATAAGTTGAAGAAATTGTGGTATGGAAATAAATATGAGTGTGAAACATGAAGTAAAATATATTATGTGAAGAATAATAAAAGTAAGTGGTATTATGTGATGAGAATGGTTATTAAAGTAAAATATGATATGATATGAGTTTGAAGTACCTTGGAATTGTGTCGAGGAACTACTCGTCCGCTATTTCCATGGAATGGTGGGAACTACTTGTCTTAACACAACTCCCGGGGTGAATTAGTGGGTTGTTGATGTGATGATTAGATTGCGAGAGGGAAAATAAAGTAAAGTAAATTGTAAGATGAAAATGAAAATAAAGTAACGTAATATTCCAAGTTATCAGCTTGAGATTCGATGTTATATTACCCAAGTTGGGGTGCAGTGATTATTACCCAGGCTATCGGCCTTGGGGTACGGTGATTATTACCCAAACTATGTTTGGGGTACGGAGGATTATTTGATAATAATGAAAGTTAAAGTAAATTGTAATATGAGAATGAGACAGGAAATGAACATGAATGAAGATGAGTATGAAAGAATATGAGACATGAGTTGGTAAATGAAAATAAATGGTAAATGAAGTATGTGGTTAACTATGTATGAAAAACGAGGTAATTGCATCATATAATTATAAATGAAAATAAAAAAATGGTGATGTGAAGATATTCATGAAAAGAGGAACAATGCGTAAATGATTAAATATGAAAAGTAAAATAATTATATATGTGAATTAATATAGTGTTGTGTCTTTGAATATAAAGTGAAGGAATTATCTATATGAATTGATATGATATGGCATATATGAGATTAACCATGAAGGAAGTATGTATGTAAAATTAATGTGAATAACTCGAACAAATTGTGTTATGGAAAAGAATATGAGTAAAGAAAGTTGTATGTATAATATAATATTATATGAGCGTAAAGTAAAGTTATATGTGATATTAGTATGATGCATAAAGTGATGTGTGTTAAGTGATGAATATGGGAATGATTTCAAAACTAAAGATAAGTGTGATATGAGTTGATATAGGTTTCTATGCCTTAGAATTGTGTCGAGGAACTATGCGCCCGCCATTTCCATGGAAATGGTGGGAACTACCTGCCGAAGCACAACCCCAAGGTAGGGAAAGCGGATATGTGTATATAAACGGGTAATGATCAAAAGAGTATTTTGATATAAAGTCACATTTATGATGTTTTTATGTTCCAATTTCAGGTTAAATTTTATTATCTAGATATTTGTGAGTTCATTCTATTTTCTTTATACAGTTTAATTTATTTTCTAAACTAGTAATTTATACTCATACCAGACATGGCTAACCCCTAGTATTTGGGGGGTTAGTAGAGTCCCAGGACTACCCTACACCCCCTACTGTTACAGGTTCTCAGTAGTGCAGAGGTGAGGCGTGGATTTTGATTTTGAGTGGGTTCTTTTCTTTTAAATTTTTTTTGTATAGTTAGTTATATGAATAGTGAAGTTTATGGTTTAAATTGTATTTTGGATGTATAAGTATGTAGATGACGATGATGAACATAGTGTGAAGTAGTATAATATATATTTGACTGTACCCACCTCGTGGTGGAGTATTGAGTTTTGTGGTTGATTTTTGAAAGGTTTTTCTAAAGTTTTCTAAAAATCATATATGTTTTCAAAGGAATTTCTGGTTTTTTATTTGTGTCTTGCATGTTATGAAGTATTATGCCCCTAGAGCCGTATATTTTATTGCCTGTGTGATGTTGAATGATTTGCCTCGGGGAGGAGTGATATATATTACAGATACATTGAATTGTGTGATTGCTTGCAGATTTCCGTAAGGAAAATCTGTAAAAGGGCTTATATTTTAGGGGAAACTCTCCCGAAATTTTTAATAAAAATTTATGAGTATTTTTCTAAGTAAGACTTGGTGTAGATAAGCAATAGATTATGTTAGAAGTCATGTGAATAAGGAATATATATATATATATATATATATATATATATATATATATATATATATATATATATATATATATATTTGGGGTGTTACAATTATGGTCCTGCAGAACCACAAAGCAAACCCCAACTAGAGAATCGTCATTCAACCTCGCCTACGGCTCGGACGCACTCATCCCCTTGGAAGTTGGATTACCATCTCCTCATCTTATTTCCTTCAACGGAGAACAAAAATCCAACAATCTTCGAGCCAATTTCGACATTGTTGAAGAGATACAGGAAAAGGCAGCTATACGAAGGAACATTTACCAGTAAAAGGTTGAGAAGTTCTACAACAAGAAAGTTTGTCCCACTAATCTGAAAGAAATCTCTGACTCGCGAAGGAAGGGAAAGCTCGCTCCCAACTGAGAGGGTTTGTACAAGGTCTCCCAAGTGGTCTACCTAGGGGCTTACCGACTTGAAAACCTAGAGGAGAAGAAGATACCAAGAGATTGGAAAGTCGAGCACCTTATGAAGTACAATGAGGGCATCTAAAACGTCCTCTCTTAGTAGTATTAGAAAGCTTTCTTAACTTATAATAAAGGCCAGCCACTAGAGTAGCCATTTAGTTTTATTTTTCAATAAAGACCGTTTACACTACCGGTCACTGCGTGTAATAAAGGCCAGCCACTAGAGTAGCCACTTAGTTTATTTCTCAATAAAATTAGTCATCTATGTTTTTAAAGATTTTGTACAATTCTCTGGATGTAGAAATGAGTTAAACGCTAAAATTATACCTAAAAATGGCACCAAAAACTTATTAAAAACTCCTCATAAGATGATTTTGAAGTCCATACCCGTAGCTCAGAGTTACTCTAGCAATTTTCAACAAAGCAAGGTCAGAGTTCAACTAGCCATTCAACTTGCTCCTGCAACTCGTTAACACCTCAATGACAAGTTCGGAGTCCATACTCATGGCTAAGAGTTGCTCTAGCAACCTGCAATCAAGCACGTTCATAGCTCAACTCGCCATTCGATTTTCTCTTGTAGCCTGTTAAAACCCTAAACTAACAAGTTCAGAATCCATACCCATGCCTCGGAGTTGCTTTAGCAACCTACAACCAAGCACGTTCAGAACTCAACTCGCCATTCGAACTATTCCTGAAACTTGTTAAATTTCCTTAAAGACAGATTAGAGATTAAAAATCGTGGATGCAGTTACTCCAACAAACTTGAAAAAAAGCAAGTTTCGAAGTTCAACTTGCCACTCGATGTGACTCTCATAATTCATTGGAGGACCCATATAACAAGTTTGGAGAATAACTCTTTCTTAGAGTTGCTCTTACAACTTGCTAACCGCCCATAAGCAAGTTCGGAATCCACTTCTTTCCTAGATTTTCTCCTACAAACTAGTTGGGTACAAAGCGGACAATTCCAACCCCGTCAAACGCTTCTCACCGCTCAAGCTCCATCAACAACTCGTTGACCACAAACAACGAGTTCGATGCCTTGCTTTTTGCAAAAATCCTGTCAACAACTCATCAACTTCATACAAAAAATCACACAGCAAGGATCAAGCATACAAAAGAGTTCTTCATTGCACAAACAACAAGTTTCTCTACAAATCACAGAATTTTCTCAAATCTTTGTATTTGGATCCAATGCCACTACAAAAATTTACAAGTTCAAAACTAGGGGTCGTGTTACAAGTGTTGAATTACAATGAGTCTACAAGTAAAAGCATCATTACTGTAACCCCTGTTTTTCGTTTTTCATATTTTGGTGTATTTTCCTCTTCCTTGAGCATTTGTACTCTCTTTGTATTTTTTGGTCCATATATCGGGGTTGTTTTCAATATATATTCATTCTATTTCATTTTGAGCTCTTGTGTTTGATTTGTTTGTCTTTTGTTTCGTTCATTATCAGTTGTTGTCTTCCTCTTTATTGGATTCTTGTTCTATTCTTTTGCTCGTGTTTTGGGTGCTCGTGGTTTTATTTTCCTAAGCCCATTGTTGTTTACCCCATTTCGTAATTTAAACCTATACCTCATGATTATCCTTAAACCCAACTGATAAACCAAATCCTATTAATACTAATACCCATCTCCTATTACTACTCCTATTGGACCCATAAAACCAATTACCCACATACCCAAACCCATAACTAAACCCTATATATATAATCTCTCTCCCTCTCTACTAAACCCTAACCCTAACCTACTTAACCCCCGGCCGCCTTCCCTCTCTCTGCCTTTGCACCGTCACCCAACCCCGACCAACACCCTCATCCCAGCCTGCACCTCCCCATCCCGACCACCCTCATCCCGATCATCTCCCATAGCCGTAACCCCATACTCCCGAGCACTCCACCTCTCCATCCATCTCCATCCCCATATCTCTCTCCCTCTGGCCGTCCTCCGATGCCGATCAGCAGCAGCAACCGTAGGAGCAGCAGCGACCAGCAAAGGCTAGCCGCCGCTACCCCCGCCGCCCAATCTCCTCTCTCTCGTTGGTGTTTTGCATGTGCACGTAGTTTGCATGTGGGTTGCTTTGGTTCGTGGATTTTCGTTCGTGGGTTTTTTCGTTGCTGGGAATCCGTTCCCGTTATTCTTGGTGTTCGTTTCGTCTTCGGTTAAGGCAAGTAACTTGTACTCAATTCCTTTGTATGATACAAGTACTAAATACCGCTTGTAGTGCAGTTGGGTTCTAAAGACAACTCGTGTGTGATGTATCTTGATGAGTATTGTCTCTATAGTGCTATTGACCATAGTTTTCTCACGACACAAATTTGACATGAAACAACTTAGGTTTTGACCGTTCTTGATGTGATTATTTTTATGGGATAATTATGAGAAATCGTGTGTTTGTTTGGATCCATGTGATATACTTATTGTTGACATGCTATATACCATATTTCATGATGTTTGAACACTTAGTAGACTCTATGAAATGTTTGGTTGTGTTTATAACGAGATTCATATGTTGTATGTTGATTTGTTGTTAAGAGGAAAATCTGTATTTTGTCGATGATCAGTTTTGATTGCTATTTTAGACCATATTACAGTCAGTATCTTAACTTCAGTATTAAATATTATTTTTAGAGAAATCCATCTTTTCTCCAAACTCTCTGACCGTTATCGATTTCGTTTTCGTATGTGTGAGTTATGATTGTTTTACTACAGAGGTGTATTAAATTTCCAGATTTCGTTTCTCGATGATTTCGATGACTAAACTATTTTGATACTAGTGTTAAACACATTATTCTGATTTAAAGTTTTGGTCAATATTTCTATATCTATCTAGGGATTACCTAGAATTTTGGTGGATTTTATTGATGAGTTTTATATGCCGTTTCATACTTGTTTATAAAAACTATACTTGCTGGATTTTGTTTGCTGTTCTGTAAGGATTTGTATTTTCACCCTAATTTCTTTTCCTGTATGTAAAATATTTATGACATATGAAAGTTATATTATTTTGCCTATTTTCATCTCATTTTGGCGGATTTGGATTTCGTTTCACGGTTTGCGAGATGTCGCAGTTTTCGTACAGCAGTGTTGGGAATTCCATATTTGCCAAACTATCGTTTCTCGATATTTTCTGAATTTCATTGGCTAATTTAATCTTACTGGAAAATTATGAAACTTTATATTCTGTTACTACACATAAAGGGAATACCCCAGATTTTTTGTAGATTTATTTAATGAGATTTCATGTTGTTTTTTTTCTCTTGAATACGATTTTCTGATTTCTGCCTGAACATATTTTCTAGATTCAAATCAGTTTTAAGCTATGTTTTTGTGAAATGCTATGTGACTTATTTATATTCACTGGATTTGGTTGAGAGTCTATTTTCTAGACCTTTCGACGGATTCAGGTTTGCATGTTTGTAACACTGAAAATTTCAATTTTACTACAGTATGGTCTTGATGTCCTGAACTAGAGATTTGGTTCTTTTATTCTTTTATGAGTTATCTTGTACCCGTACATATTTATCTTATAACTTGAACTTGTTACATGATCAAGCCATGTTATTCTTGATATGTTTGGCACACCTACATGCTTGTTTGACATTAATAATAAATAATCAAGCTAGGGTTTAAGGAAAAAATTTAATAGTGGATAATTCAGAAACGTGTACTCGGAAGGGGATCCACTGATCCTACGTGATTAATTGAGACATGATGCTTGACACGTGATTACTTGACACTTGAACGCAAGACACGTACTTGCCACTTGCACAACTTGACACGTGATTATATGATACATGATACATGATACTTGGAGCTTGGAGCTCGATTACTTGATACATGTCCCTGAGTACACTGCCCACTATGGTTCACTTTGAAATCTAAAGCGAAACTGTTTATTATAGCAACCATGTAGTAAAAACCGGGATGCATGAAGTGCTACCTAGATAGTAATCACTACAAGACTTGATACATGATACTTGAACATGATACATACTTACTTGATACTCGACTACATGATACATGAGACTTGATACATGACACATGCTACATGTTTACATGATACTTGATTCATTCGTGATACTTGTTTCCTGTTTACATGATACTTATTTACTTGACACTTGATATATACCACTTATACTTGTTCACCTTACCATGCTAGTTGTTATGTTTTGTTATCATGCTTATTCCATGTATTAGTTAGTTTTCCCATATACTTGTATCCTGCATTACAAGCGGCCCATAACTTACATTGACGGGAGTTTGTTTTCTTTTTCCTATCCATGCAATTGTTAAATTGCAGATTTTGGAGAACAAGTTCCAGATGGTATCGGTGACATGAAGTATTAGTGCTGGATTTTACTATTATTTCTTGTTTCTTGCTTGAACAATATTGTATTTTGGTACTTGGATTTATTTGTATTTAGACAAGGTGACCCAGGATATTGACTTATTCAGATTTGGATATGTTTGAGATTAATATATTTTGGTTTTAGGTATCTTGTAAGTATTTTGGTTCATATGTGCATGATTGGTTGATTATTTTGCTTCCGACTCTGATTATTCTTGTGAAATGTTGTAAAGATTCTTGAACAGCTTATGGATGATGAAAATCATTCGCTAGGCTTAGTCACATATCCGTATTCCGTATTTTCTTTTGCAAAGCAGGACGTGATAAGGTTTTTAGTGGTATCAGAGCACCAGGTTTGGCTAATATATTAGTTGCCTAATATATTAGACAAGCTTGGCTGTAACTGGGATCGGTTCAACATTTCACCAACCATGCATGCATAAATGAATTATTATCAACATTGATCTGGATGCTAACTGTTTTTTATTTTGTGCAGACTATGGCTTGTAGAGGTTCTTCTGGTGTCCCGGGTGATCAGCCTGAGCTTGAGGCTGTCACTGTTGTGCTTGAGCGCTTGATCAATATGTAGCAAAACCATAGCGATTTGGTGATGGCTACTTTGGAAGCCGCTCGAGTTCCTCCGCCTGCTGCGCCTAAGCAGGCCATTCTTCCTCCCCATCTGAGAACAGTCACAGACTTTATGAGGCTGCATCCCGACAGGTTTTCAGGCACTGTGACACCTTTGGAGGCTGAACAGTGGTTGATTAGGACAGAGCAACTGCTTTTGGCAGCTAGGGTTGCGGATGCAGATCTTGTGAATGTGATGACCATCCAGTTGGTGGACTTGGCTCATATCTGGTGGAGTTCCGAGTCTGAAAGGATCGAACGACCGATTATTTGGGCCACTTTCACTATGAGCTTCTTGGAGAAGTTCTTTCCTAGCAGCACCCGAGTTGTGATGGAGCAGCAATTCTTAGTCCTGAAATAGGTTGGTCGTTATTTCTAGTAATGGAATTTTGTTACATATTGTCCAAAAAATGTTGTAACATAAGACTTTCTTGAAATAAGGCTCCAGGTCTGTGGATGAGTACGCAGCTGAATTTACGAGATTTAGTCGCTTCGCAGCCATTCTTGTGGCGAACGAAGAGGATAAGGCCCGTAGGTTCATTTTGGGACTTGAGCGAGACATCAAGGTGCAGCTTGTCTCTCTTCGTTTGCATACTTATGCTGGAGCTCTTGAGGCAGCTAGAGCTCAGGAGCAGGCTCGTAGTGGATTGGCCCCCTCTCAGCGGACTGTTCCACACTCAGTTGCTAGGTCATCTGGTGGGCCTATTCGGAGACCTGTTCTAGCCCCTCCGGTCAGGGCAGCTCCTTACTCTTCTGCGGGTCCTCCGAGAGTTGGTTTTTGCGACTTTTGCCGTCTTCCAGGGCATGAGCGCAAGGATTGCCGACGTGCCAATCGTCGTTGTTTTGGATGTGGTGCTACTGACCATTCGGTGCGGGATTGCCCGCAGTTGGCTCCTCCAGCCAGAGGTCCGGTTCAGCCAGTTGCCGCAGCTCGTGGTCCAGTTAGACCACTGCTTTCTCCGCAGTACCAGATTGTCGGTCAGAGGACCGCTGCTCCCAGAAGAAGTTAGGCTTTCAACCTGACTGTTGCAAATGCTGAGTCAGCTGAGGGTGTGGTTACAGGTATCGTTTGGTTTTGTTGTTGTTATTTCTCTTTTGTTCCATCATTTCCCTTTTTGCTTTATTCCTTTCTGTTTGTTCTTTCTGCATTTTGTTTTTCCTCACCCCTGTTCAACCTTTCTTTCCTTGTCTCTTTTGTTTCTGCCTTAGGTGTTGTCCTTGTTTGCTGCTTCCCTGCTCATGTTCTTTTTTATTCTGGGGAAACCTATTCTTTTGTTTCCTCTCAATTTTTCGCTCGCCATCAGTTGGAGTGCAGCAACATGTCAGAGGCTTAGAACATTGTGACAGATGGTGGAGTTGTCATTTGTTCCCGGGAGTGCAGGCAGTGTCACGTAATTATTGGTAGTGCAGATTTCAAAGCCAACCTGATTGTAATTGGGAATTCAGGATTTGACGTTATTCTAGGTATGGATTGGTTGGGTGAAAATCATGCCATTATTGATTATCATGCCAAGAAAGTTGTATTCCGGATTCCAGATCGCGCAGAGTTTGAGTTCCATGCCGGGGAGTCTTCCCTTGGCCGAGCTGCAGTTGATCAGGAGATTTGTGCGATGGAGTTACATTCAGGCTGTGAGGTTGTGCCTCTAGTAGTTCGGGATTTCCTGGATGTCTTTCCAGAGGAGTTGCCTGGCTTATCCCCTGATAGGGATGTGGAGTTCGGTATTAAAGTTCAGCCGAGTACGGCACCTATATCGAAGAGTCCCTACAAGATGGCACCGGTTGAGTTAGCTGAGCTTAAGGTGCAGATTCATGAGTTGCTTGATTTGGATTTCATCAGACCCAGTGTTTCGCCTTGGGGTGCTCCAGTCCTTTTTGTCAACAAGAAGGATGGTAGTCGTCGACTGTGTGTAGATTATCGGGAACTGAACAGTGTTACTATGAAGAACCGGTATCCGTTACCCATGATCGATGATTTGTTTGACCAGTTGAGTGGGGCTGCCATTTTCTCAAAGTTGGATCTTCATTCTGGGTATCATCAAGTCAAGGTGAAGGCAACTGATGTGCAGAAGACTGCTTTCAGGACCAGATATGGTCACTATGAGTATTTTGTGATGCCGTTCGGAGTTACGAACGCGCCGGCTGTATTCATGAGTCTTATGAACCGGGTCTTCTCTCAGTTCTTGGATAGATTTGTGGCGGTCTTCATTGATGATATTTTACTGTATTTTCGGAATTGGGAAGATCATGCTGAATATCTTAGAGTGGTTCTACAGACTTTGAGAGAATCAGCTCTATAGAAAACTCAGCAAGTGCGAGTTTTGGCTCGACATGGTTTCATTCTTGGAGCACATTATCTCAGGTGATGGTATTTCTGTGGATCCTACCAAGTTTGAGGCTGTGAAGGATTGGCCTGTTTCCAAGTCAGTTTTTGAAGTCAGAAGTTTTCTCGGTTTAGCTGGCTATTATCGAAAATTCGTCCAAGATTTTTTGAAGATAGCAGGACCGTTGACTAAGTTGAGTGGGAAGGATCAGAAGTTCTGTTGGTCTGATGAGTGTGGTGTGGCTTTTGTTGAGTTGAAGAACAGATTGACGTCAATGCCTGTGTTGACTATTCCCAATGGTTCAGGTGGATTCGTAATTCACTGTGATGCTTCTGGTAAGGGTCTTGGAGCAGTTTTGATGCAGAAGGACCGAGTCGTTGCATATGCATCGAGGCAGTTAAGGCCGCATGAGAAGAACTATCCGACGCATGACTTGGAGTTAGCGGTAGTGATTTATGCTTTAAAGCTGTGGAGACATTATTTACTTGGGGACCGAGTGGAGATCTTTACAGACCACAAAAGTCTTAAGTTCGTCTTCACCCAGAAGGAGTTGAACATGAGGAAAAGGCGTTGGTTGGAACTTATGGCCGATTATGACATCAGTTTTCAATACCATCCTGGTAAAGTAAACTTGGTGCCAGATGCTTTGAGCAAGAGACCGGCAGTTACGTTCTTGACTCAGCAGAGGGATCTGATTGAGCAGATGTGGAGGTTGGAGTTGGAGGTTTTGTTGCTGAGTTCTGATCAGAGTTGTTTTGTGATCCAGCTGTAGTCGTCTCTTGTTGAAAAGATTAAGGAGGCACAAGATGGTAATGCACAGTTACAGAAATTTTGAGCTGAAGTTGAGTCTGGGTCCAGGGCGGACATGGTTATTCATGCTGATGGATCACTTCATTTTGGGTCCAGGTTATGTGTCCCGAAGGTGAAGTTTGTCATAGGTTGCTTGAGGAAGCCCATCAGTCATCCTATTCTATCCATCCCGGTGGTACTAAGATGTATCGGGCTTTGAAGCTTCATTTCTGGTGGCATGGTATGAAGGGAGCTGTAGCTCGGTTTGTTGCTCAGTGTTTGATCTGCCAACAGGTTAAGGCAGAACATCAGAGAACCGCTGGACTTCTTCAACCACTTCCTATCCTATAGTAGAAGTTGGAACATATCACTATGGATTTTGTGACTACTTTGCCGAGGATTCCTAAGGGTCATAATGCCATTGGGGTGATTGTTGACCGTTTGACGAAGAGTGCTTACTTCATTCCTTTTCGTGTCGTGCAGCTTACTGAGAGCCTAGCTGAGAGGTATATGTAAGAGATTGTTAGACTTCATGGGGTTCCAGTCAGTATTGTATCCGATAGGGATACGAGATTCAGATTTCAGTTCTGGGAGTCTTCAGAACAGTTTGGGGAGTAAATTAAAGTACAGTACAGCTTTTCATCCCCAGACTGATGGACAATCAGAGAGGACTATTCAGATTCTTGAGGACATGTTGACGTCCTGTATGCTTCAATTTGGTGGATCATGGGAGGACCATTTGCATCTCATAGAGTTCTCGTACAATAACAGCTTTCAAGCCAGTATTAAACCTGCTCCGTTCGAGGCACTCTATGGGCAGAAGTGCAGATCGCCAGTGTGCTGGGATGACATTGATGAGAGAAAGTTTTTGGGTCCAGAGTTGATCACCAGGACAGTTGATGCTGTGGTTCAGATCAGGAAGCATTTGCAGGCAGCTCAGGATAGGCAGAAGCGATGGACCGATGTCCATCGGAGAGCTTTGGAGTTTGGTGTTGGTGATCATGTTTTCCTAAAGGTATCGCCGTGGCGCAGTGTCATTCAGTTCGGTGGTGGGGACAAGCTTAGCCCTAGGTTTATTGGACCGTTTGAGATTTTGGAGCGAGTGGACAAGGTCGTCTCACTTTGCCGCCAGCGTTTTCAAGAGTGCACGATATTTTTCATGTCTCACAACTCAGGAGATATATCCGAGATGAGAGCCACGTGATCGACTATTCTGAGTTGACCATTCGGCCGGATTTGACTTGTGATATTCCGCCAGTTGATATTGTGGATCGGCAGGAAAAAGTGCTTAAGAACAAGGTCATCAAGTTGGTTCGGATTGCTTGGAATCCTCACTCGCCCGGTGAGTCGACTTGGGAGCTGGAGGATGAGATTCAGCAAAAGTTTCCTCATTTGTTTGAGTAGTGGTTGTTTGTTTGTTTTCTTTTCTTTCCTTTTTCTTTTGTTTGGGGTTACCCTATGTATCTTCTTTTTGAATTTCGAGAACGAAATTCTTCTTGTTAGGTGGGTAGGATTGTAACTCCTATTTTTTGTTTTTTGTATTTTGGTGTATTTTCCTCTTCCTTGAGCATTTGTACTCTCTTTGTATTTTTTGGTCCATATATTGGGGTTGTTTTCAATATATATTCATTCTATTTCATTTTGAGCTCTTGTGTTTGATTTGTTTGTCTTTTGTTTCCTTCCTTATCAGTTGTTGTCATTCTCTTTATTGGATTTTTGTTCTATTCTTTTGCTCGTGTTTTGGGTGCTCATAGTGTCATTTGCCTAAGCCTATTGTTGTTTACCCCAATTCGCAATTTAAACCTATACCTCATGATTATCCCTAAACCCAATTGATAAACCAAATCCAATTGATACTAATACCCATCTCATATTACTACTCTTATTGTACCCATAAAACCAATTACCCAAATACCCAAACCCATAACTAAACCCTATATATATAATCTCTCTCCCTCTCTACTAAACCCTAACCCTAACCTACTCAAACCCCGGCCTCCTTCCCTCTCTCTGCCTTTGCGCCGTCACCCAACCCCGACCAACACCCTCGTCCCGGCCTGTGCCTCCCCATCCCGACCCCCCTCATCCCGATCATCTCCCCTAGCCGCAACCCCATACTCCCGAGCACTCCACCTCTCCATCCATCTCCATCCCCGTATCTCTATCCCTCCAGCCATCCTCCGGTGCCGATCAACAGCAGCAACCGCAGGAGCAGTAGCGACCAGCAAAGGCCAGCCGCCGCTACCCCCACCGCCCGATCTCCTTCTCTCTCTCGTTGGTGTTTTGCACGTGCACGTATTTTGCATGTGGGTTACTTTGGTTCGTGGATTTTTGTTCGTGGGTTTTGTTCGTTGCCAGGAATCCGTTTCTGTTATTCTTGGTATTCATTTCGTCTTTGGTTAAGGCAAGTAACTTGTAATCAATTCCTTTGTATGATACAAGTGTTAAATACCACTTGTAGTGTAGTTGGGTTCTAAAGATAACTCGTGTGTGATGTATCTTGATGAGTATTGTCACTATAGTGCTATTGACCATAGTTGCCTCACGACACAAATTTGACATGAAACAACTTAGGTTTTGACCGTTCTTGATGTGATTATATTTATGGGATAATTATGAGAAATCGTGTGTTTGTTTGGATCATGTGATATACTTGTTGTGAACATACTATATACCCTATTTCAAGAGGTTTGAACACTTAGTAGACTCTATGACATGTTTGGTTGTGTTTAGAACGAGATTCATATGTTTTATGTTGATTTGTTGTTAAGAGGAAAATCTGTATTTTGTCGATGATCAGTTTTGATTGCTATTTTAAACAATATTACGGTCAATATCTTAACTTCAGTATTAAACATGATTTTTAGAGAAATCCATCTTCTTTTCAAACTCTCTGACCTTCATCGATTTCGTTTTCGTATGTGTGAGTTATGATTGTTTTACTACAGAGGTGTATTTCATTTCCAGATTTCGTTTCTTGATGATTTCGATGACTAAACTATTTTGATTCTAGTGTTAAACACATTATTTTGATCTGAAGTTTTGACAAGTATTTATATATCTATCTAGGGATTACCTAAAATTTTGGTGGATTTTATTAATGAGTTTTATATGCTGTTTCATGCTTGTTTATAAAAACTATACTTGCTGGATTTTGTTCGCTGTTCTGTAAGGATTTGTATTTTCACCCTAATTTATTTTCCTGTATAAAAAATGTTTATGAAATATAAAAGTTATCTTATTTTGTCTATTTTCATCTCCCTTTGGCATTTTTTGATTTCGTTTCACGGTTTGCGAGATATCGCTGTTTTCGTACAGCAGTGTTGGGAATTCCAAATTTGCCAAACTATCGTTTCCTGATGTTTTCTGAATTTCGTTAGCTAAGTTAATCTTACTGGAAAATTATAAAACTTTATATTCTGTTACTACACATATAGGAAATACCCCAAATTTTTCTTGGATTTATTTAATGAGTTTTCTTGCTGTTGTCCTACTGTTGAATACGATTTCCTGATTTCTGCCTGAACATATTTTCTGAATTCAAATCAGTTTTGAGCTATATTTTTGTGAAATGTTATGTGACTTATTTATATTCTCTGGATTTGGTTAGGATTCTATTTTCTAGGCCTTTTGACGGATTCAAGTTCGCATGTTTGTAACACTGGAAATTTCAGTTTTACTACAGTATGGTCTTGCTGTCCTGATCTAAAGATTTGGTTCTTTTATTCTTTTATGAGTTATCTTGTACCCGTACATGTTTATCTTGCAACTTGAACTTGTTACATGATCATGCCATGTTATTCTTGATATGTTTTGCACACCTACATGCTTGTTTGACATTAATAATAAATAATCAAGCTGGAGTTTAAGGGAAAGATCTAATAATGGATAATTCAGAAATCTGTACTCGGAAGGGGATCCACTAATCCTAAGTGATTACTTGAGACATAATGCTTGACACGTGATTACTTGATACTTGCACCCAAGACACGTACTTGTTACTTGCACAACTTGACACTTGATTATATGATACATGATACATGATACTTGGAGCTTGGAGCTCGATTACTTGATACATGTTCCTGAGTCCACTGCCCTCTATGGTCCACTACGAAATCTAAAGCGAAACTGTGTCTTGTAGCAACCATGTAGTAAAAACCGGGATGCATGAAGTGATACCTAGATAGTAATCACTACAAGACTTGATACATGATACTTGAACATGATACATGCTTACTTGATACTCGACTACATGATACATGAGACTTGATACATGACACATGCTATATGTTTACATGATACTTGATTCATTCGTGATACTTGTTTCTTGTTTACATGATACTTGTTTACTTGACACTTGATTTATGCCACTTGTACTTGTTCACCTTACATTGCTAGTTGTTATGTTTTGTTATCATGCTTATTCCATGTACTAGTTAGTTTTTCCATGTACTTGTATCCTGCATTACAAGCGGCCCGTAACTTGCATTGACGGGAGTTTGTTTTCTTTTTCCTATCCCTGCAATTGTTAAATTACAGATTTTGGAGAACGGGTTCCAGATGGTATCGGTGACATGAAGTATTAGTGCTGGATTTTATTATTATTTCTTGTTTCTTGCTTGAACAATATTGTATTTTGGTACTTGGATTTATTTGTATTTGGGCAAGGTGACCCAGGATATTGACTTATTCAGATCTGGATATATTTGAGATTAATATATTTTGGTTTCAAGTATTCTTGTTGATATTTTGGTTCATATGTGCATGATTGGTTGATTCTTTTGCTTTCGACTTTGATTATTCTTGTGAAATATTGTAAAGATTCTTGAATAGCTTATGGATGATGAAAATCATTCGCTGGGCCTAGTCACGTATCCGTATTCCGTATTCTCTTTTGGAAAGAATGGCGTGAGAATTACAAAGGCATGCCGAAGCATTAAGTGGTATAGTAGTTTTGAAAAATGATCTATAGACCATCCTTTCGGCCGACTGGGTAAGGAATGTTTCTCCTAAGGGACATAAGCCTCCTTGTGGGATTTTTTGACGGGTACCACGCGACCTGCGCCACTTACATCTTTAGCGGGGAATGTCGATCTCATAAACTGGGTCCGAGAACCATGACCTGATGAACGCGGCCCTCCACAAGTATAAGCTAAACTTAATAACACAGTCACCCCACTCTGAGCATCACCAGGATGGCGAGGGGCTACCCATGCAGTCAAACCCGCTCCTTTGAAGGTCGACCCTGCTCCACCAACCGTTGCACCCTTCCTAACACCAGCAGTACGAGAAGTGCTAGCCATACATAGCCCCCCTAGCTTTGCTTGGAGACGATATATCTCCAAGTCCTTCTGAACAAGCACCTCCCTATAAAGAGAACACTCCCCATCGTTCTCTTTTGTCACTTTGGGGAGCAAGGGCATATCCTAACAACAAAATGTTTGATTGATGAAACCAGCGAACAACACAATGCTTGGTCGACAAAAGAGCGATTCGATGGGATAGACCACTCAACAAACACTTGGCGGGCGTAAAAATCAAGGAATCTCCAAACCAATTTAGATAATAATCAACTAGATTCTTGGATTCAGTGGGGTAGACCAATCAACAAACACTTAGTGGGCACAAACTCAATTTCCCTAAGAAGAAACCCAATACAACCAAGCTCCAAGATGATCAAGTCTAGCTCCACAACAACCCCTACTATAAGGAGAACCCCGAAGCTCCAAGCTCTAGCTTTACACAACTCGAGCTTCGATCGAATACCAATGCAACAAAAACCCTAACTCTCTAAAAAAAAAAACCAATCTCGGCCAAACCCAACATTAACAAGAGCTCCACACAAAGCTCCAAAGAGGTGATCAAATCCAAAAACTAGCACATCCAAGCTAGCTTACCCTTACCTCGGCTATGGAAGGAGCTCCAAACAATGATCAAGCTACAAGCTTCTAACTCGAAGCTCGAAGCAACCAAATCCAACAACACCCAAGCTTCACCAGGGGTTTCGAAGACTATCGAACCACACCCGAGCTTCACCAGTGAAGAAGATAAGAAAACTGCAACTCGAAACCAATACCGAAGCTTCGAAGGCAGCACACAAACTCCACACAACTCAACTCTGAGATCCTCACACATCAACACCTAAATAATCTCAAACCCAAAGAGGAGCACCAACTACAGGCTTATACAGCTAAAGTACAAGGCTCGCTCAAAGCAAAAGCTATTATTAGCCAAAGACCAAGCATGGCACTAGAAGCACTGCTCGACAAAGAGGAGAACGATCACCAAAGCTCTTGCTCGCAAAAAGACTCTGGTTGCCAAAGTGGTAGTCGACGAAGCAGCTGCTCGACCAAAACCTTGCTCACCGAAGAAGAAGGTGATCACCCAAACATATTACTTGCCGATAGTCTTGCCCACAAGCTTGTTGCATGTAAGCTAGCTCGCCCGAATTCTGCTCGAATGTACCTCAGCTCGCCGAGCTTGGTTGCCCATAAGCCAGCTTGCCTAAACTCCAAGGTCACTGAGATAGTTGCTCATCAAAAAACTAGCTCGCCTAAAACCTAGCTTAACGAAATGAGGTCTCCGAGATTGATGCTCGCCGAGCTTGGTTGCCCATAAGCCATCTCGCCCAAACTCAGAGGTCGCCAAGACTTTTGCTCACCAAAAAACTAGCTGGCCCAAAGCCTTGCTCAACAAAAAGGAGGTCGCTGAATCACCTTGCTCGACCAAAGAAGTGTGGTCGACGAATCCTAGGTGGTCGCCCAAAGTCTAGCTCGCCCAAAATAAGAAAACGAAACAAAGAAGACGAACAGTGCTCGCCCAAACGGTCAGGCGAGCAAGGGGGTTCTCGTAATCGACGACAGTCATTGAATCTTTCATATACTCAAGCCGAGCATGATAGACGCTGTAGATGTAGCCACGTCTCCATCACCCCTCTTGCTCGCTTCTCATCCATTCAATCTTGCTCAGCCAGCGGGCGAGCCCCACTCTGATCGACGCTCCAGATGAGGCCACGTCACCCGATCATCACTGCCTCCTTATCAAAGCCGCCTAATCTCACCAGCGAGTGAGCCAGGCGTGATCAATGTGCGCGATCGCTCCAAAATTCATGCTAGGTTAGATAAATTATTAAAAAAAATCCCCAAATTTTATTTAAAATTCCAAAAAAATAATGATTAAATTCATAAAATTAATTAAAATTTCCGAAAAAAATTATAAATTTGAATGCTTAATTAAAAAATTCGAAAAAATAATTATTAATTGGGAAAAAATTATTACAAATCTGAAAAAGTTATGGAAATTCCAGAAAAATTAAGAAAAGTCCCGAAAAATATTCGCCACCTTCAGAAGCTTCTGACCAGTTCTAGGTATCTCTAGTCATCCCTGAAAGCTAAGATTACACCTCAGAATTCTGAAACAAGGCGAACTACTTCCCGAAAGCCAAGAAAATTATCTTTTGGGAGTTGGGGGGAGGCAGGCTTATGATAATGGTAAAAATTGCAACAACTCAGGGCCATATGATTCCAACACGGATCTTAAGGCTTCTATAGGCAGGTAAACAGTAACGAGCCTCTTTAACAGGTCGGAGCCTTCTTCAGGCTCATTAACAAGACATGAGTCATTTCAAGCCCATTAAAAGTGTCTAGGCCCACAAGGAGAGACACTCAGCCAATGAGGGCTGTAAGTCAAATCTCTTATCCCCAAACAGGAGAATAACTGAATCTATCTCTTAAAAGGGGGAGAACAGGTCGGAGATAACAGATTCATATCAATCTCCTACTTGTTTCTCAGGCCTATAAATACCCTTCCCCCTCCTCAATCATGAGATAATCAACAATTCCTCTCTCAAACTCTCTTTCTCTCTCTGGTTCTGACTTGAGTGTCGGAGGGTCTATCGTCAGGGCCACCCCCGGTGTTTCATGCTTTTTTGCAGGTCCATCGGCTGCATCAGCAACCGTCTGATTCAGATCAAGGTGTTGTTTCAACGATCCAGATCCAATCCCAGAAGCTCTAACCACTTTTTACCACGACAATCAAACCTTAGATCTTTAGTATAAACTCATTATTTGTTTGCTCCCACAACAAAATTAGCAGCAACAATATGTGATTGTGATTTGCCAATGAGGTTGTACACATATACCTATGATGAGAGACAAACTGACTCCATCCTCAAATTCATGATCAATTGATGACCATAATTATATATATGTTTACTGTATTTTCCAACTACTTGAGCTTATCATTTATCAAAACATAATTAAGTATTGCTCTGTTTTTTGTCTATCCTTCCAAATGTCCGTGTTAAAAGCTATGGTTGGGAAGGCAAGAAGTTACCCACGTTGAATGTTGGAGATCCCATGACATGCCCATCTCTGACTGGAAATGATTAATCTGATCCCTCAAAACTTGGTCTAGTCCCATACTAGCAAAACTCTATATGTTTTTAGAGATATCTTGACCTCAATGAATCTTTTGCCAGTGGGTGGTAGGGTACTTGACTTTTCAATATGATGTGGACGATTCGATATAGCTATTGGGCTTTTGGTGTAGAGAGCATATTATCTGATCGATGGTCCCCAAAGAGAATCGGCTTCTTTCGTGTGCGTGTATAATCAATGTTCCTTGGAAGCTAGAGATTGAATTTGGAGCAGACATGTGTGCAGTGCATGCATAATCAATGTTCATTTATACATCCAGATGAAAGTTTATCAATGAGTTATGCTTCGGTGGTGATTGACTAAAGTTGATGGTTGCTAATTATTTTTTAAAAAAAAGATCAATTTCTCATGTAAGTTGGCACAGAATGCTAGTGCATTGGAAAGAAATCCGGAGAAATGCATATTTTACTGAAGACTAAGAATGAGCAGTAAGTTTGACCATAGTCGAGCCACCGGAGAATTTCTCTAATACATATACTGCATGATGATAAAATTTTATCAATCATACACTTACTTTTGAATTCATTGTGAATGTTAATAAGGGTTTTTACTGTAAGAGGCAGGAGAGCAGGAAACTGTTACGGGCATGAGTGCAGACTAAGAAGAGGCACCAACTGATGGTAGTGTTTGATATATACATGCATCAGAAGAGATTGGATAGCGGGTCATGTATCTTCTTTGAGATCAAGCAGTGCCCACAAGAAGCCGGGAGAGTGGGGGATTCTTTTTTTATTGATAATGATATATTGAGTTGGATGAGGAGATTCAGGCAATCTTAACCACCCTATATGTTAGGATTTCATCCCTTTGACATGTTCTTTTCTAGGTGTTGGAGGTTTGCTTCATTCATTATGGAGGTTTGAGTTAGAAAAAGGCCAATACTATTAGGTCCCTCATATAATCATTAAGGTTGTACATTAGTCGTAGTTTCTAAAATTAATAATTTTATAGAATAAAGTATTTGTGTGTGAGTGTTTCTTGGTAATTTTGCTTTGATATTGTGTAATTTTTAACCTCCGGAGTGACAAGAGGACTAAGGAGGAGTTCCAGCATTCCAAGCTTTAGGGGGCCGAAAACCGGATATTGCTTCTTTCTCTCTATGCTAGTAGTTTAACTCCGAGAATGCATAATCTCTGTGAATGAGATATCGTTATTATTTTGTGAAGTAGACAAGCTTCTTTGCGAGCATATCTTCTTTTTCCTCTTCTTTCACATGAGTTCATTATTAGATAATTCATTCAATCATTTTAGTGTGGCAGGCTAGTTACTCGTGAACACATGTATTCATAGGATTTGGTTTTCTTTTCCATACAAATATTGAAAAATAGTATATAATATTGTTTAATATGGACACATTATTCTTCGATTTCTTGTCTAACATGAATCATTGATGAGAGCAAAGAAAAAATAAATACATACTTACAAATCTAGTTTCATTCATGATAATCAGAGGATTAAATTATGGATTCAAACTACAAATCTCATATTGAACACCATGCGCATCAACCTATATAAGTGCAGGCAGCTATTCCATGAAGATTGTCGATATGTTGGTGTGTTAAGCAGGGTGAACTTGTCGAAGCGAGGGACCAGAGGAGGGTGACATTGGCTGAACCCATCCTTCTGAGAATTCTTGGCCCCCTCCTCATTTGCACTTATTCATTTGTTTTCGAACAAGGGCTCATTTTGGTCTTGAGGATGAAGAACCTCCTCAGCTCTCGGATGTACTTCTAACATCGTTGCAATTTCTCAAAGAAGTCCTGAGGGGGCTTCTTTGCTAGTGATGCTTTGAAGTTAGTGTCCTAGACATTGTATCAGAATGCACCAGCCACTACCATCAGGTCTAGTGTGAGGACAGAGACTCGGAGGTGAAATGCTTGATGAAGTCCTTGAAAAGCTCCCCTGCTCTTTGCTTTAGCTCCAACAGGGAAGGACTCGTCTCATCAATTTTGCGGCTATTGACGAAGTGCATAAGGAAGAGTTATTTGAGTTGGTCGAACGAGAAGATTGATCCTAGAGGGGGACGGGAGTACCACTCCCGTGCGGATCCCTTCAGTGTAGTTGAGAAAGTTCTACAGAGCAGAGCGTCGGATGCTCTGCAGATCATCACAAGAGTTTTGAAACTCTCGATGTGATATGCGGGGTCGGCTTCTCCATCGAATGACTCAAAGGGGGAGGCTTGAAGTTTTCAGAACAGGGGCTTCATGGTTGGCCTTAGTGAAGGGAGGTTGGATGGGGCGGTATCCCCCGACTTGGCTACCCTCTTCTTGACCAATCTGGTCGATGTGGTTCTCCATCTCTCGGAGGCGACGGATCACTAGATCTTCTGGTTCCTCGGATCGGGTTGACTTGAAGGATTATTATTCTTGCTCGATTCTAGGGAGTAGACCACTCACCGGGTGGTCTCTATTTGGGGCACCATAGAGGGCCTTAAGGACTTGATCGGCGAAGTTTCGGAATCCTGCTCGGGTCATGGATACCTTCTCTTCTCTGTCATTCCTGGGAGCTCACCGACTGACTAGAGTCGGGCTCCTCTGGCGTCTTCATCCCTGTGGCGAGGGCATCTGACGGGACCTCTATCGCTGAAGTGAAGGATCCCTTGGCTCATATGATATTCTGAGTGGGAACCGCCATCCCTGGAGCTTTTCTCATCTAAGCACTGACGGAGGTATATCGCTTATGGCAGGCGTTATTTACCTCACGGAGATCTGACTATAAAGGGTGCACCAAGGAGGCAATGGATATGCAGACATACCCCCAGTTCTCGGTCGGACGAGGTTCAAGATGGTTGTGTCGGGAGCCTGCAGATGCATCCCCACTGGGAGAAGGCTGTGACAGCGAAGGAGGAGCTTGGCGGCTAGTGGCGGTTGTCGTCAGCTTTCTTCTTGGAGGCATGGCTAAGGGTGGTCTTTGTGGATGGATCTGATCAGAGAGCCATATCTATAGCTTTCCCACAGACAACGCCAATTCTGTTGCTGCTAATTTTGGTGTTGGAGCAATTCGATTGTAGTTCTCATATTGAGAGAGAAAGAACCGATCTGGACCCTCGATCAGAATCTGAATATGAACGGCTGGAAATGCTTGGATCTTGATATAAATGGTTAGGATCGTCTGGATCTGGATCTGGACTACTGGGATCGCTTGAATCTGGATCTGAATCTGGATGGCTGAAAATGTCCAGGAACCTGCAAAAAGTTTCACACCGGAGGTGGCTCCAGAGTAAAACCCTCTGATGCACAAGTCAGCAATCCAGAATAATGATTATGGTATTTTAGTGGAGAAATATTGATAAACTTTGACTCATGGAATGGGGAGAATAATTATAGGCTATGAATTAGTTATAGAAGATAAACTTGAAAAGGTATCTTTGAAGATTGAGTTGGAGATTCTCATAGTGAAGGTATAGAATTAGCAACTAATCCGTGATTTGAGGGAATTTGACTGATAGTTGTAATGGGCTAAAAATCTCCTTCTTCTTGGGCTGCAAGTAAACCATAATTTTAGATCTAATTAAGCTGATGAGCCTGAAGAGGGCCCACGTTTTTCTAGTAGGTTTGTTGTCGTTGTTAAATTATTGTACGGTCCTTGGAGGCTTTGAGATGTGTGTTGATATCGTGTGGCTCTAATTTTTACATGTACCAATACCCCTATTCCCATCGTTTATAAAATGCTTGCATCTGTTAGTTTTCTTTACATAGAACCAAAATTAAATCAATAATATGAAGAAAATGAAATTATAGATCAAGTACCTTATCTTTGGTCTCCTCCAATACTCCATGAATTATAAAATGCATAACATTGTTTTGTATTAACATGTAAAGTTGAATTATATGTATCATTAAAGGAAAACAATTAATAAAGCAGGAGATAAATATATAAACTAATATAGATTGAGACAAATGCAAGACCAATTTGCATTACTAAAATTTTCTTTTGAAACAAAATCGCTTGACTCTATGAAATAATACATCACAATTCCTATGAGGAAATTATTTGTAGTGATCGATAAGTTTTAAGGTACTAAAAGCTACTAGAAAGAGAAAAAGAGAGAAACATGTGATAGAAACATGTGATAGGCTTTTCTCCAATTTCCAAATCATGTTAGGAGTTGATGATTATTGAAATTCATAGCACAATTATGATATTCACTACTTTCCATTTGTAATTTGGAATAATAAAATCTCAGAATACAAATATATGTTAGTAATTAAAAAAAAGGGAAAATAAACGAATAATGAAATAATGAAGGATGTACCTTTAATATCAGTCAAATGGCATTAGAAGCCTTAACCGGCACGCGGGGTTATTTTTCACAAACAACCATCAGAAAAATCAATATATATGTGATTGCGATTTGCAATTGAGGTTGTACTTATACCTGTGATGAGAAGCAAACTGATTCCATCATCAAATTCATGATCAGTTGAAGACAATACTTATATTTAAGTTTACTGTAGTTTCCAATTAACTACTCGAGCTGATCATTTATCAGAACATAATCAAGTACTGCTCTGTGTTTTGTCTATCCTTCCTGTTGTCCTTGTCAAAATCTAAGTAGGGGAAGGCAAGAAGCTACCCACATTGAATGTTGGAGACTCATGACGTGCACATCAATGATTGGAAATGATTGATCTGATCTCCCAAAACTTGGTCAAGTCCTTGCTTATTTTGGTGCGTAAGCAAGCACACAGTGAGTTTACATTTGAAGTAAACTATTAAAGATCTAATATTTGATGGTCATCGTAAAAAGTAATTAGAGGTCCTGTGAATAGATCTGGATCGTTAATTGAATACCGTGATCTGAATCCGACGGTTGCTAACGCGGCCGATGAACCTGCAGAACGCCTGAAACACCGGGGATGGCCCAGCGCCAGACCCACTGACGCTCAATTCAGAACCAGAGATAGAGAATTTGAGAGAGAAATTGCAGATTTATTGATTTCCTTGTGACTGAGGAAGGAGGAGGGAAAATGGATCCCTTGCAATTTATTGATTTCCTTGTGACTGAGGAAGGAGGAGGGAAAATGGATCCCTTATCTCCTATTGATTCCCCCCCCCCCCCCCCCCCCCCCCCTTAAGAGATAAGACTCTCGTGTCTCGGGATAAGATATTTTGACTTACAGCCCTCATGGGCCCAGTCGTTTTTAATGAGCTTGGAAGCGGCCAATATCTTATGGATGAGCCTGAAAGAGACTCGGACCTGTTAAAGAGGTCCGTTATAGTTAATCTGCATGCAGAAGATTTAGGATCTGTGCTGGACTGTATAGCCCTAATTTGCTGCAGTATTTACCATTATCACTAGCAAAACTCTATATGTTTTTAAGAGGTATCATGATCTCTGTGAATCTTTTGCGAGTGGATGGTAGGGTACATGATTTTCAATATGATGTGAAGATTTTTTTTTTGAGGAAAAAATATGATGTGAAGATTCAATGTCCCCATTGGGCTTTACGTGCAGACTAGAGAGCATATAAATTAGTGAACCGCCTTCTATAGGCCTTAACACCATTTTACGAATCAGTTTTAAGGCAATTTTTGAATATGATCCACTATATATTAATGAGATATCTTCATGGACTTGTGTTCTCCTTCATGAGTACATCAAAATTATATATTTACTTGCTCAAAATAGTTATGAGGTTAATGAGAAATTGTCTCTCAAAATGGGATACTTGATTTGAGAAAAAATGGGTCGAGGAACTTTAGTCTCATATCGGAAAAATCATAAGAATTAGAAGGGTATAGATAATATCTCATTTCTTTGCTTCGTAAGAAAGCAAGCTAGAAGGCTCTCTTTCACGCGCAGCGGTGCAAATTTTGAACCGGGATTACATGCGGCTTGTATGCGCCAACACGTCCTGCCGACACAAATGCCGGAACAACTTGAACCTCACCCCAAATGAGGCTTCTTTTTGCCTCAGTTTTGATTTTTTCAACCTGTAACGGCCGAAACAAATGCAAATACACGAATTTGTCTGTGAAATCAATATGAAATGTTTTGTCTGCATGTTTCAAAAATCAAGTGTTAGTTCAGGAGTGTGACGCGGTGCTACAGTCGACATTCCACAGCCGTTGTATCTTGGGAAATGGACACCTCTGCAATCTCCAGTATCCGGACGAGGCAAATCTGTTTTAAAGGTATTGTGCGATACACAAGTCTCGACTCAAATTGGCTTGGGTTTATATTTTGTTATTCATTTTCTATATAATTTGTTTGGTTTTTCAACATCTTCTTCTCCTTCTTTGTTTTCGTGTCTCAATCAAAGTTATTTTTATGTAAACTTTTGTAACAATGTTCACTTATACATCCTGATGAAAGTTTTTGAAAGTTTATCAGTGAGTTATGCTTTTGTGGTGATTGACTAAAATCGATGGTTGCTAATATTTTTAAAACAGATCAGTATCTCTCTTTTATGTAAGGCAGAGAATGCTACTGCATAGAAAAGGAATCCGGAGAAATGCATATCATACGAAAGACTAATTAAGAATGAGCAGTAAGTTTGACCACAGTCAAGAGCCACCGGAGAATTTCTCTAATACATATACTGCATGATGATAAATTTTATCAATTATACTTTTGAATTCATTCTAAATGTTAATAAGGGTTTTACTGTAAGAGGCAAGAGAACAGGAAACTGTTCCGGGCAAGTGCAGACTAAGAAGACGCACCAACAGACGGTAGTGTTTGATACGTGCACGAGATGAGATTAGATAGCAGGTCATGTATCGTCTTTGAGATATAGCCGTGCCCACAAGAATCCAGGAGAGCGTGGGATTCTTTTTATATTGATAATGATATGAGTTGGATGAGGAGATTCAAGCAATCTTAACCAGCCTATATGTTCGCATTTCATTCCTTTGACATGTTCTTTTCTTGATGTTGGAGGTTTGCTTCATTCAATAAATATATTATGGAGGTTGGTGTTACAGAAAGGCCAATACTATTAGGTCCCTCATATAATGATTGATGCTGCACTTTAGTTGTAATTTCTATAATTAATAATTTTATAGAATATTGTGTGTGAGTGTTTGTTTCTTTGTAATTCTACTTTGATACTCTATAAGTTTCTTTGTAATTTTACCTCCGGAGTGATAAAGAGGACAGAGGAGGAAATCCAACATTCCAAGCTTTAGGGGGCCGAATCGAACCCTGCACCTTTCTCTCTACGCATGCTAGTAGTTTAACTCCAGGAACGCATAATCTCTATGAATGAGATATCGAAGTAGACAAGCTTCTTTGCGTGCATATGTATATATTTCCCCCCTTCTTTCTTCATACGAGTGCATATGTATAGATAATTCATTCAATCATTTTAGTGAGACTGACTGGTTACTCATGTACGCATATATTCTTAGGGTTTGATTTTCTTTTCCATGCAATTATTGAAAAATAGGAAATAATATTGTTAAATATTGGATACATTATTCTTGGATTTCTTATCTAACATGAATTACTGATGAGAGCAAAGAAAAAAATAAATACATTCCAAAAAATCTAGGCTAGTTTCTTTCATCGATAATCAGAGAATTAAATTACAGATTCAAACTACAAATCTTGTACTTGTAGTTACGCACACCAACCTCGATAAGTGCAGCTATTCCAGCGCGTTATCAAAAAAAAAAAAGGTGCAGCTGTTCCAGCAAATCTACTTGTTATAATTAAGCCCATCAGAAAAAAAAGTTCATTTTATGGGTTTTCCACTAGTTTGGGCCCCAGCGGCCCATCTTATTGAATTTTGATATGCCTTATTGCGGCCCGTTAACTATCCCAAAACCATTACCCAATTCAAATTCTCAACAACAGAAATGGGAAACGAAATCCTTTTAATCTCGGCTCGGCTATCGGTCTCAAACATAGGTGGTAACTTCCCATCTTCTTGCTTTTCAAGTTTCCTTTTAGATTGGATATTGATTTAATATTTAGGCATAGTTCATTATTATGGGTCACTTGCCAATCACTCTAAATGACCAGGTTGGGAGTGAGTAAATAGTTTGATTTTTCATTCGTCCATCTCTTCGTTTGGTTACAAAATCGAGCTGGGTGAGAATGCACACCAGCTGTTTGAGAGAATGCCTCAACAAGAGTTTTTAGATTTGTAGTGTTTTCACTTTGCTATACATGGTGTGTGAGAGATTTTAGCTTAGCGAGATTGCCCACCAGTTGTTTGAGAGAATGCCTCATTATTTTAAATGCTTTTGGCTTTTCTTGAGATAATGCTCACTAGTCGTTTGATAGAATGCCTCAACTGCTATAATGGTTATCACATTTATTACTTTTCTCTTTTTGTAGGCATCAAGAGAAATATTGACCAAGTATATATTTTTGTAATATTTTGACCATGAAAGATTGAACTTTGGACATGTTTTTGTTTAAATTATTGATTTGTGTTTTTTTTTTGCTCTTTTGTTTATTGTACTTTTTTGTCATTCTATAGTTTGAGGCTTTCTATCTAAACTTGAGTGGTTTATTTGCATCTTCTATATTCTTCTATATTGAAGTAATATGTCTAGAAGAAGAGTGAAGTGATAGAGTTACTACCAAAAATTACATTTGAACAAGATGTAGGGCTAGAAAATTATTTGATTGACTGTTGAGTTAAATATAATTAATTTTAGTCTTACTTATTGTTTTAACTAAAGCCACCATTTTCATGTGGGATTTTGTTTGTTAAAGCATTGTCAGATTGTATAAATTTAGTACATGTTGATCAGAGATGATATAGGGGTCTCTTAATCCAAAGTAGTGAGTTTGGATTTAGATATGGAGCCTCCATTTCTAAGCAGATTTGGAGGGTAGCCTCATACTTACTGAATTGGAGATCAACCGACATTGAGGTTAAGCTGGTTCAGGGTTATTGAGATATAATTCCTGAGGTTAGTTTGATTAAGGGGGAAGATTTTAATATTTTAACCGAAATTCCCTACTCATAAGATCAACCTAAACCAATTCATTTGAGTTCCAACTGAAGTTCTACGTATTTGAGAGAAATAGCACATACATTATTGATCTTGCTTCTAATTTCCCCTCATATTCAGTGAAAAAGATAGATATGTCTAAGTACCAGAATTTAACCCATAGAAACAATATAGCTATATAACATATACAGAAATCTCAAAGACATACATTTAGAGTTTAAAAAAGATCCATATTGGATCCAATAGAAAATTTGGAATTTATTTTACTCCTATTCTTCGAAGTTTGAGACTTTTTACTTCAAAAGTTTAGGTTAGAAACAAAGAGATGGAAAAGATGAGAACATAAGTGAGGAATGACATGCAGTTATCTGTAATTTACATCTTTTTCATTAATTAGTCATACTCTTCAATGTCACAATTAATTTCTTATTTTCTCTTTGGAGAGCAATTACCGTTCATGTTTATAGTTTTAGTTATTTAAAATCTTATTAATTACTCATTTACTATCTACTATAGTTGGAGAAAATAACCCCCTAAATAAGGAGAAAGATGGCAGTAAAGATTCGATTGGCAAGATTCGGGTGCCGGCATAGGCCCTTTTATCGAGTGGTTGCTACTGATAGCAAGTCTCGTAGAGAAGGAAAGCATCTTGAAGTCCTCGGTTATTACAATCCACTGCCAGGTACTATGCTTACTAGTTACCAATTCAAGTTTTCAATTATAGATGTCGAAGTTGTTATCTTGTTGATCTTCTTTGATCTGTAAACTTTACAATCTTTGTGCCTTTAAAGTTGATTTTATGAGTATTTATGTTAGGTCTGGATGGTGCTAAGCAAATGGAATTGAAGTTTGACCGAGTGAAGTAAGTGATCGTTCCTTTACTTATTTTGAGGTGCGCGTTTACTATTAATGTATCCACCTATATCTCATTCCTCATTACCACTTAGATCTGTGCCCTGAAATTGTGGTCCGAAATTCTGTGAAATTCTAAGAGAGCATTAATTTGCCAAACTTTTACTATCGACTGTTTTTGTTATGTCAATATTCCAAGTGGCTGACAAATTTTTTGGCACAAATGTTCTGAACAAGAGCTTGCCATAGAGCCTAGTAGGCTAGGTGGTGGAATAAAGTGCCTTATCAATTATTCAAGCTCATAATCTGAACAGTTGTCACTAAGAATTTATGACAAGTTTTGAAGATAATTAATTTACTAGAAGGAATAGTTTTATTAAGGCATGATATACAGCATGTGAAGGTTCCCCCTTACAAGAGTTTGACCATTAACTATGTTGATTGTTCCAAAGATTTGTAGCTATAAGACACCATGGGCTAATATTAAAAATCATTAGATGAACTTTATATTTTCATGATAGAATGGGAATATATGGTAGTCCAGATATAAATGAAGGTAGTACTCATGTGGAATGACATGTAAGGATTTATCATAAAATACTGAAGGAGAGATTTGAGAATCGGACTGGTAAGAGACAGAGTTTTGGTGGTCAAATGAGGAAGTCAAAATCTGATAAAAGGTTCCATTCTTAAATAAAAGACAAGCTTGACATACAACAAAAGAAAGAAATGTCTAAAGAGAATCAGTATGTTTCTTAGGAGAATTAGAATTTCTTTACGTCGAATTTTGAGTGACTGCTAAAAAATTGGTCTGACTGTACTAAAAAATATTGTGTGGTCAATGCACATACTTTTCTTTGGCCCAATTGGCCATAGCTGCCCATGACGGGTGGGGATGGGGGAAGGGATTTTCAACATCCCTGTTAATTTCACTTAAGCCTGGAAACGTGCCTTGTTTTCCTATTTAAACTTTAGAAGTCTTATCATCTACACTACATGCTCAATATATTAAGTATTTAAGATATGGGAAATATTGTCTTTATTGTGGTGGAAATCTTCATGGAAGGCAACAGAATAGTTGTTTAGAAAATGCTCAGTGGACCATTCTGTCCAGTGTCTAGATCAACAAAATTTGTATAAGCCTTCATTTTATGAATAATGATCACCAAAAATTCAATATATTAGAGTACAGTTTCACTTGAAACCAGTTGCAAAAATGTTTAGGAGAACACCATACTTAATAACCTAACCGTGACATGCTTATGTGAATCTAGCATCTGGACAATTTGATCCTAGCATCTGGATGTTTGTGGTCGTGAATGAGTCTGTGCTGAGCTTCCCCCATGCTGAGCTTTCATCTTTTTCCAGTCTTTTGACATTCTTATTGGTAACAGTCATCAATTATGTTAACTTTTGAAGAAATTTCCAAGTGATAGCTTGGTTTAGGTGTAATAACATTAGTTAGTAAGTTGTCTTTAAACAAGAAACATGTAAACCAAGTTGAATGATGAAATGAATGCTTTATTGAGAAAAATTATTGTTGAAAAGGTCATATCTTTTATAGAGGGGGGAAGAAGATGATGAACAAGTTTTTGTTGTGCAAGATCCCTGGAAGCTCCTTGGAATTCAGATCAGTGCTGTCTTTAAGTTAGATTTTATCTAACTTATCTTAGCGATTTGTTTTAATTTGATTTGGAGTTAGCATGGAGTATGGAAGAATTGTTTTGGTTATTTGGGTTGATTATGATTAATATTTTCTGTAGGATAAGCTATTACCAAATGATTTATCTTCTCGTTCTTGTTGATATTTTTTCAGCCTAGGTCTTTAAGTATGAACTCACCTGAGCTAAGTAGCCATTTGGTCCTTGTGTTTCATCAAGCCATGCCTCTTTAACAGAAAATACAAAATGATTAAAATGCTTAAACCTCGTTCTTTTCTATTTTAATCAATGAATCTTCTTTTAGAAGGAAAAACACCAGAAGCCTTTTGAGTCTAAAGCGGAATAACTCAATCTGCGATGCAAACAAAAGAAGTTGATCAAAGAAACAAGAACAAATAAATCAACCAAGCACACAAGAACACAAGATTTTTTCAAGGTTCATCCAATACAATGACTACTTCCCACTCAGAGGCACTCCTGCAATTTTCACTAAAATAATAAAGAGGAACATGTTACAATCACTCTAGATCTGACCACCAAGGTGTAGGGTTTTTCTTTTCTTCTTTTAGAAACGGCTGCTAGATTTCACTCAATCTTGGAATTTCATTCACTTAACCCTAATAATCATACACCATACATATATAGGATTACAAAAAGATTAGATCTCAACCGTAGACAAAATAGTGTCGTGCAGTCGACTGCGAAGAAGTGACGGTTGACTGCAATAAACCCCGAGCAAACAACAACTTTGAGCGGTCGACTGCCCTCTTGGCGGTCGACTGCTCTTCTTCTCTAGATGCCCGCTACAGCATTGACAGTCGGCTTCCTACATGGGCAGGACTATCAAGTAAATTCAGCTGTTGTGCTGCTGCTTGCCAATGCTGCTAAGACTGTGCTTTGTTGTGCTTCTTCAACCCGTTCTTGTGTATTTGGATCCACCAATCCCAACAATTTCCCACTTGGAGATATACACGAAGTCTCTAACATGTTCTTCATTTCTTTATTAGCCTATTCAAGGTTTGTGCCTGTGCGAGTCTCCTCATCAATTAACCTGGAGACAAATTGATAGCGGAATAACAAAATCGATGGTTCTTGCTATCCACTACCTTCGTGAGCATGTCCGCTGGATTCTTAGAGCTAAGAATCTTAAATAGCTTCAACCACTTATTTTCAACTGCCATCCTGATAAAGTGGTACATCATTTGAATGTGTCGAGTCCTAGCATGATACACTGAGTTCTTTGTCAAGAATACTGCACTCTGACTGTCGCACCATAGATTCTTTATAGGTTGTTTTCTATGCAACTAATCCATGAGTCCCGAAATTCACAACATGGCCTTCGAAGATTCTGTAAGTGTCATATACTCTGATTCTGTAGTTGACTGTACTACAATCTTCTGTAATTGTGAAGCCCAAGTAACAGTTGTACCTCCAACTGTAAACACATCCTGTAGTACTCCTACAACCATCACGATCACCACAAAAGTCTGCATGGACTTAACCATGTATATGCAAAAAATCACCCCCCAAAATATAGAGAATGATATGAAGTACCTGCAAAATATCTGGGAATCCACTTTACTGCATACAAATGCTGTTTATCTGGATTTCTCATGTATCTGCTAACAACTCCCATTGTATGTGTGAGATCTGGTCTTATACACACCATTGCATATATAAGACTACCAACAGCTTAGACGTAAGGGACTGCAGTCATCTCATATATATCTGCCTCCGATGTAGGACACAAGTCCATTGACAACTTGAAGTGTGGACCCAAGAGACAAGTAATTGGTCTCGCCCCATCCATATTGAATCGCTTCAACACTTTCTTCACATAATTTGCTTGTGATAACCAAAGTTTCTTACTATGTCTGTCTCTACTGATTTTTATACTGAGGATTTGCTTTGTTTCACCTAAATTCTTCATAGAAAACTGAGAAGCTAGAAACTGGTTTACCTCATTAATTTTCTTTATACATGAACCTGTTAACATGTCATTCGCATATAAAGCTAAAATTACCGTGTCATTGTCGTCATACTTGCGTACATAGACACAATGATCTGATTCACATCTATCGAATCCCTTTCCTCATATGAAACAATTAAACTTCAAGTACCATTGTTGTGGTGCCTGTTTTAGCTCATATAGACTCTTCTTCAGTCGACAAACCATATATTCTTTTCCTTTGACTTCAAAATCTGTGGGTTCTCATATACAACTCTTCTTCTATATCTCCAAGGAGGAACATTGTTTTGACATCCAACTGTGATAAGTACAAATCTTCAACTGCAACTATGCTAAGAAGAACCCTGATTGAAGCTATCTTCACAACTGGAGCAAAAATTTCACTCCAGTCAACACTTCCCTTTGAGAAAAATATTTAACAATAAGTCTCGCTTTGTACCTCTTGCTTCCATCTACCTCATCCTTGATTATGAAAATTCAAATCCACTTGTTCATAAGAGCATGTTTCCTTGCAGATAATTTGGTCAACTCCCAAGTTTGGTTATGTATGAAGGAGTTCATCTCATCCTTCATGGCAGATTCCCATTGAATTCAAGCACTATCTTTCAAAACCTCTTCATGAGTCTGGCTCGCCTGAATCTGTGTGCAGAACATGCTCGTGAACTGTGTTTGTGTGTGCAGAACATGCTCGTGAACTATGTTTGCTGATGGATCATACTTCACTGGTTTTCTTATCTCTTGTGTTGATCTTCTTAAAGCAGGTACCGATTCACTCACTGGTTCAGGATCACATAATTCTGTTCATCTTAGATCTCCTGCTCATTCTCATTAGGCTCCTCTTGAGCCTCCTGTGCTGGCTAAAGCAGCAGTATAGGGGCTCCACCACTGGGACCATCTTCAGAACTTAAATCTGAATATGAATCTGGATCTGAACCTGTTTTACTGCCTTGACCAGTTTATCTGTCTTTGTACAAAAGCTTTTCATTGAAGACCACATTCCTAAATCCGAAAGCCTATAACCATACTCATCGTCGTTGTAGCCAATGAAGACATACCTACTGGATTTTGAATCTAATTTCTTTCTTTATTTCCTGTCAATTAGTGCATATGCAATACAACCATGAACTTTTAAATGCTAATAATTAACATATTTACCTGACTATAATTCTTGAGGTATGCCCCCATCAAGAGCACTAGACAGGAAACTATTGATTAGATACATTGTTGTATCCACTATAGCTGCCCAACGATGGACATGAAGACTCACATGTAGTCTCATGCATTTCGCTCTTTCGAGTATCGTGTTGTTCATTCGTTCAGCTACTCCATTCTCCTATGGAGTTCTAGGAACCGTCCTGCGCTAGATAGTCAATAAATTCTCTGCTCACCATCATTGTCAGTTTTCAATGTTTTAACCTTGCACCTAGTCTCGTTCTCAACGCTAATCTTCCAAGCCCTGAATGTCTCAAATACCTCGGATTTCTCACGAAGTGCCATAACCCAAACTTTCCTTGTAGCATCATGAATGAATGTGACAAAGTATCTCTTACCACCATAAGAGAAATTCTGCATCGGACTCCACATATCTGTATGTACCAACTCTAGCTTACCAAGCTTCTTGTCATGCCTACTCAAATGAAAACTATTTTTGTTTGCCCAGAACACAATTCTCACAGAAATTCTTATTAACTTTCTTTAGCCCTAGCAAAAGATTTCTAGTTCAAAGCTGGTTGACACATTTTTCACCTAAGTGCCCCCATCTGACATGCCATAAGATTGAGAGCGAACTATCTGTTGATGTTGTGGCATTGATATCAACTGAATCACCTCCTATGAGTTGATACAACATACCCACATGTTTTCCCTTTGCCACCAGCATAGAACCTGTAGTAATCTTCCGCTCTCCAAATTCAAATGTTGTCACAAGCCCTTCTTTGTCCAATTTGCTGATTGAGATCAAGTTCTTCTTCAAGCCTGGAATATGTCTCGTGTTATGCAAGACTAGTTAACCACCATTGCGAGCTTTCACTACGATCATTCTTTTTCCAACAACTGGGCAGCTTTGCCAATTTCCAACTATGACTAAACCGAAAATTACTTGTTCTGTAATTCTCAAAAGCATCTCTCATGGGTGTAAAATGATAAGAAGCACCTGAGTCTATAAACCAATCATCTTGCATAATTTCTAGTCTCCTTTGCTTTCTCAATGTGCAATAGCATCTTCATACTCATCGACATCTGAATTTGCCCAAGCGCCTTCTGATCTAAATGATTCCAAGCCGCCAATGCAACTGCGTCTACTTCGGCTCCTTCTGGCGTTATGTCAAACAACGAATAATCTAGATCTTTTTGTTGGAGGTACGCGATTATCTGAATCTTCCATATTGTGAACTTTATTCCATCAAATCTCTCGATTCTACTTTTGTCTCCCATCCCTGCAATCAACCTGGTGCTCTGATACCAGTTTGTTGAGTTTAAATGTTTAATGCGAAATAACTCAATCTGAGATGCAAACAATAGAAACTAATCAAAGAAATGAGAACAAACAAATCAACCAAGCAGACAAGAACATATAAAATTTTTTTGAGGTTCACCCAATGCAATGGCTACTTTCCCGCACAGATGTACTTCTGCGATTTCCACTAGAATGATGAAGAGAAACATGTTACAATCACTCTATATCTCACCCTAAGGTGTACGGTTTTTCTTTTCTTCTTCTCTCAAGAACGACTGCTAGATCTCACTTTCTCTCTTGGAATATCCTTAACCTTAACAATCGTACACCATACATACATACATACATGTATGTATGTATGTATGTATGTATGTAGGATTATAAAAAGATTAGTTCTCATCTGTAGACAAAATAGTGCCGCGCGGTTGACTGCGAAGAAGTGACGGTCGACTACAATAAGTCCCCGAGCAAATAGTAACTTTGAGCGGTCAACTGCCCTCTTGGCAGTCGAATGCTCTTCTTCTCTGGATGTTGGCTACAGCATTGCCAGTCGACTGGGCTGTCGACTGTCAAGTAAATTCAGTTGTTGTGCTGCTGGCTGCCAATGCTGCTACTGCTGTGCTTTGCTGCACTTCTTCTTCAAACTGTTCTCGTGTATTTGGATCCACCAATCCCAACAAAACCTTACCCTGAGCGCAATCTTGGTGGTTTAGAGGATGCTGCAGAGAAAGGGGGAAATTGGAGGCTGGGGAAAACTAAGCAAAATTCAGTAGTACATAATAGAGAGATTAATAGTATAACAAGCCTACTAGATGAAAAAGTCAATAAAAATATATTTTATTAATTAAATTCCAATACGGAGACAAGATTTTCACATAATAATCATGGATATTTTCCGTTAGGTTCTTCATACTAAAAACCATTAATGTATTACAAAAGAAAAACATGTAAAGGTATTTAACACTAAAATAGATAGAAGTGTAGGGTATTTTTCATTAAATAAGCTTAGCATACAGTATCAAACATTACATAGATTATACTAGTAGAAAAGGCTTTTCCTCGGCCCTTGGCTTTGTATGGCTTACAGAGAGAATTTTATTCTTTAGAGCAACTTTGTCATATTTCCGTCTTCAACTGGACATTTTAGCGCATCTAGGAGAATATGGGGGAACCCAGTTGGTCATTTGGGATCATGGCTACCTGCTGTCCTTGGTTTCTATTACCAAGAATTTGACACTAAATAAGAGAAGTTTGATAATAAGTTAAAAAGCCAATCGCAATCTTTTTTTTTTTGGAGACACAATTATGATGCAGAAAAAACTGTAGGTGTTTTCTTTTGAACAAGAAAAAGCTGTAGATGTTGGCAAAGGCGAATATGCTGTTTGCTGCAATTATGAATAAAACTACAGTATCAATTATCAAAGAGGATTTTCTTGCAAAATTCAATAGTTGATAGGGAGTTGAAGCTGCATGAATTGTATTGCAAATTTGCAATTTGATTTTTTTGTTTTGAGAATGTATTGTAGTTTTGTTTGTTCCCACCCTTTTGCCTTCTATTGGAAATGTAGTTATTGGCTATTGGTTGGTGCTCAACCATCAGAGGCGGCCAACCACATCCTCGTGAGGGCAGGGCTCCTTCAGCTGCCGCCACACGTGCTCGTTGCTGTTCACAAAGGTCAGCATACTGACAGCCAAGTTGTTGACTCTTTGAGTGGTTGCTGTACGACACCTGAGATCACTGAAGATGGCGACCAACTGAAAGAGGAAGAAGGCTCATTGACATGTCTTCTTGCATATCCACCTCCTTGGAATTATGTTTGCCTAACAAAGCATGAACTTGAAAGCTGAGAAATTGTATCGATAAACCAATCAGGATTCAGACGCTTGTTGTTGTAAACTGGAGAATTACTTGTACAGGTGGAATGTTGATTTTGCTTGTTTTTTTGTTTCAGATAATGCATGTGAGTGTAAAGCACTTCCATTCGAGTCTACTGCAGTCTGTAGACGAAGTTTGGAATCTGTGAAAACTTTTACAAATTAATATCTCTAGTATGCAATTTCTCCTAGAGACAAATTATTTTGTTAATTCTTAAATATTGAACTGAGTAATTGCCTACGAGATTCCTAATCATATATGCCTCCCTTGTCTTGTGATTTTTTTTAATATATGTCATTTTTTGAAACTATTTGTAAAAAGAGGACAATTGTCGAAGTATTTGCACTCGGGAGTTCAACAACTAAACTCGCCGTTCCCAACTGCCAGCTTAGTTATTTCATGTTCGTTGTTGGAAACGGCAGGCCTAGTTTTATTTTTTGGAGAAAGTCGTCGTTCCCTACGACGAGTTTGGTTCAAAATTATCAAACAAGATTCGCTATTCTCAACGGTGATATTCTTTATACTAAATTCGCTGTTGGAAACGGCGAGGTTATATGAAATTTCACAGAGAGTGAAATACTCTGTTGGACTTGATGATTTTTTGAAAAAACTCTGTTGCACCCTTTGTGAAATTTTATATAACCTCGCCGTTCCCAACAGCGATTCAAGTATAAAGAATCTCACCATTGGGAATGGCGAGTCTTGTTTGAAAGTTTTAAACTTAACTCGTCATTGGAAATAACGAGTTTATCAAAAAATTTAGAACTAGATTAGTCGTTTTCAATAGCGAGCACGAAATAACTACGCTCATCATTGGGAATGACGAGTTTAGTTGTTGAGTTTCCGAATGTAAATATTTTGGCAACTGTTCTTTTTTTACAAACAATTTCGAAAAAGGGCATAAAAAAATTTAAAAAATTCCTTGTCTTGTCGCATATGATATTTTCTGCGATGATCCTAGTTTCACACTGAATTTTTGTTTTGCTCCTTTTTCACCTATGCTCCCAAGAAAATAATTTTTTTTGCCGTACTAGGCCACTTTTTGAAAACATTTGCGATTATGGGCTAGTTTTGAAACTATTAGTGCTCGTGGACTACTTGGTGCCACGTCAGCAGTGGCCGATATTCTCATTAGCGGCCTCTGCACTTTGAAAGTCTCTAATGGGAATATCGGCCTATATTTTAAAATATTTGAAATTTTTTGTTTGTTGTCGTTCCCACCAGTGACCGAAGTATATATGAGTTGGCTAATGGGATTAACGACCTCAAATGAATGTATTGAGATACTTAGTGATTTTTAGAAAACTTTTGCTCTCTTGGAGAAAAAAAATTAAAATAGAGGTCGCTAGTCCGAATAGCGATCTCAGTAGAAAACTAAGTCTCCTTGCTCTCTGAAGATTTGCAAAATAATTATCCAACTAAGGTCGCTATTGGGAATAGCAACCTTAGTATTCTTAGGTCGCTATTCGCAATAGCGACCTCAGTAGGAAACTGAATCTCCTTGTTCTTTGTAAAATTTACAAAATAGTCACACAACTAAGACCTCTATTCAGAATAGCGAGCTTAGTACAATAAAGGCATCTATTCGGAATGGCGGCCTTAGTATAACTAAGGTCTCTGGCCTCTATTCCGAATAGCGACCTTTGTACAACTAAGGTCGTAATTCCGAACAGCGACCTCAGTTTCAGAAATAAATTGTTTTTTATTAATTCAGAAAGCAAAAGCTCTATAGATTTTACTAAGTGTTGGAATACAGTCCATTGAAGGTCATTAATCCCATTAGCGACTTCATATATGCTTTGGTCGCTAACAGGAATAGCGACAGTAAACAAAACATCATTCCCATTAGCAACCTCTAAATGAAACAGGCCACTACTGAGGATAGCGGCCGCTGTTGATGTGGCACCTAGTAGTCCACAAGTGCTAATAGTTTCAAAACTGGCCTATAAACGCAAATATTTTTAAAAAGTGGCTAGTAGGGCAAAAAATTTCAAGAAAAACGCTATCAACTTTTTTGGCCCTTTAATACCTCTCCATCAATTATTTCTTTTCTGTATTCATCCTCGTCATCCACATCTCATCCACATCCCAACTTTCTGGGCCCCTTTCGGCCTTTCGGCATTGTCGTTACTATCTTCATCGTCGCTCTCATCAATAGCAAACCCAGGCCACCACCTTACTGCGCCCCACCTTTACTCTCCATATAGCTCCTTCTGATCTAGTTCTCTTTCGTCATTTTGAAAATCATTCTCTCTATAACGTATTATGAGAGTTGGAAACGGTCGGGCAATTTTTAGAGTGGCCTTTTATTTTTTTTATTGTTTTAATGCAGATTTTGTGCAACCATCTGATTTTTTATGTAGATCAGAAGTACTAAGGAAAACAAGATAGGTATTTGACAATTAGACCTCATAAATTCAGGTTCTTATTTGACAATTAGACCTCATAAATTTAGGTTCTGCATTGTTTCCATAACTTGTGTGAAAGTTTTCGTGGAGTTGTGTACTTTTTTTCTTAGTTTTGAACTTTTATTTATTGGTTTTATATTGTTTGTTTTTAGAAAGTTGTGTATTTCTCTTCATGTGTAAGAGCCTCCGCAGTCGTCTAAGGTATATGCTATATTATAAAATAGCAATTTGATCATTGACTGCAGCCGTCAAAATATATAAAATGCATAAATTCGACAAAAATTAAATGAATGTTTCGTCTGTGGGAAAAAATAAAATTAAATGAATTTTATAATGGAGAAACGAAAATTAAATATAAAATTAAATGGGCCCAAAAAAATTTAAATTTTTTAAAAAAATTTTAAATTTTTGGTCGGGACGAAATCCATCGTTGAATGACGGAATGGAGGGTAGGATGTGTTGACTCTTAATTTGGTATGCACAAAACGTGTCTATACATACTAATAAGTTTAAATTGAGTTGTTCAAATTTTCAGGATCAAATAATATCCATAAGAGATCCAACAGAGATTCAAGAATATTCAAAAGAAAGTAATAAAGAAAGATTGAGAAATCAAGCAAAAGAAGAAGATATTAAAAAAGAGCTGTTGATTGATTAGTGTCCAAGAAAGCTATCAAGACCAGTTGCTATCATTCTATACTTGTGAAATTTAATCTGTATAAAATTGATTGGTGATTGATTAGTTTTTGGCAAGAATATAAAGTGGATTCGGTATGAACAGCGCGATACCGGTCGACCGCACCTCATGACGGTCGACCGCACCTCATGACGGTCGACTGCAACTCACAGTTACGTAAGAAGCAGTCAACCTTTCATCTCTCTACTTTACGTCAGAGAGATGAATGGTCGACTGCACCAAGATTGCGGTCGACCGTACTTTTCGCTGTTCACATTTTTGGAATGTATCGTTTCTAATTTTGATCGATACACTTTCCAATCTATTTAATTGGACGAACCCACTGTGTATTCGTCACCTATCACTCCTGAGAAAAATCTTCTGAACTAATCTTTCAACAATCAATTCGAGTGTGTGTGATAACTATTTTGTATTCTTCAGTCAGGATCATTAAAGATCTTGAGCTTTTTCTTTTTTTTCCACTTCGATGAGATTGACGGGACCTATGTTAGAAGTCTTGTGGGTATAATAGGTCTCCCAGCCTGAATCTGAAAATCACTGTACAAGGGTTTGAGTATAGTGGAACGCTTGTGGCGGAGAATTACTGCAAGTAGGTGGTGTGGACGTAGACCTAAGGGTCGAACCACGTTATATCGCTGCGTCACTTGTGCTATGTGTATTTGCTCTTCTTATCTCTTTTATTTACTCTGCACTTTACTTTAATTTTTTTAATTCCGCACAATCACCCTATTCACCCCCCTAGGGTGATTAACAGTGGTATCAGAGCGAGGTGCTTATCAAAAGCTTAAAAGCTTAAGCAAAAGGTCCAATGACTAAAATCCCTCATCCCGAAAACTTGTACTCATCGGAGCCATTCGTCTCCAATGGGACAAGTCTCACATGCTCACCATTTATTGATGAAAAATGCTATGATGTTTGGAAAGTTCGTATGTCTCATTTTCTACAGATGCTTGGAGAAGAAGTATGGAATGTGTGCATCAATAAAACAGATATTCTGGTCAGCGACGGAAAGACAGCTTTTACAAAAGCAAAGCTAGCTCTCAAGACGGCAAATTCCAGAACCATGACGGCTTTTTATGCAGGGTTGAATAACGAAGAACTAATGCGATGCAGGCGAAACTTGAAGACAGCATACGAGATCTGGAATAATATGCTGAAGCGACATGAGGAAACCGCTTCTGAGGTAAAAGCTAAAGTAAATTTATATTTTTATAAGTTTGATGTATTTCGTATGTTGCCAGGAGAAAATGTGGATCAAATGCTCGCCCGCTTCGATATCATTTCCCACGAACTTGAGAGCTTAAGTAAGAGGTTGGATGATGGCCGAAAGATCGGAAAACTCATAAGCTGTCTCACGATAGAGTGGAATGTAAAGGCTGCTGCAATGAGGGAGACCCTTAAAGAAAAGGGATTTGACTACTATGCATTCCAAGGAAAGTTGAAGGCATATGAGATAGAAATGACAGAAACCAAAAGATACAGACAAAACATCGGGATTGAAGCAAAAACTGAAGAGAAAAACCGATGCCTTGAAAGCAGAAAAGTCCCAACCATCAAAAGCAGATTCAGACCGTGAGGAGTCAGACGAGGACATTGCCTTATTGACCAAGCAATTTCGTAAGTACCTCAAACATAAAAAATATGGCAGGTACCAAGGAGAAAGGAAGAAAGATAAAGATGATGTGTGCTATAAGTGCAAGAAGTATAGAAACATCCGTGCAAACTGTCTCGTCTCACAAGACAGGAATAGAGACTACTACCGCTCAAACCCAGGTCTGAAAAAGAAATTGCTGAAGGCAACATGGCCACAAACCAACTCAAAACTATGTAGGTGTGCATGACTCAAGATATAGTCGTATCACATGTCATTACTATTGTAGACTATGACATATTTCTTATAACGGTCCATTAAAAAGGAATACTAATTTTGTGTGGATAAGAAATGATATAAATGTAGGTTCAAAACAAACTTAGGCACACAAAATTATACCTACAAATCTTAATGTAGGTACCTCAGCGTATCAAGACTAAAGATCAGTGGTATCTTGATAATGGATGCTCAAATCATATGACAGGTGACAGCAGATACTTTACATCACTATCAAGGGAAAAAGAGAAGGACATCATCTTTGGAGATAATAGCACTGGTCAAACCATTGGTAAAGGTAAAATAAACTTTGGTTCCTCATGCTCCATTGAGAATGTTCCATTGGTAAGAGGTTTGAAACATAATTTAATTAGTGTCAGCCAATTATGTGATAAAGATTACACCGTTACTTTTGATAAAAATACATGCACTGTACTAGATAGCAATAAATCTTATTTACTTCTCGCTAACCGATGTAACAATGTATATGTTATAAATTCTAATGAATTAGCACAAAAAAATATGAGGTGCTTTGTCGCAAGAAATGAGGATGGTTGGTTATAGCATCGAAGACTTGGACACATGGCCATGGACAATCTCAACGAACTTGTAACTAAGGAGCTTGTGAGGGGGATCCCTAAAGTCAAACTTGAGAAAGATAAACCGTGTGAGTCATGCCAATTCGGTAAGCAAACTAAAAGTTCTCACAAACCCAAGAAAATGGTATCAACTTCTAGACCCCCTGAACTCTTGCATATGGATCTTTTTGGACCATCATGAACACGTAGTAATGGAGGTACACGATATGTCTTTGTAATTGTTGATGATTATAGTAGATTTACTTGGGTTGCCTTTTTGCTACAAAAATATGACACATTGTATGTGTTTCAAAAATTCTGTCGTAGAGTGAAAAATGAGAAAAGCCTCACCATTGTTACTATTCGTAGTGATCATAGTGGAAAATTTCAAAACAAACTCTTCACATCATTGTGTGACAAAAAGGGAATAAAACATGAGTTCGCTTGTCCTCGCACTCCCCAACAAAATGGGGTTGTTGAAAGAAAAAATCGATCTCTCCAAGAAATGGCCCGAACCATGTTTAGTGAAAAAGATTTACCTAAATTATTTTGGGCATAGGCTGTTAGTACAGCATGTTATACAATTAACCAAGTAATCATTAGGAAATACCTTGAGAAAACACCTTTTGAACTATATTATGGCAAAATTTCCAACTTAAGTTACTTTCGCGTCTTCGGATGTAAAGTGTTTATTTTAAATACTCTTGATAATTTGGGAAAATTTGATCGTAAAAGTGATAAAGGTGTATTCTTAGGATATTCTCTAAGTAGACAAGCATATCGTGTCTTCAATAAAAGAATATGCACAATTTAGGAATCCATTGATGTTATTTTTTATGAAACTAATCCCTACACCAAAGAAATATTACATGTTGTTGATAATTATGAGACAGGTGTTCGGGTTGAAAAGAAACATGTTCACATTGAAGAAGACCCAAATATGAATGCTTAAAATCAAAAGTCTTTTCAAGATAAAGATGCATCCAAATCACAAATAGAAGAGATGCCTGCACAACAAATTGATGCCATGGAAGATGAACATGTACAATATCAAATTTCCACAAATGAGGTTTAGCCATCCACTAACTCTTATACGAAGCGATATGTCAAAAGGGGTAACTACTCGCACACAAGCTCAAAATTTCATGTGTTTATCTGCCTTCGTTTCTATACTTGAACCTAAGAATATTAAGGAAGCATTGCAAGAAAATTGTTGGATCATTGTAATGTAAGAAGAACTTAATCAATTCGAAAGGAATCAAGTATGGAGACTTGTTCCTAAACCCCACAATAGAACTATACTTGGAACTAAGTGGGTGTTTAGGAACAAATTGGATGAATCTGACACAATACTAGAAATAAGGCCCATCTTGTTACACAAGGTTATAACCAACAAGAGGGTGTAGATTTTGATGAAACTTTTGCATCGGTTGCACGACTTGAAGCCATTTGTATTTTACTTGCCTTTGCTGCTTATATGGATTTTACTCTATTTCAAATGGATGTCAAAAGTTAATTTTTAAATGGTTTTTTTCGGAAGAAGTTTATGTTGCACAACCACCGGGATTCACTGATCCCACACACCCAAATCATGTGTTTCATCTTGATAAAGCATTATATGGTTTGAAGCAAGCTCCTCGTGCTTGGTATGAACGACTGAGTTCGTTTCTACTTCACATAGGCTTCTTTAAAGGCAAATTAGATACAACACTATTTATAAAACATATCTCGAAAGATACTTTAATCGTTCAAATTTATGTTGATGATATTATATTTGGATCCACTAATAAAAATCTTTGTAAAGAATTCTCAAAGCAAATGCAGGATGAGTTCGAAATGAGTATGATGGGTGAACTAACTTATTTTCTTGGGCTGCAAATACAACAAAGAAAGGGTGACATCTTTATAAATCAATCCAAATATGCAAAAGAACTAGTCAAAAAGTTCGGACTTGAAAATACAAATGCTTACAAAATACCTATGGCCACTACTACGAAGCTTTCTAAAGATGAATCTGGTAACAATGTTGATATTTCTACTTATCGAGGTATGATTGGTAGTTTACTTTATATTACTGCATCTCGTCCAGATATTATGTTTAGTGTTTTTCTATGTGTACGCTTTCAATCGTGTCCCAAAGAATCACATTTGGTTGCCGTTAACCGTATCATTCGATATCTCAAAGGCACACCAAATACTGGACTTTAGTACCCAAAAATAGAAACTTTTTCCTTGTAGATTCTCTGATGCAGATTATGCCGGTAGCTTAACAGACCGAAAAAGTATTAGCAACACATGTCACTTCTTGGGCAACTCTCTTGTCTCATGGGTATCCAAGAAGCAAAACTCTGTAACTCTCTCAACTGCCGAAGCTGAATATATCTCCGCAGGATCCTGCTGTGCGCAGGTATCATGGATGAAATACACTCTAGAGGACTACAAGGTATTCTTTGATCACATTCCAATTAAATGCGATAACACTAGTACTTTTCATATGACAAAGAATTCTGATCAACACAGTTACACAAAATACATTGATATTCGATATCACTTTATTAAAGATCATTTTCAAAAGGAGGATATTATGCTTAAATATGTTTCCACTGATTCGCAACTTGCTGATATTTTTACCAAACCTTTAGATGAAAACGATTTTATTTTTTGAAAGGAGAACTGAATGTTATTGATATTTCAACTTGAAAATTCATTTTTGTCGACTGGACGTACGCCTGTGAGGGTGTACGGTTGACTGGGCGGTCGAACAGTTTGCTCTCGGGTTAATTTTGTTTTATACTATGTTTTCCAAATGTTGGCTTTCAGTATTTGCGGTCGACCGGCTCACCCTCTGACTTGCATTTTGCCTTTACAAGATGAGCGGTTGACCGGTTTGCTCTTGGGAAATTTTTTGACTTATATGCTCAATTGGTTTTGCGGTCGACCGTGCGGTCGATCAGTTCTTTTTCTGGTTGCAAGTTGTGATTTTTAAGAACTATCTACTCAGTTTTTCTATACTATCGGTTTCTAAATTCATTTCTTCTTCTTATCCATGTATCACATCTGTATTAGGAAAATCTCAAATCTATGATACCATGAAGAGCTTTCCCTATATATCAAAGAGTCTCGCTATCAACGGTATCATGTAAGTAGATTTTTCTCCGTTTTTAGAAAAATTATTATATTTCCAAACTCCATCTCTCTTGTTTTGCTTAATTAAAGTTCTTTTCATTTACAAATAGTTTTCGAGAGGAGTATATTATATTTCCCATGTTTTATTTTATTTAATTTATACTCATCTTTTGCCCCCTATTGGTGTGTTCCAAAAATGGGGAGAATATTTATGAATCTTATGAATGAATGAAAGTAAATATTTTTTATCTTATGAAGTATTGAATTAAGGGGGAGTATTTACAAATATCTCTTTACCTATGAAAATATGTGTTACAGGAAGTACTAAATTCAGGGGGAGTATTTATATGCCAAATTGATTAATTTTTACTTTCAATATTCAAGGGCATGTTTTGTTCACACCAAAAGGGAGAGATTGTTGACTCTTAATTTGGTGTGCACAAAACGTGTCTATAAATACTAATAAGTTTAAATTGAGTTGTTCAGATTTTCAGGATCAAATAATATCCATAAGAGATCCAAAAGAGATTCATGAATATTCAAAGAAGGAAAGTAATAAAGAAAGATTGAGAAATCAAGCAAAAGAAGAAGTTATTCAAAAAGAGGAGTTGATTCATTAGTGTCCAAGAGAGCTATCAAGACCAGTTGCTATCATTCTATATCTGTGAGATTTATCTGTATAAAATTGATTGGTGATTGTTAGTTTTTGGTAAGAATATAAAGTGGATTCGGTATGAACACTGCGATACTGGTTGACCGCACCTCATGACAGTCGACCGCATTACAGTCGACTGCAACTCACAGTTATGTAAGAAGCAGTCGACCCTTCATCTCTCTACTTTACGTCAGAGAGATGAACAGTTGATTGCACCAAGATTGTGGTCGACCGTACGTTGCGCAGTTCACATTTTTGGAATGTATCGTTTCTAATTTTGATCGATACACTTCCCAGTGTATTTAATTGGACGAACCCACTGTGTATTTGTCACCTATCACTTCTGAGAAAAATCTTCTGAACTAATCTTTCAACAATTAATTCGAGTGTGTGTGATAACTATTTTGTATTATTCAATCAGGATCATTAAAGTTCTTGAGCTTTTTCATTTTCTTCCGCTTCGGTGAGATTGACAGGACTTGTGTTACAAGTCTTGTGGGTGTAATAGGTCTCTCGGCTTGAATCCGAGAATCACTGTACAAGGGTTTGAGTATAGTGGAACGCTTGTGGCGAACAATTGCTGCAAGTAGGTAGTGTGGACGTAAACCTGGGGGTTGAACCACGTTATATCGCTACGTCACTTGTGCTATCTATGTTTGCTCTTCTTAGCTGTTTTATTTACTCTGCACTTCACTTTAATTTTTTTAATTCTGCACAATCACCCTATCCCCCCTCCCCCCCCCCCTCCCCCCCGGGTGATTAACAGGATGTGATGGAAGGTAAAATGGTCAGTTGCCTTTTTTTTTAATTTTTTTTATCTTTAAGGGAATGGGTGTGAAAATGGCTTAAACAAAACATCATGTTTCGTCCTACCCAAAACAATTTTTACGGTGTTACTGCTGATTTCGGTGTGGGGGTAAACAGATAGAATTTGTGAGTCCGAGAAAAACCTGAACAGTTGACTCAGCCTTCTTGCTCCTGCCGCGACCTGCAAGGAAGTGCGAAACACCGGGGTTGATTCCGGCGACGCACCCTTCGATGCTCTTGTCAGTAATCAGAAGAGATTAAGAAAGAGCTTAAAGTGGTGAAAAAGTGATTAACCTGGTCATGGTGGTAGAGGGGTGGTATTTATAGTCGCCCGGGGAGCCGTTTAAGGGTCTGATTTCCTGTGTAACAGCCGGGAGCAAAATCCTCAGTCTGTTTAGGAAATCTTTCCTTGATTCCTGGTGAGAGCAAATCAGGCCCGTTGATTGGGTCAAATCAGTGGCCCTGATTTGTCTCTTGCTAGTCTGGGCTCACTTCGGGTCGGGACCCGTGCCCAATTGGAGCGGACCCAATGGTGGGTTATTGGATCTGTGAGAAGAAGATTCAGAACCCGCTTTGGACCCGCTTGTGTGTGAAATTACCCTTTTACCCCCGAGCTTCGAGATTCGTGCCCAATCTGGACGGTTCCGATTTAACCCCATTTTTAGCCATATCACGAGCCCCCCACTCCTAAAGACTGAGTGTGATCAGCCTTTGAGGAGTAGTTTGACTGTTTTGGTGGCTAGCGGAGTTGTATCGGAGTCCATGTGGAGGACTTAGGATCTTGAAGGGGGTAGTGAGGTAACTTTTTGATGCCATGTGCTGTTTCCTAGCCATATCGAGTATTTGGCATCTTTCATCTATTTTTTTTCGGGTTACTTATTTAATTTTGCGATGTGTTTACTAATCGTTCGGGGGGCCTTAACAGTGCATTCTGGGCAATAATTGTTCGTTCAGGGGCCCAAAAATATACCCCCGAATTTTCAATTATTTTCTAGAATTTTTAGTTAAATTTCCCAAATTTTTAGCAATTTTTCGCAATTTTTAAATAAATAAAACGATTTAAATAAATAAAAAACGATTTTTAATACTGATTTATGGCGTGGCACAATCTGGACCTCTGATCATCGTCGAGCGTGATTTTCTGAGAGATCTGACGGTCTCCATCGCTCAGCGTCTTTTTTCTCCGTTTACGAGCTCGGAATGGCACTTGCTCGGCTGCCGACCGGAGACTAGGGGGTTCGGCGTTCCGAGCGACGTGGCGCAATCTGAGCCATCGGATGGCGGCGCGTTTCCCAAGAAAATGCTATCTTGTCTTTTAGCGCACGTGGCGCAATCTGGACCGTTCATCATTAGAAGCACGAATTTCTGAGAGATCCAACGGTCGTAGTAACTCGGTGTCTTTTTTCTCCGTTTATGAGCTCGGAATGGCACTTGCTCGGCTGCTGACCAGAGGTATGGGGTTTCGACAGTCCGAGCGACGTGGCGCAATCTGAATCGTTGGATGACGACGCGCATCTCGAGACGGGCACATTTCTCAAGAAAACACTATCTTGTTGTTTAGTGTCCTCGGCGAGATCTGGGCCGTCTGATTGAGATCATGCGCGAAAGTTGAGGAGAAAGTGTATTTTCTCCGTTTGCGAGCTCGGAAAGGCACTTGCTCGGAGTCCGACCGGAGACAGGGAATTTCGGGAGGACGAGCGACGTGGCGCAGTCTGAGCCATTGGATGACGACGCGCATCTCAAGACGGGCACACTTCTCAAGAAAACACTATCTTATCGTTTAGTGTCCTCGGTGAGATCTGGGCCGTCTTATTGAGATCATGCGCGAAAGTTGAGGAGAAAGTGTGTTTTCTCCATTTGCGAGCTCGGAAAGGCACTTGCTCGGAATCCGACCGGAGACAGGGGGTCTCGGGAGGACGAGCGACGTGGCGCAGTCTGAGCCATTGGATGACGACGCGCATCTCAAGACGGGCACACTTCTCAAGAAAACACTATCTTGTCGTTTAGTGTCCTCGGCGAGATCTGGGCCGTCTGATTGAGATCATGCGCGAAAATTGAGGAGAAAGTGTGTTTTCTCCGTTTGCGAGCTCGGAAAGGCACTTTCTCGGAATCCGACCGGAGACAGGGGGTCTCGGCAGGAAGAGTGACATGTCGCAATCCGTCTCGAGACGATCCTGTTCCCAAGGACATTAATGGTGCTCCGGGGTTTGTGCGGCGTTCCACCTTCTCCAGGTCATTAAGGATAACTCCTTCAATTAATTCGTGGCGTTTCAACTTCCGAGGGTCATAATGGCTGGTTCTTGGAGGTTAGGCTATAAGTACTCCATTCCCCTTGTCATTTTCAGTCGCAGTTATGTTGAGTTTTAGACCTCGGTGGTGTCTGCCTCTGGCGGACGCCAGTCTTGTGGGGTCTTGACCTTGATAGGTTCGGAGGGGTGGTCACTCTACTGTCTTTTTCTTCTCCCGTTCCTGACGGCTCTCATTGTGGGTGTCAGGGTCGGGGGAGAACGAGGCAGGGGTGGTGACGACTGTGATCCGAACCCGAGGTAAGAGTCGCTCCGGGATGATGGGTGGTCGTTCTTCCACCAAGGTCTTCTGCCGACTCCGGCTATCCTGATGTGGGTGGTGGGGTCGGAGGAGATCATGGTGGAAGAGGTGACGATCCAAATTCGGAACCGGGGGCCAAGTTGCTTCAGAAGGACGAGCGGTCGTTCTTTCGCCATGATCTTCGGCGTTCCGAGCTTGTTTGTTTGCAACTGTGAAGGCTCTGTTGCTAGAGTCCTCTATCAGGCCGAACCTTAACAGTTACAACCAACTAGCTCGGAATGGTGCGTTCCTCCCGGTCTCTGAGTGTTGATTTGCTTTCGCCTGGGGCCCATGGGTCGGCGGAATACCGACCGAGGACCGGGGCCTGGGGGGCGCTCGCCGAGGGCGGTGCCTTAAAACTTTGAATCGAAACTTTCTCTGGTTTCTCTAGTCATAGGTGGGGTGTGGAGCAGGTATAGGCAATCCGAGCGAGTTGGCACAATTTGAACCGTTGGAAGACGGTTCGCATCTCGAGACGGGCGCATTTCTCGAGAAAACACTATCTTGTCGTTTAGCGTCCTCGGTGAGATCTGGGCCGTCTGATCGAGATCGTGCACGAAAATTAAGGAGAAAGTGCGTTTTCTCCGTTTGCAGGCTCGGAAAGGCACTTGCTCGGAGCCGACCGGAGGCTCTGCAATCTGGCTCGGATTGCGTGTAGCTCGGATTCAGATCCCATTGGGCCGAGCTAGTTGACTTGGTGAGGAAGGCAGTTGTGTTGGTCCTTCGCGACGTTTCGAGAGCAGCCCAAAAGTCGTGCTCCTTCGTTTGGAAGTCCAAAGGATGTTCCATTTTACTATAAATCTTCACCCCCCCTTAGACCAAGTATCATTTTTCACTTTTACTCTCTCTTTTTAGTTTTTACTTTGCCTTCGAAGTTTTCAGCTCTCTGGTGGCGTTGCTAGCTATCGCGGTAGCGTTCCTTGTCTCCGGCGAACTTTCCGACCGTACCTATCACTTCAAGGTCAGTCTCTTTTCCTTCTCTTTTAGAAAAAATGGTTAAGATCACGGATGAGACCCCCGCCTCGGAGCAAGCCGTTGGCCGAGGGGATAAAGGGAAGGAGGTAGTGGAGCCGAGCGATCAGAATGTCGTTCGTCCGGACAGAGAGGGCGAAGTGGCCGAGCTGCCTAAAGAGGTTGCGGCAGTGTCCCGGGAGGGGAAGGCCGTGGTCACGATCGTGGAAACGCCGAAGACGGCGGGAGCATTCGGTCGGCAGCCCATTTCTCTGTCGAGCGTGGGAGGCTACGGGACGACGCCGAGGACACCTTGGAGAGAGTAACCCAAGGCACGGCCAAGTTGGTGGAGGAGAACGAGCCGAGGGAGCTGTCCGAGGTGGATCATACCATCTCGTCTCTCACCGAGTGTGACCTTCACCTGATCCGAGAGGGCTTCCGGATCCCTACCGACTATGGACTGCTCCTCCCCGGGCCGTGTTTCCGAGCCAACACAAAGTCCTCGTCGGACGTGTGCGTCTTTCCGGTCGACTCCCTTATTGCCGGACTCCGCTTTCCCCTCCACCCGTTCGTGGTTGATGTTCTGACATGGTACGGTTTGAGCCCCGCCCAGCTGATGCCGAACACATGGAGGCACGGCATGGCCTTCGTCCTCCGATGCCAAGAGGTCGGCGGTAAGCCGAGTATGTTCCTCTTTCGGAGTCTCTATCGACCCTGTCAGCCAAGGAGAGACGAACAGAGGTTCTATCTTTCGCCCCGGACGGGCATTAAGCTGATCGAGAATCCGGACTCGATCAAACATTGGAAGGAGAAGTACTTCCTCATCCGAGCTCCGGCGCCGTGGGTGATACCGACGGTTTGGGCAAAGGAGGGTCTGCCCAAGCGGACCAAGAAGGAAGCAGCGCTGAGTGATGAGGAGGCGGAGGTCCAGAGGAAGCTCCTCGCCTTGCCAGCGCTAAGCTGGAAAGATATTACCGAGGAGGATCTGTTCCATGGGGGTCTCAGTCCGATCGACCCTAGTATGCTTCTGGTATTTATACTCTTTGTTTAAAGTTCATGAAAATTTTTCTAAGTTTTTTCATTCGGCTTTTGCAGAGACGATGAAGCTGGATTACAAAGCTCTGGTGGCGAAGGGCCGGTCGGAGCAGGAGGCGAAGAAGAAGAGGCCTTCGGCAGGGCCTCAGGACAGCCGAGCCCCGAAGAAGCCTTCGGTCGAGAAGACTGCCGACCAACCGAAGGTCGCGGTCCTCGAGCAAGGGGAGATCAGGGTTCTCGACCCCCCTGCTTCGGAGGTGCCGACTCCGACCCCGAAGGTGGATGCTCCCGGTTCGTCGAGCGGTACGTTCGGCGTGAAGGAGGTGCTGTCCCTCCAAGTTCCACCCCTTACTGCCGATGCGGAGAAGATCTTAACCGAGCGCCACAAGCAGATATTCGTCCCTGACTAGCAGGTGATGAATGTCGACGGCTTCTTGGGCGACGACAACATTTGCATGGAGGCGGTGAGACACCTGCCGACCCCGAAGGACCAAACTACCCTGAAGGCTGGGCTAGCAGGGGACGCCGCGATGCAGATTGCTCGGAATACTATGTCGGTAAGTAGGCCGAGCTCTCCCTCATCGAAAGTTCTTTCTTAGAATTTTTTCTAAGTCTTTGGGTTCGGATTTTAATCTGCTGTTCTTTTTCAGACCCTCTGCCACTTCAATTTCCTGCTCGAGGAGTTTGCGAACAAGGAGCAGGAGCAGGAGTGGGAGAGGGCGGAGCGCGTCAAGGCCACGTAGCGGCTTGATGCCGAGCAGCTCCTCTCGATGAAGAGGGCTGCCGAAGTGGCGGGGTTGGAGAAGCAGTTGGCCGACGCCATTCAGTTGTCGAAGGACACGGCGGCCAAGCTTGAGGCGTCGGAGAAGGAGGCAGCCGAGCTGAAGGAGGAGCTGGCCAACGCCCGGTCGGAAGTGGAGAAGGCTCGGAAGAGGGCCGAGAGGATCATGGCCAAGCACTAGAAGAAGGTGAAGAAGGTGAGGAAGGCCGTGCAGGAGGAGGCCGCGCAGCACATGCTCCAGAACATGGAGGAAGCCTACGGCCGAGCCCTGCTCCACGTAGCCGCCAAGAACCCGGGCTTCGACACGTCCTCCTACCACTTTTACGACTTCGTGGAAGGGGAGGAGGGTGTTCCCGAGGGGTTGCTCGGCCCCGAGGGAGAGACGGAGCATGCCGAAGGCCCAGGGGAGACCGAGGCCGAGGGCGAGGAGGAGGACGACTCCGAAGAGGAGAGCGGGAGCGAAGGCGAAGGCGAGGGCGGTGGCGAGGACAAGACCGGGAGGTCGACGGACCCGAGCAGCAAAAAGGTCGACCCCTGACTCGGTTATCTCTCTTTTTAGTTTTTTTTTTGTAAGCCTAACTGCGGACTGGCCACCGCGTTTTGTAAAACTTTCTTCTCGGTTTTGAATGGAAACATTTTGTTTGGCCAAAATTTGTCCAAGTGTTGAGTCTCGGATTTTGTGTTTGATTTGGCGTAGAATTCTCCAAGAGTTGGGTCTCGGATTTATCTCTGATTTTCAGGTAAGGTTCAGCCCGATTACGGAGGCCGCACACCTTCGTAAGGAGCTGGCCAAAACGAAGGGTGAGCTCTCGGACAGCCGACAGAGGTGGTTTCTTCTGCTCGGAAAGCTGGAGGAGACGAAGGCAGCTGTGCGAAGGTATTGTCGCGAGCTGTGGCAACTGCGGAAGTACCCCCAAGCCCCTTGTCCCGAAGGCGAAGTCGAGCGGCTCCGTAGAGATCTCACTGTCGCCGAGCAGAAGAATGACGACCTTTTGGCTGAGGTCCAACACTTGGAATTAGCGGAGAAGGAACGCTCGGCGGCAGAAGAGAAACTAACTTTCGAGCTGGAGAAGGCGTCGACCGAGCGCAAGAGGCTATTGGCCGAAGTCGACAGGCTCAGAAGGATCACGATAGATAGGGGGATCGAGGTCACCCACTTCCGACGGCTTGCGACTGATGGCGCCACCGTTTCTGGCTCGTCAAGACCCTCTCGTTCGAGGAAGTTGGCGAATCATTGAACTGCGGGAAGAGATTGCGTCGCTCAAGCCCATGCCGGAGAGGGCGCCAACATCCGCAGTACGTCGTGCACCCGCGAAGAGAGCGAGAGGGGGATTTCTTTTTACGAACTCGCAACACGTTTGCCTGCGGCTAGGAGGAGCCCTGCCGACGCTCAGAGTAGTGCAGCCGTCTCGTCGAGCGGTGCCTCGGCCGGCGCCACAGTTAGGGTTGGCAGCGAAGGGGGTTCACGCTTCGTTGGTTTAGGATCGAGTTCGGAGGGCAGGCCTCGTCGTCCTCGCCTTTCCCTGAACCGAAGCGTTCCCCTGCCGAAGAGGCCCTGATCATGTAGTTTTATGTTCCTTCGGATTTGTTGTAAAATGTTGTTGTAGGATCGGTTCGGTCATGTGTAACACTATTATGTCTGAATGCGAATTTGAGAGTTTCTTTATAAAATCTCCAAGTGTTGGACTTCGGCAGTGCATTGAAATTTTGTTATTTGCTTTCCCCTTTTTTCAGCTCGAGGCGGCCGATTCATATGCTGATCTCCACGGCTCGGATGATGACTCTGAATCCGAAGCCACTTCTGGGACGGCAGCTCTGAGTCCTAGGAGCGTCGAGCTGGAGTTACGCCGAGCCGAGGGTGAGCGAGCTCACCTTTTGTCCGTCCTCGACCTACGGGAAGCGGAGATCCAACGTCTGGAGAATAGGATCGCCGAGTTAAGCCCTGCAGAAGGGGACGAGGATTCGCAAACCGCGTTCAGCAAAGCTCTTCGGGTCAAGTGTATTCGGCACAACCAGTCGAAGATCATAGCCGAGCGGGATGATTTGCTCTCAGAGATTCGACACTTGCAGACTATGGTAGCGAAGCTCCGGAACGATGCAGGGGAGCTACCAGCCAAGGAGGACGAACAGTCGGCCGAACAGTCTAGTGAGGATATTTCCATATGAGAGCCAAGTGTAGTAGGTCGGTGGCGTGTATTTTGTTTGCAAACACTTTGTAACCATGGAAAAGATGTGTTTCGTATTACAGCCTGGCTGTTTAATAAAATATCTTTCATTGCTCTGCACTTTTGTCTTGCTTATAACTGTGTTGGTCGCGCCGAGGTCTTTGAACCGAGCGTGTCAGTTCCGTCGGCGAGAGCGTTGAACCGAACGGGTTCCTATATGTACGGTATTTTGTCGTTTAGTGACTCTGACAGGGTACGGCGCGAGTTCCAAGGTGGCTCTGTCCCCGAGAAAGCGCTATCTTGTCGTTTAGCGCAGGCGGCAAGATCTGAGCCGTTGAATGTAGGCACGAATCTCGAGGCGGCTCAGTTCCCAAGAAAACGTTATCTTGTCGTTTAGCACAGGTGGCAAGATCTGAGCCGTCTGATCGAGATCAGGCACGAAAGTTGAGGAGAAAGTGACTTTTCTCCGTTTGCGAGCTCGGGAAGGCACTTGCTCGGTAGCCGAGCGAAGGCGTAGGGCTTCGGGCTTCGGCTATTAGGTAGGAGAGCTCGGATTATGTGGCCGAACGTAGCTTCGGCATCCCTCCACTGACGGAGCAGAGGGGCGGACCATCCCCGGTTTGCCGCGAAGCAAGCTTGGGGGGACTGGGAGCTAAGTGTTGGTCTCCGGGTCCATCGTTGTAGTCCAATGGTTGTGGGAGCAATTCCGAACGGCGATCTACCCCTGGCTCGCTCGGAGGCGAGCCGAGGAGGTAAGGTCGAGCCGAGTGTTGGACTCCGAACCATCGGTGTAGTTCAACGGTTGTGGGAGCAATTCCGAACGGCAATCTACCCCTGGCTCGCTCGGAGGCGAGCCGAGGAGGTAAAGTCGAGCCGAGTGTTGGACTCCGAACCATCGGTGTAGTTCAACGGTTGTGGGAGCAATTCCGAACGGCGATCTACCCCTGGCTCGCTCGGAGGCGAGCCGAGGAGGTAAAGTCGAGCCGAGTGTTGGACTCCGAACCATCGGTTTAATTCAACGGTTATGGGAGCAGTTCCGAACGACGATCTACGCCTGGTTCGTCCGGGGACGAGCCGAGGGGGTGAGGTCGAGCCGAACGTGGACTCTGAACCATTGGTTGAAATCACAATTTAAAAAGCAGGTGATAAGAGGGGAGAGAAACATGCGGATTCACAAACATGAAAGAGCTTTCTTTATTGATAATCGACGGCGAACCGTTTTACATAGTACAATTTATGAAAATAGGTTACAAGTCGGAGGACTGGAATGGCTCGATATCCTATGATACTTAGAGTGGCGCCGGAGCGCTTTCTTGGTATTTTAGGAGGTGGTCGGCATTCCAGGTCCTCGGAAGCTCTCTACCCTCTAGGTCTTCAAGACGATATGTTCCGGGCCGAACTACCCTCGTGATCCTGTACGGCCCTTCCCAGTTCGGAGCCAGCTTGCTCTTCTGACTGGGGAAGGATATGACTAGCTTTCTCAAGACCAAATCTCCTTGCTTAAGGTTGGCGGGTCGGACCTTTTTGTTGTACGCTAGTTCAACCCTTCTTCGGTAAATCTGCTGCCGAATCGACGCCCTTTCCCTCAGCTCATCTATCAGGTCCAAGTCTGCTCTGAGGTCCCTGGCATTCTGTGCTTCGTCATAGGCTGTGAGCCGAGGGGAAGGTATTCCGACCTCGAGAGGTATCATGGCCTCGGACCCATAGGTGAGGTTGAAAGGGGACTCGCCTGTGGGGGTCCGCTTTCTCGTGCGGTAGTTCCATAGGACGTTGGGGAGTTGGTCGACCCATAAGTCCTTGGAACTTTTGTCTAGCCTTTTCTTGATGCCTGCGAGGATCTGCCGGTTAGCATTTTCTGCCTGTCCGTTCGACTGAGGGTGGGAGACGGACGAGAAGCGCTGCTGGATGGCCAGGTCGTCGCATAGAGCTCGGAATGCTGTGCCAGTGAACTGAGTCCCGTTGTCCGTCACGAGGACGCGGGGGACGCCGAACCTACAAATGATGCTCTTCCAGAAGAACTATACCACCTTGTTCTCGGTTATGGTGGCGAGGGGCTCGGCCTCGACCCACTTCGAGAAGTAGTCGATGGCTACGACCAAGAACCTGAACTGACCCGGAGCCGGAGGGAAAGGCCCTAGTAAATCCATTCCCCACATTGCAAAGGGGATGGGACTTGATAGGGAGGCGAGGTTGGCCTGAGGGAGGCGTCGGATGCTGGAGTGTCTCTGACAAGAGCTGCATTGCCGAACGTGTCGCTCGGCGTCTTGAAGGAGGGTCGGCCAGAAGTATCCATAATTTAAAGCTTTTCGAGCCAAGGACCTGGATCCTGAGTGTGCCCCTCCGATGCCTTCGTGGAGCTCTTGTAGGGCATATTCGGCCTGATCCGGAGAGAGGCACCTTAGGTACGGTCGGCCGTCTATTTGAGAGAAAGAGCGTTTGTATAGGATGCCCTCGATTAAGGCATACCGCTCGGCCCGGGTTCTGACTTGGCGAGCCTCCTTAGGGTCTTCGGGTAGGAGCCCGTCCCTCAAGAACTCCACAAGAGGCTTCATCCAATTATCTTGTAACATGACCGGCAACGATTCCGCCGAGCCAGGTGTCTCGTCTTCGATGCTCGGCTTAGAGAGGACTTCGATCAGTATGGTCTGTTCGAGACCTTGCAGGGAGGACGAGGTCAACTTGGAGAGGGCATCGTCCTGTGAGTTCTCTTCACGAGGGACCCGCTGGATGAGCGCCTCCTCGAACCGGCCCATGAGGTCCCGAACCCTAGCAAGGTACTTCGCCATCCGCTCATCTCGAGCCTCGTACTCGCCCAAGACTTGGTTCACGACGAGCTGGGAATTGCTGTGGATTCGGAGGCGCTGCGCCCCGGCACTTCGTGCAAGTTCGAGACCAGCGATGAGTGCTTGTACTCCGCCTCGTTGTTCGAGGCCTTGAAGTTCATACGGATCGCGTACTGGAGGACGAAGTTGTCAGGGCCGTTCAGAATGATGCCAGCACTGCTTCCTTCATTACAAGAGGATCCGTCCACGAAGACTGTCCAAATGGGGGGTCCATTCGGGACGTGGCCGACCTCAGGGATAGTGGACTCTACGATGAAGTCGGCGAGTGCCTGCGCCTTAATTGCTGTCCGAGGTTGGTAAGAGATGTCATGCTGGCTCAGCTCTATGGACCACTTCATCAGCCGGCCCGAGGTCTCAGGCTTGTAGAGGATCTGTCTTAGGGGTTGGTCGATGAGGACGACGATCGAGTGGGACTAAAAGTATGGCCGAAGCTTCCTCGCCGCCGTGACTAGGGCGTAGGCCATCTTCTCTATCTTCGGATAGCAGAGCTCGCCGTCCCGAAGCACCTTGCTCACGTAGTATATAGGCCTTTGGGTTCGATCCTCCTTTCTCACCAAGACAGCGCTCAAGGTCTGCTCGGAAGTAGCCAAGTAGACGAAGAGGGTCTCGCCCGGGACCGGTTTGCTGAGCAGAGGGGGGTTCACCAAGTATGCCTTCAACTGGTCGAACGATTCCTGTTGTGGTTGGCCCCATTCAAAACCCTTAGCCCCCCTGAGTGCTTTGAAGAAGGGGAGGCACTTTTCCCCCGACTTCGAGAGGAACCGACCGACAGCAGCGAGCCGACCAGTGAGCTTCTGCACCTCCTTGATGTTCCGAGGCGGGGCCATGTCTAGTATGGCCTTAATCTTCACGGGATTAGCTTCGATTCCTCGTTGGCTTACCATGAAGCCGAGGAACTTTCCCGAAGAGACCCCGAACGCGCACTTGTTCGGGTTCAGCCGCATGTTGTGCCTTCTCAACACGCCGAAGGCCTCCTGGAGGTCGGCTACATGGTCTGTGCCCCGGATGCTTTTGACGAGCATGTCGTCAACATACACCTCCATGTTTCGGCCGATCTGGCTCTGGAAGACCTTGTTGACGAGGTGCTGGTAGGTGGCGCCCGCGTTCTTCAAACCGAACGGCATGACCCGGTAGCAGTAGAGGCCTTGGTCGGTGACGAAGGAGGTCTTCGGAATGTCCGGAGGGAACATTCGGATTTGATTGTACCCCGAGAAGGCGTCCATGAAGCTGAGGAGCTCATGGCCCGAGGTGGCGTCAATAAGGGTGTCGATGTTCGGGAGAGGGAATGGATCCTTCAGACACGCCTTGTTCAGGTCGATGAAGTCGATGCATATCCTCCACGAGCCATTAGACTTCTTGACCATTACAACATTCGACAGCCACTCGGGGTAATTTCCCTCCTGTATGAACTTGGCCTTCAGCAGTTTGTCCACCTCCTCCTTGATGGCCTGCTGTCGCTCCGGAGCGAACTTTCGCCTCTTCTGCTGAACCGGTTTGCACCCCGGTTCGACACTCAGACGATGGATGAGCAGCTCCTCGGAAATGCCGGGCATGTCCGTGGTCGACCAAGCGAACAAGTCACGGTTATCCCGGATGCATTGAATTAGGTCCGAGCACAGTGCGGTCGGCAAGGACTTGCTGATGAGGAACTTCTGGCTCGGGTCCTCGTCCGAGAAAAGCACTTCTTCTAACTCGTCCGCCGGCTCGGACGTTGGCCGAGCTTTCGGCTCGGGGATTTCTAGTGTCTCGAGCGAGAGCACTGGTCCCCCGGTGGAAGTCATGTAGCACTTCCGGGCTGTTTCTTGGCTTCCCCTGACTTCCCCTACTCCCGACCAAGTGGGGAACTTCATTTTCAAATGGTACGCCGAGGGGACAGCTTCCAAGGCGGCTAGGCCGGGTCGGCCTAGGATGACATTATACGCTGCCGGGACGTCGACGACCATGAAGTCCATCGGCTCGGTCTGGGTAGTAGGGGCGCTTCCCGCGATTACGTCTAGGGTTATCACCCCCTCGACAGTTACCGGGACCCCCGTGAACCCGTGGAGTGTGTAACCGGCCGGTTTGAGACGGTCCCGGGACAGCTGCAGGCCTCGGAATGCCGAGAGGAAGAGGATATTGACCGAACTCCCATTGTCTACTAAAATCCTCTGCACCTTGAAGTTGGCCATGCGGAGGTCGATGACGAGGGCATCGCAATGTGGGGTTCGGACCCCTTCGAGGTCAGCATCGGAAAAAGACACGGGGATGCCGAGACCTTTGGGGGGAGGGGCACTGTGAACCGAGTTGACCTCTCGGACGAAGGCCTTTCGGGAGGAATTAGAGGAGCCCCCCATGGGGCCTCCGTGGATCAGGTGCAGAATCTGTTCCTCCTCGAACTCGGGTGTCTCCTCGCGCTGCTCAGAGCGCTTGTTAGCCCCCCGAGGCGGAGGGGAATTGCGATCCGCCCGATCGTTAGCCTTCACGAATTTGGCCAACTGCCCCCTCCGGATGAGGGCTTCGATCTCATCTCTCAAAGCCCGGCAGTCGTTCGTGTCGTGGCCGTGGTCCCGATGGTAACGACACCATTTGTCTTTGTTCCTCCTCTTTGCCGGGGTGTGCATCCTCGGAGCTGGAGGGATGACCCCCTCCTTCTCCACTTCCATTAGGATGGTAGAGACGTTAGTGGTGAGGGGAGTGAACTTCTCGAACCTGGGGGGCGGGCGGCACTGACCGCCGTTGTCCTTCTGCGCCTTCTTGGACCCCTCTTCCCCCGTCGCCTTCCTCTTCGACCCAGAGGAGGACCCTCCGAAGCTCGGGAGGGCCTCAGCCTCCTCTGCTCGGATATACTTTTCGCACCTCAGGAGGAGGTCGGCGAAGTCATGCGGGGGCTTCTTGGCTAGGGACGATCGGAGGTTGGCGTTGAGGACGTTCGACTGGAACGCCACGGTCGCCACTGACTGGTCTAAGGAGGCGATAGACCTGACCTCTGTGGTGAACCTCTTCACATAGTCCCACAGCTTCTCTTCCCTTTCCTGCCGCAGGTTCAGTAGGGAGAGACTTGTCTTCTCAGCTCGCCTGCTACTCACGAAGTGAGTTATGAACAGTGTTTCAAACTGCTCGAACGAGAAGATGGAGGAGGGGGCGAGTCTGGAATACCATTCCCGAGCCGACCCCCTGAGGGTGGTAGGGAAGGTCCTGCAGAGCACGGCGTCGGAAGCTTGATGGATCAGCATCAGGGTCTTGAAGCTTTCGACGTGATCGACCGGGTCGGATTCCCCTGAGTACGTTTCAAACTGCGGAGGTTTGAAACCCCTCGGTATGTGGGCTTCCATGATCGACCGCGAGAAAGGGGGTCGGCTGGGACGGACGGTTCCTGCTCGGGACTCCTCCTCTCTGTCCATGCGGCCGATACGCCTTTCCACCTCATGGAGATGGCGGATGAGGGCGTCGTCCCTCCGCTGGTAATCGTATGACCCCCCGGACTCCTCTTCATAGGAGGGGGAGCGCGGACTGCGGCGCCGGTAGTCCTGGGATCGGCGAGGACTGTATTGCTGCCGTTGGCGGCTGGGAGCCGGGGAAGGACTTCGGGTTCGGCGGCGAGGACTGGGGTCCCTCAGGGGCGTGGGAGCCCTCTGAGCATTTTGGACGTTCTGCCGAAGGTTGAGGGCCTATAGCACAGTGTCCTGAAATTGCAGGAACTCAGCACGAGTGATCGGTGCGTCATTGTTCCTCCGAGGATGCCGATCCGCGGGGGAATGCGGCCTCCTCCTCCTTCGTTCGGGAGACATCGCCCGGCCCCTGCGGTCCGGGGACCTCCTACCGTCTCGGCGACGAGGAGACCGCTCACCCTGACGCTGGCGGGAGGCTCCCTCTCGGGCCCGCCTCTCGTCAAGGTGGGTGCGGAGGTCGTCGTCCTTCTGGCGGTTCAGGAGCGTGTTGCGGAGGTCGGGATGATGAGAAGCCATCGAGTCCGAGGACCCATTATGGACCGAGACATGGTCCGGGTTGAGGGGCTGCTTCTGCTTCCGACCGTTATGGCCGGAAGGGCCATTGTTGGGTTGCTGCTTGGGAAGAGGAGGTTGGCCCTGCTGGGCCGGAGGAGGAAGGTCGGGTTGAGGAATAGGATTGAAGGGGGCTTCCTCTGTAGGGTCGGCGGGATTAGCTCCACGGTTTGACCCTCGAGATCTGACCTTCTGTGGAGGCATGGTTGGAGAGGACGGCAGAGAAAGGGCTGAGGCTGTTCGTGTGGTTGCTTCCCACAGACGGCGCCAATCTGTTACCGCTGATTTCGGTATGGGGGTAAACAGATAGAATTTGTGAGTCCGAGAAAAACCTGAACAGTTGACTCAGCCTTCTTGCTCCTACCGCGACCTGCAAGGAAGTGCGAAACACCGGGGTTGATTCCGGCGATGCACCCTCCGACGCTCTTGTCAGTAATCAGAAGAGATTAAGAAAGAGCTTAAAGTGGTGAAAAAGTGATTAACCTGGTCATGGTGGTAGAGGGGTGGTATTTATAGTCGCCCGGGGAGCCGTTTAAGGGTCTGATTTCCTGTGTAACAGCCGGGAGCAAAATCCTCAGTCTGTTTAGGAAATCTTTCCTTGATTCCCGGTGAGAGCAAATCAGGCCCGTTGATTGGGTCAAATCAGTGGCCCTGATTTGTCTCTTGCTAGTCTGGGCTCACTTCGGGTCGGGACCCGTGCCCAATTGGAGCGGACCCAATGGTGGGTTATTGGATCTGTGAGAAGAAGATTCAGAACCCGCTTTGGACCCGCTTGTGTGTGAAATTACCCTTTTACCCCCGAGCTTCGAGATTCGTGCCCAATCTGGACGGTTCCGATTTAACCCCATTTTTAGCCATATCATACGGTTAATTTTTTTCTCTCTTCGTTCGAAACATCATGTTTCGTCCAATTATTTAAAAATTAATTAAATAATGCAGATGAAACATGATGCAGCGACATAGCAATATGCATTTTGTGTGATGTTTCGTCACGCATAAAATGCATATTGCTATATTCCAAGTCATTTTGTCTTTTTACTGTAACAAAAACAGGAAAAAATGAATATGTAGCTAACAACTACAGCGACATTTTGTGAAAAAAATGTATAAAATGCATTTATGCATAACAATTATGGATGCTCTGAGGGGAGGTTTTCCCCCATTAAAAATTGTTGGGGGGCGTTATTGTCCTTTCCAAATAGAGGAAAAAGATTTGATGGTTTTTTTTTATTTAAAAAAAATGCAGGTCACCTGCACTAATAAATATTGATTTTATGGATTACTCCCCCAACAAATCACTGTTTGCAAATTCAGTACCAACAAGGCAACAAAAGTTGGCTTGCTTAAAATTAGTCTTTTTGTTAAATTTTCTTTGTTTATTAACCCTAGTTAGCACTTCCCCATGGCTGGCTAATGATCCTAATACTTGCTGGTTTAGGAAAAACAAGAGGAAGAAGTTGTTGTTGTTGGGATTGTGGAGTCCACCAACATCCAGGGTGGCTTATCAAGTGGCGAGGTTGTCGAGAAGGGCAGCGTAAACAACAATGTTGTCCGAAGGGGTTTTGTACGGAGATAGGCGTATAACAGTAAAAAAATATTATGGATGATAATTTTGTTTTGGATGGGAGTAATCCGTAAATCCTATATCTGTTACTAGCAGCTTGTGCACAAAATATCCAAATTTGATTTTTGTGCATCCACAAGTTTTCACTGCTATATAGCCTATATTACTAACAATGAACGTTCAAACAAAATTATATACAAAATAAATAAACAAATAAATAAATAAATATATATATATATTTTTAATATTATAATGGGAGAAGGCCTTAGTGTCATTTGTCATTTTGTCATTCTACCAACATGTGTAACGCACGTACATAACTAATATAAAGGAGGCTTCCAGTTAAAATCCTCCCTATATTAGAGTTTTTATTTTTATTTTTTGAAATTATCAAAACGTGCATCGCACGTGTAAATTACTATATATTTTAATGGGAAATGCTCTATTGAAAACGAGTTTGTTTTCACGGATTGGAAAACACCAATCTGAGCCGTTGGATCACTTTTGATCGTGATCTGCGACTCAGATCGCCTCTGCCTATCACCCAATATCACTTAAGTGGCGGAGGGTTATTTTGGAAATTTCGTCCTAAATATCTCTTCGCTAAACAGATTCTAAAAAAAGTGATATAGCCTAGGCTGTTGTTGGGAACAATGGCCTAGGTTATAAAAAATTGAATTATAGGCCGTTGTTTGGAACAACGGTCTTGTTCTAAATTTTTATAACCTAGGCCGTTGTTCCCAACAACGGCGTAGGCTACAGAATTTCTATATCAATTTTTTTTAGAATCTGTTCAGCGGAGTTATTTGGGACGAAATTTTCAAAATAACTCTCTACTGATCAATTGAAACGGGTTATGGGGAGCTCGATCTGAGCCGGTGATCACGATCATGAGCTATCCAACGGCTTAGATTGGTGTTTTCCAACCCGTGAAAATTAGATCCGGTTTCAAAGGAGCATTTCCCATTATATATATATATATATATCTCTAATACTATAATGGGAGAATCCCTTAGTCAGTAACCCAACCCGTGCGTTGGGTTACTTTGGTAAATATTTTTAGAAAATGGACCTGTTTGATAAATATTTTTGAAAGTGGATCAGTTTGAAAATTATTTTCTTTTTAATTATGGACTAACGTTGGTAAATATTTTAGATAGTGGACCTGTTTTGTAAATATTTTCGAAAGTGGATCGGTTTGGAAATTATTTTCTTCTTACCCTTTTCATTAACCTCCAATTTTTTCCACGTGCACATGTGCACGTGTCTGATACTAGTATATATATTAAATAACTACTCTGGTAAATTAATTTAGCATCCTTCATTTGTATCTCCTTTAGCTTCAGCTTTCTACTCCGTGCCTTGGTGAATACATGACTAAGGTTCCCAAGTCGGCAGCAGAGAAGGCACAAGCAAATAGAATGCCATGTCCATACCTTGTTTCTCATACCATCAAAAAGTACCTGCCTAAAAAAATTTATTAACATAGATGAGTTCAAAACACAGAATCATCGCACATATAAGACGTAGATGTGTATATACTCTGTATCCTTTTTGTTGAAAGGTTATCCTTGCTTGGTATGTTGAGCGTAAAGAGACCAAACCTTGCAGCGAAGCGCAATGAATCCATCCAAAACTATTGTCATTTTACTTGAAAACAGGTTTGCTATGCCATGTAACTGTCGAAGGAGAAATTCTTTATAATCAATTAAAAAGGAAATTGAGGTAAATTTACAAAAAATATGTAGGACAGGAAAATTCAAAGGTTTGTCTAACAGAGAGAAAGTCACATGTGTTGGGATGTCATTTTTTCAAGCTCGCTGAATGCCAGTTGACTGTGTAGTACAATATCAGTTGCGCTAGAATTTTGAAAATCCTGAGGGCAACAGATCGACTGTTTTATGTTATCAGCCGATTGGCACTGACCTCAGAATCTGGATTTTGAATTTATATATTTTGGAGTGTTTTGCCATTGGATTGGATGCTCAAGGTTGAAAGTTTTAAATTCCTAAGGTTATTATCATTTTTTTTGGCGGAGAAATCCAGAATGAGGGTCAGTCAGAGAGTATTCAACTCTAAAAGCATGAGTTACTTAAGATGCTTAATTAGCGTAGTGACAACTTATCTTAAAATTTAAAGAATACTGTGACTTTGTTTAAATCCAAAAAAACACTAACCTCAGTTTTTGGCCAGCAAATAAATTCTACAGTGTACAAGGAGTCCAGGACAGATAAACAAGGTGTGCATAGAGAACTCCAAGTATGCCACATACTTGTTGAATAAACATTAAATGCTATATTAGTAGGTTATAAAAAATAAAAGATCAAGAGTCTTTGTAAGTGAAAAGTCAAAGGGTATAAGTGAAAAGCCAAGAGGTTGCAGATTAGTTAATGGTCTTGTATGTTTTGTTTTTTTAGTTCTTGCCTATTTAAAGGCCTTGTTGATTTTGTTTGAAGGACAGAACAAAAAACGTGAAATCACAAAAAGTTCTCAAATAAAGGTCTCAAATTGGTATCAGAGCAAATGGCGAATGTGATGGATCAAATGCCGCTACCACGACTAACGAAGGCGCATTACGAGAATTGGAGCATTCAAATGAAAGCTCTTCTCGGATCTCAAGATGCATGGGAGGTGGTCGAAGAAGGTTTCGAAGAACCAACAAATACCACGGGATATACGGCGGCTCAAACCAAGGCGTTAAAAGAGTTACGATCGAAGGATAAGGCGGCACTATACATGTTGTTCCGAGCCGTTGACGAGTCGGGCTTTAAGAAGATTGCCGGTGCAACTACTTCAAAAGAAGCGTGGGACACTTTAGGAAAAGTGTTCAAAGGAGCCGACCGAGTCAAGCAAGCTAGTGCGTCTCCAAACTCTTTGTGGCGAGTTGGAGAACATGAAGATGAAGGAGTCGGAAACTGTATCTGACTACATCACGCGTGTACAAGCTGTGGTGAACCAACTCATTCGTAATGGCGAAGCGTTAATCGATGCGCGAGTTGTGGAGAAGATTTTGAGATCATTAACCGACAATTTTGAGAATGTTGTGTGCGCGATGGAAGAGTCAAAGGACCTTGCGACGCTCACAGTCGACGAGCTTGCAGGCTCTCTCGAGGCACACGAACAACGTAAGAAGAAAAAGAAGGAGGAGACACTCGAGCAGGCACTTCAAACCAAGGCGTCAATCAAAGACGAAAAGGTACTCTATTCTCAAAATTTTCGTGGTAGAGGGCGCGGTCGTGGAGGTCGCAACAATGGTCGCGGTAGTGGAGGCCGCGGTCGAGGTGAATATTATGAGAAAAAGGGGCAGTCAAGCCAACAAAATTGTCGAGGTAGAGGATGTGGTCATGGGAGAGGCGGCCGGTCAAATTATTCAAAAGTCGAATACTACAACTACGGCAAGCATGGGCACTACGCAAAAGAGTGCAAATCAAACATCGAGTGCGATAATTGCGGTAAGTATGGGCACTATGCAAAAGAGTGCTATTCCGAAAAAAAGGTAGAAGAAAACGCGAATCTAGTCGCGGAAGAGGAGACAAGAGAAGATGGTGTTCTCATGATGGCCTACAAAAATACCGTTTCCGACAACGACACAGTGTGGTATCTCGATACCGGCGCTAGTAACCACATGTGCGGGCACAAGCATCTATTCAAGGAGATGCGAGAGGTTGAAGATGGAAACGTTTCGTTTGGAGACGCGTCAAAGATCCAAGTAAAAGGCCAAGGTACGGTTCACTATTTACAAAAAACTGGCACGGAAGGGTCAATCGAGAATGTTTATTACGTACCTGATCTTAAGAGCAATATTTTGAGCATGGGACAACTCATGGAGAAGGGATACTCGGTATTCATGATAAACCGGGTACTACAATTGAAAGACAATCAAGGGCGTCTGGTTGCTCGAGTCGAGATGTGAAGAAATCGGATGTACAAACTGAATTTGAGAAGCGTGCGAGAAAAATATTTGCGAGTTAACGTAGAAGACAAGGCATTGCTGTGGCATCTCCACTTTGGTCACCTACATTATGGTGGTCTAAAGAAGTTAGCAAAGAAGAACTCGGTGCACGGGCTACCGGACATGGACTATGAGGGCAAATTTTGTGAAGAATGTGTGCTTGGCAAGCAAGCGAGAATCTCGTTTCAAAAGAAGGCAGAATATCGAGCTAAACATATTCTCGAGTTGATTCATACCGACATATGTGGACCAATTACCCCCGAATCTTTTAGCGGTAAAAGGTACTTCATTTCCTTTATCGATGATTTCTCACGAAAAACTTGGGGTTATTTTTTGAAAGAAAAATCCGAGGCATTCGAGGTGTTCAAAAAGTTCAAAGTGATGGTGGAGAAGGCAACTGGTAGACACATCAAATCCGTACGATCTGATAGAGGTGGCGAGTATACTTCGACGGCTTTCATGGAGTATTGCGAGGAGCAAGGCATAAGGAGATTTCTAACCGCACCATACTCTCCTCAACAAACCGGTATGGTCGAGAGGAAGAATCGGACTATTCTCGACATGGTTCGATCAATGCTCAAGAGCAAGAAGATGCCGAAGGAATTCTGGGCAGAAGCCGTGCAATGTGCCATCTATGTACAAAATCGATGTCCACATGTGAAGTTAGATGATCAAACACCACAAGAGGCATGGAGTGGTCAAAAGCCGACAGTTTCTCATCTCAAAGTGTTCGGTAGTGTGGCTTATGCACACGTACCGGATCAACGAAGAACGAAGCTCGAAGACAAAACCAAAAAGTATATATTTATTGGGTATGATGAGAAGACAAAAGGGTACAAGCTACTCGACTCGATAAGCAAGAAGGTGATAGTGAGTCGTGATGTGCGAGTAAACGAAGCAAGCGAGTGGGACTGGAACAATTCGACGGAGGTTGTCATCGAAGTTGGAGAATCATCAGTCGTTGCACCAACAAGCATATCAACAAACTCTGAAACTACCAATAATGAAGATGAACCACGACAACCCAAAACACGAAGTTTGTAAGATTTGAATGATTCGACAAATGAGATACACCTTGTATGTCTTTTGGCAAGTCAGGATCAAGCTGCGGATATCTTCACAAAACCGCTACCGAAAGTACTTCTCGACAGATGCAAGAAGATGATTGGCATGACGGATGGTAGAAGCATTTAAGTTGACAGGGGAGTTTTGTTGAATAAACATTAAATTCCATATTAGTGGGTTATGAAAAATAAAAAGGACAAGAGTCTTTGTAAGTGAAAAGCCAAGGGGTGTAAGTGAAAAGCCAAGGGGTATAAGTGAAAAGCCAATGGGTGGCAGAGTAGTTAATGGTCTTGTATGTGTTGTTTTTTTAGTTCTTGCCTATTTAAAGGCCTTGTTGATTTTGTTTGAAGGACAGAACAAAAAACGTGAAATCACAAAAAGTTCTCAAATAAAGTTCTCAATACTACTCTTCATTACTTTTAGTCTACATTTAGAAGACACTACAAAATATTTAGGAATACCTGGCAGAACGTCCCCGGCGTTTGGGGTGTTTCGCCGGGGCATTCCCCGGCGTTTATTAAAAAGCGCCAGCGGTTTCCTTAATGCCCGGCGTTTACAAACGTCGAGGAAACCCCCACCCCCAGCGCCCTAAATTCGCCACTTCCCTCTCTCTTTTTCACTTTTCCCTTTTTCCTATTATTCAGCTCACGCCAGAACCCAATCTCCACTTCGTTCTAAAAATAATAAAAAACACCAATCCCATCACCACTCGTTCTCGACAAAAGCTCGTTCTCGACAAAAAACCCTACTCTCCGAAACCCAATCTCCACTTCGTTCCTCTTTCTTCGATTTCGACATCGCTGTTCGATCTCGCCGCCTGCCGCCGTTTGATCTCGTCGTCGCCGCCGCCGTTCGATCTAGTCGTCGCCGCCGCCGTTCCTTCACTTCAAAAATCGTCGCCATTGTCCTCCTCAATCTCTCTCTTTCGTAAACCCTAGGTGACTATTCTTGTTAAACCCTAGGTAACTCTTCTTGCATTGCGATTTTGATTTTTGATTCTATTTTTGTTAAACTGTGACTTTTGATGGTTGAGATTCTTGTTAAACTGCGACATTTTGATTTTGATTTTTGATTCGAGAATTAGTGATGCACTTGATAATCTATAGATGTTGTCTCCTATGGTATTATACTATAGATGTCGACATTTTTGATCATCTATAGATGTCGACATTTTTTATTCAAGAATTTTAGCTGGGTATTATACTCATATTATGCACTAGATACTATGAAAAATGTTACTCTTCTGGATAAAAATGAAAGTTTGAAGGGTATGTGTTTATCTGAGAAAGGTTCAGAGTTTTCTCAAAGAATTAAAGTAGTTTACTGTAATTTAGCCTATGTTATACTTCTGGATAAAAATGAAAGTTTGAAGGGTTTTACAAGATGATGTATTTATGTGACAAAGGCTCAAAGTTTTCTCAGAGTATAAAGTAGTTCACTGGAATTTAGCTTAGATATATTTATTTGAGAAAGGCCATTGACCGAAATCTACTTATGACTAGTTATCTACATACAATTTCTTCAAGTCATTTTTAGTTATCTACATACAAGTTGTAACACCTGTTTTTTTTTATTCCTCGATTATTTGGTTTAAATTATTTTTAAATTATGTTTCTGAGTATATTTACCCCTATTAATTGATTTTATTAGTATTATAATGATTAAATTGATATTTTGGGGTAAACGGAAAAAATTGAAAATATAGGAGTTTTGAGATGAGTTTTCTCGGAGGAGATGAATCCGATTTGACCCGAAATTTTTCTGAGGCATTTGTACATTATAGAGGTTTAAAATTTTCGAGTATTAAATTATAGTTTGAAGTTGAAAGTATTTTTCTGAAATATTGCGATATTCGTCTATATACATATTTATATGTATTGCTATCGTTCGTAACTATTGATTTCGATTACAATTATGCATATTATGCAATATTATTCTTATATATATATATTCTTTAATTAATTTAGTTATTTTGTGGAGTTTATTTAATTGGAGTTCATGTTGAAAGATGAACTTAGGACATAAAATTAAAGGAAAAGTCTAAGGGGTCTATATACAATTTTCCTTTGTTTTTTAATTTCTTTCTTTCCTTCTTCCCCTTCACTTCCCGACCCCCCCCCCCCCCCCCCCCCCCCCCCCCCAATTTCCTTCCTTTCCTTCTTCTTTCGGCCGGAAACCCATTCAAGACCCAAATTTTAGGGTTTTCCAATTCCCATCAAATCTCCACCAATTTTCAAATAATTTTTAGGATTTTGGCTAATTAAAGGGTGTTCTTTTACGTGGTGGTGTTGGTTTTTCGAGAAAGTTTCAAGAAGGTATATTAAATTGTATGATAGTTTGTTAGATTATATGCTTTTCATTTCTTTAACTAGAAATTGATGTAGGAAGATGGATAGAGCATATAGAACGTGTTAGGAGTTAGAATTTTTACATATCATGGTGAAATTGTGAAGTGGTAATTTTGGCATAAAGCCAAATTTTAGGGTATGTGAAGTTGGGTAAGAAATTTGATTTTAGTGAGTTTAGAAAATGCATAGGAGATTGTGGAGTAGTGTGGAAGTGTTAATATGAGTTTAAGATGATTTTTATAGACTTAGAATTTAGTGAAAATGATTGAGAATGAATGTATAATATATATGCATGCCGGGTGTTCGGTGGAATGCCCGAGCGAGACTGAGGTGAGAATTTGTTACCTTTGGAGGTGTAATTGAGTCTTATTATTAGTGGTAATCCCTAATTTGAGATATTAGGAAAAAGAGATTAAAGAAATTAGGAGATAGAGAATTTTCATAATAGGAAGCCTCTGATCAATAAGTGAGTTTTTGCATTGGGATCCGAATTTAAAATCTATCGATGTAGCTCAGCTACATATGTGATTTGTGATGCGTAGGTGAAGACGGATTCGAATTTGGAGGTCCATAGGTCGAGTTTTGAGTTTTATGCTAATCGGTTCTATAATTTTCCAATTAGGTGGAAAAAGTCGAACTTCGACTGGCTATGATGTGTCGGATTTATATACAAATATTTGTACACATTTACCTATTAAAATGACTTGTTTTCGCTGATATTGTCTATAATTCATCTTATTTCTATATGATTTCATTTAATTAATTATTTTTGAAGAAATAATATTTTTGATGCAAAAAGTAAAGAATTGTGGAAAAATTCAACAAACAAAGTAAAATAATTGATTGATAAATTTTTATTGTTTTGTTGAGTTAAGATTGCGACAAATAATTTTAAAAGGATTTTTATACGCTAATATGATATAAAGTTAGTTTAATTAATTTTAAACTAATTTAGTTTATTTTATTTAAAAAATCCTCACTTCAGATATTATTTTGTGTATGTAGCAGCACGTGGTGAAAATAAAAGGAAGAAAAGAAAGAAAGGAAAGTAAATAAAATTCTGGGATATAAAATGAAGGAAATAAAGGAAAAATGTGGACTTTTATGCAAAAAGTGCAACCCTAATTCTCCTTCCCGTTCTCTATAAGAAGAAGCAAAGAAGAGAGAGATAATCAAGAGGTGACGGCTACCAAATACAAAGAAAAAAAAAGGAGATACAAAAAGTGTGCGAGTTGCAAGGAGAAACAGTAGTGTGGGCAGTAGGGCTGCTGTGCGGTTTTCGAAGTGCACCCAACTACCTCTCTCTGACCTGGCGACTCAACAACTGACGTGGGGGCTTCTTCTCCTACCTCCTGGCGTGTGGACCAAAGCAACGGACGAAGCGACAGCTCTACTTCTTCTCCCACACGTGACAGAGCGGCTCAGAACAGATCTGACGCGCTGCAGCTGTTGACGTGGCGATTTGACGAGCACGTGACCCGACGCTGCTGTCTTCCACTTTCTCCTTCTTTGACGCTGACAGAGACTCAGCTCTGACTTCAACCAGACGCCCCGAGTGCTGACGTGGGCGACTTCGCGCGGCTCCCAAGGCAACGCATACTGCAGGCTTCGACGTGACAGCGAAGTTTCTTCTGCAGAGCTGACGTGGCGTGCGATTTGACTGCTCCTTCGGCGCAGGGTTCAAGGCTTCTGGTTCGGTATTTTTGAGACAGGGGTTTGCATTAATTTTTTTGTATTATTATTTTTTGTATCTCATCTTCTTCTCTATATCTTTTAGATGCAATCCCCAAACATTGTTATTAATTGCAATTCAAATATGAACTGAATTTATTATTGTTTTAGAGGCTAAGGTGTAGCTGAGTTTTAAGAACATAAATTTTAATTCCTTATTTTTACTCTATTTTTCCTGATTGTGTTTTAATTTTTATTATTTATGCGTACAACAGGGTGGATAGACATTTGTATGATTTTTCAAATCATAAAGAGACGGAACAGGTTATTTGTGATTAATAAAAATTAAGACCGTATTGGAGGACGTGATCGTTAAGAAATCCAATTTTTCAATTAATAATTTGGTGGATAGACGAATGATTAATTGAGAATAATTTTTAGACTACGTTGATAGAGTGGTTAATATCTTTAGGATTTTGGTCGACAATTGGGAAAGATAATATTTTTATTTATAAGGAATTATAATTTGTGTGTGTGATAAAAGAGGTGAACCAAGAGCCCTAGAACTAATTTTACCATTAACAAATTGCAAGAGCTTCACTGTTTCACAGCCCTCTCCCTCTTCTCCAATTTAGTTAGATTAAATTAGATTAGAGTAATTTAGTTGTTTTATTATTCATAAAATTCGACCTTCCAAATAGTGGTTAATATAGCGATATCGGTACTCAGTAAAATATCTAGTCCTTGTGGGTTCGACACTCTACTCATCTATCTATATTACTTGTGCGATTTTGTACACTTGCAAATTCAACATCAAGTTTTTGGTGCCGTTGCCGGGGACTAGTTATTCTTTTATTGATATTGAAAATTGCTAGATTGTTGCTAATTTGGATTTTTTGTAATTATTTTTATTTTATTATTATTTTACATCTTTTATTTCCTTTTGACTAACTTTATTATTATTATTATTATTTTAGTTTTTTTTAGTTTTTCTATTTTTTTTCTTCTTTTTCTTTTTTCGATACGTACATTTCAGGACATACATGTACATTGCCATGGCGAACGATGAAAACAGGCCTTTGAGAGACTATGCTATGCCCTCGATTTATGAATCAAGCATAAAGAAGCCGGTTATTGAAGCTAACGATTTTGATATTGAACCGGAGATAATTCTAATGATTCAACAGACTGTTCAATTTTGGGGACTACCACACGAGGATCCTTACGCTCACATTGCAGATTTTTTGAAAATTTGTGACACTTTCGAGCACAACGGTGTAACAGACAATGCAATCAGACTGAGACTCTTTTCTTTTTCCCTACGAGATAAGGCGAAGGCTTGGCTACATTATCGACCACCCGGTAGTATTACTACTTGAGAGGGACTTGCACAAAAATTTCTAACCAAGTATTTTCCTCCAGCAAAGACAGCAAAACTAAGGATCGATATTGTGACATTTATGCAATTTGAGACTGAGTCTTTGTATGATGCATGGGAAAGGTTTAAAGAGTTATTGAGAAAGTGTCCTAATCATGAACTACCAAAATAGCTGCAAATGCAAACATTCTATAATGGTTTGGGAGTTATACATAGATCTATGGTTGACGCAGCAGCTGGTGGTGCACTCATGAGCAAAAATTACCAAGCAGCCTATGATCTTTTAGAGGAAATGGCATCAAATCATTACCAGTGGACTTCAGAGAGAGCAATGCCTAGAAAAGTGGCTGGAGTTTTTGAACTTGATTCTTTTTCTACTTTAAATGCAAAAAATGATATTTTATATAAACAAGTAGAAAATATAAATTTTAATGTTATGCAATCTAATATGATTTGTGATCTTTGTGCAGGAAATCATGCAAGTTCAGATTGTCAAGTGGGGAACCCTTTTGCTCCATCAAATGCCGAACATGAAAATTTTGTGTCAAACTTTCAAATGCAAAACAATCATTATGCAAACACATACAATTCAGGATGGAGAAACACCCCTAATTTTTCATGGAACAACAATCAAGAAGCAGTTATACAACCTCAAAATTTTTCGCAGGAAGAAAAGAAGCCGACGCTTGAAGATATGTTTGAGCACTACATACAAAAGACAGATTTGGCAATTCAAAATGTTGCAAATTCAACTTCGGCTTCCATCCAAAATCTTGAGGTACAAATTAGTCAAATTTCAAATATTCTTAATGAAAAAATTGCAGGATCATTACCAAGCAATACAGTTGTCCATCCCAAGGAGCATGTTGAGGCTATAACACTAGGAAGTGGGAGGACAATTGAGCAACCACAAGAAGAAAATGAAGAACATAATGTGGTTGAAAAGCAAATTGAGATAGAACAATTTGTGGAGGAACAAATTCAGCATGAGCAAGTAATGTATGATGTTTTTAATTCTATAAATTTTCCTCCTGAAGAACAGTCATCTTTCCAAGTAAGTAAAATTGATTTAATTGTGGGCGAGAAACATAAGGCAAAATTTGAAAAATCATCAATCGAAGTATGTCCAACAAATTCAACAAATTTTGAACCTGAAAAAGAAAATATTTTTGAACATGTTATGTATTTGGATGCTGAACCTTCTATTTATTCATTTTTGCAGCATAAATTCAAAGATGTGGGGGAATCAAAGACATCATCATTACGAAGAAAATGCCTCAAATTAGAGCTTGAACCTGATCCACATCAGAAGAGAAAAATTAGAAAGGATGTGTTAATGTTGTTGGATCTTGGCGTTACTTAACCATCTCACCCCGACGTCTGGCTGAAGACTTAAAACTTAGCGCTTCTTGGGAGGCAACCCATGTTTTATTTTATTGCATTTAGTTTTGATTTATCTTTTAGTTTATTTTATTTTAATTTTTGATTTTATTTTGTAGGATTGCATCAATTTTGAAAGTCGCCAGGCAGAGCTGTTTTGAATACCTGCATTGATGGCTGTTTTTTAGCAGTATGAAGTCAGAATCTGGAAAAGTGATTCAAAGAGAAGTTGTAGACAATTGTCTTAGCTTTCCAGCAAAAAACAATTCAGCCCATTTCGACATCTACAGCTCCAGATATCGCCAAAATACTGAACGCTGCGCGTGCAGAAATTTAAAAACGAATCAGGGGAGATATTCTAAACTTTTTGCATTCTTTTTGTTTTTCTTCTTCTTTCCCATTGAGGACAATGTGACATTTAAGTTTGGGGGGAAGGTTTACAAATTTATTTTTATTTTTATTATTTTAGAAAAGAAAAACAAAATTTTAAAAAGGATTTCAATTAGGCTCACCATTACACATTTTGAGTTCTTTATTGTGATAAGCATTGAAGCAATTTTTTTGGTATAAACAATTTTTTTTTATAAAGCAATATTAAGCATACTTATTTACTTTAGGATTATTGAGTTTTAAAATTCCTTACAAAATTGTGTGGGTCATGCTATTATACATAAAAGACAAATGTGATGCTTTTTCTCGTGATTATTCCCTTTGATCTAGTCCTAAACAGAGTTTAAGTAAATAGAGTAATAATGAAAAAAAAAAAAAATTTAATATGAATAAAGTCAATCTACTCCAATGTTTTGAGTTGCTTAGTAACTAGGGGTATTCATCACAAATATCTACACTTACGTAGAACAGCAACTTGAAATATGAGTATGCAAAGCACTTTAAGTTTGTGACTTGTTGAGTAACCGGGTGAATTCATCACAAATGTTTTACATTCGCGTCAAAAGGCAAGTGACAACTTAAAGAAGAGACTAAAAAAAAAAAGAAAAAAAAAAGAAAAAAAAAGAAAAAAAAACCTCTAGTTTGCTACTCGGTTTGTAGTAGAGAGAAAGGATAATCACAGATTGAGTTGTTGCATAATATAATTACAATAATTGCATGACAAATGCGATTGGGTTAGGAGTTATGAATAAATAATTGCACTGGAGAAAGTGGGTATGCTTGATTTTACTTTATTTCCAATTGTTTATATTTTTAATTGAAATTTTGATGCTTGCATGATAAGATCTCTTGGTGTGGTGGGTTGAGCCTGCTATTATTATTCCCTTGTTTATGATTCTACTTTTTGCTCGAGGACAAGCAAAATCTTAAGTTTGGGGGTATTTGATGTGTCGGATTTATATACAAATATTTGTACACATTTACCTATTAAAATGACTTGTTTTCGCTGATATTGTCTATAATTCATCTTATTTCTATATGATTTCATTTAATTAATTATTTTTGAAGAAATAATATTTTTGATGCAAAAAGTAAAGAATTGTGGAAAAAATCAACAAACAAAGTAAAATAATTGATTGATAAATTTTTATTGTTTTGTTGAGTTAAGATTGCGACAAATAATTTTAAAAGGATTTTTATACGCTAATATGATATAAAGTTAGTTTAATTAATTTTAAACTAATTTAGTTTATTTTATTTAAAAAATCCTCACTTTAGATATTATTTTGTGTATGTAGCAGCACGTGGTGAAAATAAAAGGAAGAAAAGAAAGAAAGGGAAGTAAATAAAATTCTGGGATATAAAATTAAGGAAATAAAGGAAAAATGTGGACTTTTATGCAAAAAGTGCAACCCTAATTCTCCTTCCCGTTCTCTATAAGAAGAAGCAAAGAAGAGAGAGATAATCAAGAGGTGACGGCTACCAAATACAAAGAAAAAAAAAGGAGATACAAAAAGTGTGCGAGTTGCAAGGAGAAACAGTAGTGTGGGCAGTAGGGCTGCTGTGCGGTTTTCGAAGTGCACCCAACTACCTCTCTCAGACCTGGCGAGTCAACAACTGACGTGGGGGCTTCTTCTCCTACCTCCTGGCGTGTGGACCGAAGCAACGGACGAAGCGACAACTCTACTTCTTCTCCCACACGTGACAGAGCGGCTCAGAACAGATCTGACGCGCTGCAGCTGCTGACGTGGCGATTTGACGAGCACGTGACCCGACGCTGCTGTCTTCCACTTTCTCCTTCTTTGACGCTGACAGAGACTCAGCTCTGACTTCAACCAGATGCCCCGAGTGCTGACGTGGGCGACTTCGCGCGGCTCCCAAGGCAACGCATACTGCAGGCTTCGACGTGACAGCGAAGTTTCTTCTGCAGAGCTGACGTGGCGTGTGATTTGACTGCTCCTTCGGCGCAGGGTTCAAGGCTTCTGGTTCGGTATTTTTGAGACAGGGGTTTGCATTAATTTTTTTGTATTATTATTTTTTGTATCTCATCTTCTTCTCTATATCTTTTAGATGCAATCCCCAAACATTGTTATTAATTGCAATTCAAATATGAACTGAATTTATTATTGTTTTAGAGGCTAAGGTGTAGCTGAGTTTTGAGAACACAAATTTTAATTCCTTATTTTTACTCTATTTTTCCTGATTGTGTTTTAATTTTTATTATTTATGCGTACAACATGGTGGATAGACATTTGTATGATTTTTCAAATCATATAGAGACTGAACAGGTTATTTGTGATTAATAAAAATTAAGACCGTATATTGGAGGACGTGATCGTTAAGAAATCCAATTTTTCAATTAATAATTTGGTGGATAGACGAATGATTAATTGAGAATAATTTTTAGACTACGTTGATAGAGTGGTTAATATCTTTAGGATTTTGGTCGACAATTGGGAAAGATAATATTTTTATTTATAAGGAATTATAATTTGTGTGTGTGATATAAGAGGTGAACCAAGAGCCCTAGAACTAATTTTACCATTAACAAATTGCAAGAGCTTCACTGTTTCACAGCCCTCTCCCTCTTCTCCAATTTAGTTAGATTAAATTAGATTAGAGTAATTTAGTTGTTTTATTATTCATAAAATTCGACCTTCCAAACAGTGGTTAATCTAGCGATATCGGTACTCAGTAAAATATCTAGTCCTTGTGGGTTCGACACTCTACTCATCTATCTATATTACTTGTGCGATTTTGTACACTTGCAAATTCAACATCAGGCTACTGGGCGGACGTGGGACATCGTTTGCTCGATCATTCAAGTGAGTATGTGTATTTATAAATATTTTATATTATGGCCAAATTTCGTGGCTTTCTGATATATCTTGTAGAAGTTATGCCAAAAATTGATTTTCAATGAAAATACGGATTTTTAAGGATCCGAAAATGAATTTTTGAGATATTTGGTGAAATTTACTATTTTAAGTATATGAAACCTATATTATGGGTTAATGTGATGTGTTGATGTATAAAAACTAAATTTATTAAATTGTTTATGCATATTTTTACCCCGTGCATGTTTCGTGCATGTTTTTGGGGATATATGCCGGTATAGGTGAGTTGGTATAGGTGGAGCCTTGTGTATAGGCTAAAATGCTATGGATAAATGTTATGAGATGTAATTAGATGAAATTAGTTATTGTGATCATATTTTGGAGACTCGTGTGTATATATAGTGCATGTTTTATGCTTATTTTGGGGCATATAGGCCCTTATAGGTGATTTTACTTACATAGAGCATGGTGTATGAGCTAGCATGCTACGATTGGTTGTTATGGACTTGAATTAGATGAAATAAGTGATTGTGGTCCTTTATCTTGAAAACCCACAAGTGTGATGTATGTTTGTGAAATACATATAGATGATAATGACTGGTGATGTGATAAAGTATATGTTTGTATTCAAATTGTGTTCGAAATAAATTAGTGGGTAATAACATGCTACTATAATGTGATGAATTATACATTTTGATACTCTTACGATATGGAATAACATAATGTAGTTCTTTTATTAATATTATAACTTGGCATAGGCCTATATATGATACAATGAGGTAATGAATAATATGGTATTCTTAATGTGGGTTGTTATGGCAAAATAAATATCATGGTGCATTTATATTATGCAATAATATGATATGATGGTTTTAATTGTGGAATGACAGGTTGTATGCATAATGTGGTATAATGATACGATGATTAATATTGTGAGCATCGGATATGCATCAAATGGTAAGATAAAAGATAAGATGGTACGTGCTAATAAAATGTGTTACTATTCACGTGGTTAAAGTCAAAGACATGACTCGTTGTAAATCAAAAGTGAAATGCTTGTGTGATAAAGTAAGATGGAAAGATGAAATGATTAATGCTAATAACAGATGGTTTTGTTGACCAGTACCTACAACAATCCTGGGAGTTTGGGCTAGACCTCCTAATACCCAAGGACCGGCTTGGGGTGCGGAGTTTTTTCCTCCTGGCTTCGGCTGGGAGGAAGTACCCAGTTTACCTGGGGTGCGGTGTTTTTCCCTCAATGACAGCTGTCGCGAGGAAGTACCCAGTTTACCTGGGGTGCGGAGTTTTTCCCTCCTGGCTATCGGCTGGGAGGAAGTACCGAGTTTACCTGGGGTGCGGTGTTTTTCCCTCAATGACAGCCGTCGCGAGGAAGTACCCAGTTTACCTGGGGTGCGGAGTTTTTTCCTCCTGGCTTCGGCTGGGAGGAAGTACCCAGTTTATCTGGGGTGCGGAGTTCCTTCGCTGGCACAGGCTGGGAGGAAGACGTAGCCTCAGACGTGTAAGAATCTGTGTGAGCATCGGTCCGCATGTTTACTGGGTCGTCGACTTTCAGTATATTGGGATACTGTGGCTCACTGGTCGACAAACTAATAAAATAAATAAGTATAAATAAGAATGTGTAAGTAAAGAAAGTGAATTGTGAATATGAAAGAAAGTGGTTGTGAATGAAATGAATATGACGGAAAACGAGTTATAAGTTTGTGTATGAAAAGAAATGATAAATGCAGCATGCGGTTAATTTAAAATGAAAATTGAAAGAGACGTGTGTTAATATGAATAGTATGAAGTAATTGTGTAATGAGAATGATTATTAAAGTGAAATACAGGATGAATTGAGTTGATACACCTTGGAATTGTGCCGAGGAACTACTCGCCCACTATTTCTGTGGAAATGGTGGGAACTACCTGCCTTGGCATAATTTGCAGGGTGAGAGACATGATATCGGTATTGAATAATGGAAATGAAGAATAAAGTAAAGTGAAGATGAAAAGTAATTGAAGTAAATTAATAACCACGCTATCGGCTTGAGATGTAATGTTATATTACCCAGACTATGAGTTTGGGGTGCGGTGATTATTACCCAAGCTATCGGCTTTGGGGTGTGATATATTATTGTCCAAACTATGTTTGGGATATGGAGTATAAATTGATGAGAATGAAAGTAAAGTTAATGGTAACTTGAGATACAAGTGAAAATGAAAGTAAGTTTAATTCTCACTAAGATTGAGTAGTAACTAAGTGATATAATGAGATAAGAATAAGCTATAAAACATGCTTTTGATGCAATGAGAATAAGCATTCTAATTAGTGATATGTTAATGATGTGATGAAAGGCAAGTACCTTGCAAAGTGAAATGAGATGTGATGTTTGTGTTATACGACATAAATGAATGTGATATTCTGGGAGTGAATGCATATGTTTATGATGCTATAAAAATAGATAAACGTGATGTTATACAATAAAAAAAGTACTTGTAATGAGAGGTTATGAAGATGTAGATGGTATTATTGTTTGTATGAGTGCGATGTATGTAATAAGAGAGTGGTTGTGAAAATGGTTATTAAAGGAAAATATGTTGTGTTACAAGTTTGTGTACCTTGGAAGTGTGTCGATGAACTACCTGTTTTGGCACAACTTCTAGGATGAATGAGTGAGTTGTTGATGTGATACTGATAAATGAAGTGCGTGGCCAAATAAATATGCAGAATAAGGTGTAGTAGTATTATGTGGATAAGAAACAATTAAAGTGTATATGAGGTTAGTGGGATGTATATAGTGAAGTTATATATATATAGTTGGATGCAGATTCAAAAAATACTTTAATGTAAAGCAGTAATTGTGATGTTTTATATTTAGATTCCAGGTTGAAATTTCTTATCTCAATATTTGTAAGTTCAATTTATTTTCTTTATACAAGTTAATTTACTTGTTAGACTCTTTAAATTATACTCACACCATAAATGGCTAACCCCTGTTGTTTTCTGGGGGTTAGGGGGGTCCCTCCTTGAGGGTGGACAACCCTAACTCTCCTGCAGGTTTGCTAGCAGCCTGGCGAGGTAAATATAGAGTTAGATATTATATTCTTATTGAAATGATAGATTCTATGTATTTAGTATATAAAGAAACATGGACTGCTGATGTATTATTTTGTAATAATGTGAACCTATATAGATATAGTGCTGTGATGAGGTAAGAAAGTCCTTACCCACCTCGTTGTGGAGTATTGGGTTCTGTGGTTGGCTTTTAAAAAGATTTTCCTAAATCTTTACAAAAATCTTATATGTTTTCAAAGGAATTTATGGTTTTTATTTAATATTTGATATTCTGTTATGAGTTTGGCCCCCAGAGCATGATATTTATATTGCCTGTGTGATTATGCTCATTTTGGCCTGGGGAGCCAATGATTACATTGCCTGTGTTGTGAGCTACGGAAATAAGAGCAGAATTCCGTAAGCCTTTTGTGTTTCGGAGCAGAAATTTCAGGGGAGACTCTGTCAAAATTTTATTTGAAATATACTCATCTTAGTTTATGTTTAAAGTGATATAGAAATAGAAAGAATGGTATTTAGAGGTTTAGTTTTTTTCAAAAAAAAATTTTGGGGCGTTACATAAGTGTACTCATATTTTAGCTTAAAGGTGTTCAGTTTTAGTTGGGTATTTTAGAAAGAAGGTGGATTTAATTTTCTTTTGGAAATCAAATTGTGGGTTGGTCATTAAAAAAGATATTAATTTGTGATGGTCTCAGTCTCTCTTTCTGAATAGCTATCTTATGAAATTTAATTTTCAGATTGAGTGATATTATTGAAATGGATAAAAGTTGGATGAGTAAGTTACGATTATGCAAAGAGTATCGAGATGGTGTTAAAGATTTCATTATCTTTGCCAAGCAACATTCCCGTGATCCCAACTTTATCCTTTATCCATGTCGCCGATGCGTAAACTGTTATTTGCTTCCAAGTACAAACACATTTGGTGATTAATAGTTTTCTGCAAGGGTACACACTGTGGTTCTGCCATGGAGAGCGTGGCACATCGATTCCGGTTGTACAAGATGTGTTGGAAGAGGAAAATGAACCCTTAGTGAATGACGACGATAGTGTTGCCGATGAGATGCAAAATTTAGTGTGGGATGCTTTTGGGATTCATAACAATCCAATGCACACAAATAGTTCAACAACCCAAGTCCATGATGAACTGACCGAAACCCCTCACATTGATGGAGACGAGGGTGGAGAGGAGGGTGGAGTGGAGGAGGGAAGACAAAACTCTGAAGGTAACAAAGAATTTGAAGCATTCAGTAAGTTGTTGGAAGATGCTAGTACACCCTTATATCATGATTGCATCAAATTTTTGAAGTTCTCATTCATCGTGCGGTTATTTCAGATTAAATGTTTGATTAGTTGGTCTGCCAAATCCTTTACCATGTTACTTAAATTGTTGAATGAAGCATTTCCTGAAATTTGTCTCCCAAATTCAGTATATGGAATAAAATAATTTCTTAAATTTTTTGATCTGGGTATGAGAAGATAGTTGCATGTCGATAAGATTGTATGTCATTTAGAGGGGATAAAGAGAGTTTGGAGAACTGTGAAATTTGCAGTACTTCAAAATGGAAAGGTGTTCCGAATGAAGGACAAGATAAAAGTGGGATAGTTAAATTAAGGCAGAAAAAGAAGCCAGCAAAACAGATGCGCTACTTTTCTTTGATTCCTAGGCTACAAAGGTTATTTATGTCATCTAAGACTTCTTCTGATATGAGATGGCATGCTGAAGGTCGGAAGAATGATGGAATTCTCAGACATCCGACGGATTCCGCTGCATGGAAAATTTTTGATGAAAGATATCCTGATTTTGCGGAGGATACTCGCAACGTGCGATTTGGATTAGCCAGTGATGGTTTTAACCCATTTCGGCAAACGAGTAGTACATACAGCATATGGCCTGTAGTGTTGATACCGTATAATCTACCCCCTTGGAAGTGTATGAAGCCGTCGTCATTTATTTTTGTCCACAATAGTTCCTGGACCGAAAAGCCCTAGAAATGATATAGATATCTATCTTTAGCCTTTAATAGATGAGCTCCAACAGTTGTGGGTGGGTGTTCCAACATATGATATAACAACTAAGAAATCATTCCATCTTCGAGTTGCATTAACTTGGACAATCAATGATTTTCCTACGTAGGCAAATTTATCTGGTTATAGCACCAAAGGGCATAATGCATGTCCTTGTTGTGCTGATAAAACTACTTCACGGTGGTTATATAATGGGAGAAAGTTCTGCTACATGGGTCATAGAAGATGATTTCCCGACACAAACAGTTTCAGGGCGGAAACTGCGACTTTTGATGGGGTGGAGGAGTGGGAACATTCACCTGAAATATCGTCTAGGTCTGATGTGTTAGAGCAGCTACATGGTCATCATTTCAATTATGGTAAGGAAGTAGAAGCCAGAAAAAAACGGCAAGAAAATGGCAAGGGATGACGACAACGATGCAGATGAATGTGATGACATTGCTGATTTAGGGTCCTGGAAGAAGAAGCGCATTTTCTTTACACTGCCATTCTACGTGTTGAAGACATTGACCTGTTGGAGCAATGTGCTGCTTTGGTACTTTGTCAAATGAAGAGAATATTTTTCCTTCGTTCTTCACTATAATGATTCACTTGGTAATTCATCTAGCGGACGAAGCAAGACTTAGTGGGCCGGTACATTATCGGTGGATGTATCCCATTGAGAGGTAGTGATTCATATTTGTTAATGATATACCTCGCGTTTGGATAATGTGCATACTTTTTTTGATCTAACCATTTACATGTATAGGTATCTTTATCGACTTAAGAGATATATTAAAAATAGATCACATCCAGAAGGCTCAATAACAGAAGGTTATCTCTCGGAAGAGTGCTCCAATTTTTGTTCCCGGTATCTTCAGGGTGTCGAGACATGTCTTACTAGACTAAGGAGAAACCCAGTTGGGTCAAACCTTGGTGAGGCACATTATCTCTTCCAAATTGCTGGAAATACCATTGGTAAAGTTGATGCGGTTGAGTTAGATAACTTAACATGGGAACAAGCACATCGATATGTGCTAGATCATCATGCAACAGTTGAGCCATTCCAAGAGTAAGTCATAATTGGGTTGGTTTATATTTAATTAAACTCGATTTGAACAATGTTATTCGAATTATATTTCGATCTTTTAAATATTTACAGAGAATTTATCCGTAAAATGAAAAGGAATTCTAGAACAAGGAAATTAAGACCACGTGACCAAAATAAGATGATGAATGAAAGATTTCATATGTGCCTTAAAGACTATGTAAGAGTGTTCCAAATTATCAAGTACTGTCTTTTTTCTTAGAATATTCTTAATTTTACTAATACGGTTTATCATCACATCCTATAGGTTCCGAAGTTGCATGATGATTTGGTATCACCTGAAATCAAGATTCTTGCTACGGGTCTCCATAAGATGGTTAGAAGATTTAAGGGATATATATATATAACGGATTCATATTTCATACTAAGGATCATGAACGTTATTTGAAGTCCCATAATAGCGAAATTGTAATGACGTCAAAGACAAGAAGTTATGCTTCTAAGAATGACACAAATCCAGTTGATGAAGATGTTGACTATTATGGGGTGCTCACTGATATCATCGAGTTAAACTATTACGGTCATTTTCGAGTTGTCTTATTTCGCGCGGACTGGGCTGGAATGGATAAGAATTATCCCCAAAACAAGGATACTTTAGGTTTCACAATTGTAAATTTTTCAAATTTGATTCATACTAGCACACACATCAGTCATGAACCATTTGTGTTCCCATCTCAAGTCGTCCAAGTGTTCTATGTTGAAGATCCAACTTCGCCTAAATCTTGCGTGGCTTTCATTATGCAACCAAGAGATGTATATCAGTTGGGAGAGACATCAGATGATGAGGACGAAGATGTCACTAACATATTTGTTGCTGCTGAATTTCCTAGGTTTGATGTAAACATATCAGATGACAACAGTAAACCTAATTGGCTACACACGGATGGAGACCCAGGGGATGTATTGGATAGTATTGAATTACCATAACTTCTAAAACATTTTTGTATTGTCAATTATGTGTTTACAAGATTGCATTGTATTTTCTCGATTGATACCTATTTCAAAATTGCATTGTATGTTTTCGATTTCTATTTTGTCTTATTATGTGCAATTTATATTTATTTTGTCTTATAGCTTCCTGTTTTACGGATTTTATAATCTCTGTGGTTTTTGTGTGTTGCCCTTCTTAATGATTAAAAATTCTGCAAATTTATACCATTGAAGATTGTCACTTTATTTAAATGTAAAGTTGTTTTATTATCTGAGTGTAAAGTTGTAGACACTTCAGCCATTATCTGAGTGTAAAGATTGTCACTTTATTTAAATCAATTACAATATCAGTTGAGATAGATATTGAGTTTTAAATCCCCACATGATTAGTATCAGTTGTTATGTTAACTTTAGTCATTAATCAACTATGTCACTCTACCTATTTGGGAATTGTATTTAGTGTACCTCATTCAGTACGAAGTTGTGCCTGAAGACTTAAAAATTAGAGAAACTATGTAGTGCATTATTGGAATCCACTAAATGCCTCAATGCGCTGGTCAGAATCAGATATGATAGGACCACTATGTATAGGATGATATTTGGAAGAGATATCTTTCTTAATATGCAGTAGGACGTGTCACTGTGTATTTTCAAAAGCAGACAGTTTGTCGGATAGCTATTGAGACACGTAGGGTAGTATCACAGTCGTTATATGTAAATGGTATTTTAAATGAAATGATAATGAATAAACAGATATTGAACTAAAAATAACTTGAAGATCTACTTCTTTTATGTGTGGAAGTTCTACTTCTTATAACTTTATTTATCAATTATTTTGTCTTGTCTGTGAAATGTGAATTAAATATTGTATTTTTATGCTAATTTATATTTTATTGCTTTTGTCAATGGGTGTGAATTATGTCGCGAAGGAATACGGCGCCTAGTCAAAAGGGTGAGGAGCCTCTAAACGAGGAGGTTTACCACTTAAAGGCAGGTGAGGGGAGCACCCAGCCACCTCCCCAAAAAAAAGATCGGGGGAGCGACGAAGTTAAATGATGTTTGGAAGCTACCCGCGGGTCAAAGAATTCAAGTGGAGGTGAATGGGGATCATCAGCCCATAGGAAAAAATGTCATAACATTTGCATCGTTCATAGGGTTAATTGCGAGGAATTTGGAGTACCTTCCACTTTCTTACGATAGATGGACAAAAATTTCCTTAGCGATAAGGGCTAGAGCCATCGAAGTTCTTAAGGTATTATTTAATGAGTAATGATTCTTTGATTCAAATGAATGACTCTTCATTTAACCTACACCATAAGCTTTTATATTTAACTGTATGCTTTTATCCTACTGATACTATGTAGATTGTAGACCTCTTGAAAATACAGCTCCCCCTTGCAGGTATTGATAAACTTACAAAGTAAACTAAGTAATTTTGGATTCTTTTATGAACATGAACAATCCTTATAGGGACTTGAATCAAAAGACATCAAAGGTTAATTAGAGCCAAAGAATAGGATTAAAATTGCATTGAAGCCTCCTTCATTTCCCATATCAAACTAAAGATAGTCATAAGAAACAAATGCATATATCACAAAGAGTTGGCTTACCCAGTTGCCTGATTGTATTTTGATTATTAAGGTTATCAAATCCTGAATCCAAGATTCTATTAAAATGTAATAAAATAAATCACCCATTTAATGATTTTACTTTCAGATTTTCAGAATCTTATACGTTTCATGTTTAAATAGTAAAAAGGCTGATCAAATATTAAAATTTTACTCTGAAAATTTCCAGATTGTTGCTTAAGACGTTTGGGAGGCCAAAAAATATTTTTAATGAATTTTATTTCGGGTTTTTTTCTGATTTTAAAATTATAATAACATAATGTCGAATTTCTGCCTGAACATGAATTTGTAAAGAATGGTGTGTTTGATCTAGCTACTGTTGTCGGATTTTGAACTTTAAATATGCGTTGGAACCGTATGGAAGTCTAGTTTCTAGAATTTCTGATGGATTCAGTTTTCTAGTTCTGAAATAGCAGGAAACTGCATTTTTGTACAGGCTACTCTTGCTGTCCAGAATTTTATGTTCCAGTTTTTAATAGTTTAATTAATCCTACATCGTAGTATTGCATGATTTGGAGTGTGTATATTGCATTGCATGATACTAGTACTTTATTGTCATCATTTCAATTGTCCTAATTCATGCTACCATCTTATTGTTCCTCTATTGTCACTATTGTTCATCTCATGTCTCAAATTGCATATTGTATTGTTGCATTAATAAAATGTTAAGAAGCCGGGGTTTAATGGATTTACTTGAGTAGTGAATAATATAGTGACTGTGTCGGCCAGTGTTTATCAATTGATTGTGGATCACTCACTACGGCACCCCAATCTTTCGTGTAGTGAACCCGTGAACCCGTGAACTCGTGAACTCGTGATACTAGTACCTTATTGTCATCATTCCAATTTTCCTAATTTATGCTACCATCTTATTGTTCCTCTATTGTCACTATTGTTCATCTCACGTCTCAAATTGCATATTGTATTGTTGCATTAATAAAACAATTAAGAAGTCAGGGTTCAATGGATTGATTTGAGTAGTGAATAATATAGTGACTATGTCGGTCAGTGTTTATTGGTTGATTGTAGAGCGCTGACTATGGCACCCAAATCTTTCGTGTCGTGAACCCGTGAACTCGTAAACTCGTGAATTAGTGAATCATTGTATCAGTGTATTATTATAATGAATTGTGAAACAATATTATATCGTATCAGTGATTATCGTATCGACACATGATCTATAAAATTCACCACCCAGTCTAAACGAAATTGATTGTATGCATCGAACTTGTAGAATAGGATGCAGTAGTACGTGTATTAATTAGGATTAAAATGATTAATAGACTTAAGAATTGACACGACATTGACACTGCATATTGTTCATCATTGTTCCTATTGATATCGAATCTTGGCTAAATGTTATTGATATTGCTCATTGGTTATTATTATCGAATATTGAATCATTGTTTTATTTTTTTGATATATCAGATAGAGCCAAGAGGCTCCAACCAATAAAAAATATATTAATAAATAAAAACAATATAGTTACAAATAAAATTACAATGGTTTTACAAGCTGTAAAGCAGAAAGAAGGAAAAAACAAAGAAATCAAAAAACGACTGACTAGCACGCAAATAAGAGATCTGCGATACAAAAGTAGAACAACTCCGAAAAGGGTGACTGTGCCGGATGCCAGGATTACTGAGCATGAAAAGGAGCACCCTGCCGCACCCAAGAGGAGTGCAAACTCCCACTAAGGCTCGCTTCCGCAAGGCACAAGGAACTGTCACGAGCAAGAAGTGAAGTCCTAGAGCACCGAAAACTCGACGACATGCGCGAATAAGGTGAAATCAGAACCAAAAAACAGATCCATGAAATAGAAGGCTAAACATTCCCACACGAAAACACCACTCTCCACCTGGCACTCCACAAAATAGGGGAAGGCCGGACTAACAGAGCAGAAATCAAGTCAGCAGCTCAAGGGAACTCTAGCAGCACAAAAAAGAAAAGCCTGACTGTCTACACCGAGGATGGCATAAAGAAGCCGAAACCCAACTGTGCACAAGCTGGAGAGCCGACACAGAAGCTGCTTTCCTAGCCAGAATACGAGCACTCACACGATTTTGCAAATTATTAAAGACTTTCTTAATGTATTTCCGCTTAACGGTGGGAGGGATGACCTTCACCAATGGGAGCGCATCTGCAGCAGGGTCAGACATGCTAGCTTCGTCTTTGATGATACAAGAAGAGGGAAAGAGAAGATTGGAAACAACTGATGAGGATATTGGGATGGAGTTTGTAAGATAGGAAAAACGGGAGAAATAAGAGTTAACAAGCATCGGAGGAAGCTTGAGGGGAAAAGAGTGCAGGCTGTGCAAGACCTCCATTAGGAGGTGATCGAGCCAAGATTGAACCCCTAAATCTTGATACAATGAGAAGATGCATCCCGGAAAATGAAAAGAGAACGTCGAAAGTTTGGGAGAAGAAATCATCATAGAACAAGGAGAATTATAAAATAAAGAAGGTGCCTTAGAATAAATATTAGCCTTGGCATATGCATCTGAGGGCCTGAAATGCGGCGATGCAAAGCACTCCCTATCGCACTTCGAGACCAAGAAAGACAAGAGACAAATGATTTAAACAAACCTTCATTTTTATCCAGACTCAAACTCAACGAAGGTGCCACCGAAGAAAAATGGGGACGAGGCTTGTAATAACCCAACCGAGGGAAGGAGACCAGTTTCGTATACACCTTACGATCCTTACAAAGGTTAGCAATATTAGGAGGCTGAAGAGTAGCAATAGAATCACAATAGGCAGTGGAAGAAGTAGTGGAGTTCATAGCTGGTAAAGGCCCAACTGCTAAGGAATCGAGGTCCTTTCCAGATTCAAGACTAAACTTCCTTGCCAAGCTAGCATGGAGCTTACGCTTTAAAAGAGGGTAGTTAAGAAAGGAGAGAAGTTTGGCAGGTAAGAGATGTCCTCTGGGGAATCCAAGGAGTTTTTGAAGAAAAAAGCATTGACTGCGCGAGTGACCAAACTGATCACAGAAAATGCACTTCATTTTATTCACGCACTCACGTTTAAAATGCCCAGGAAAGCACCTGAAACAAACCAGATGAGGGTCGGACCTATAAGAAGAAGGGGAAATAGTGAAGATTGGAGAGCACCGAGAAAGATAGGAGTTATCGAAAAGAGGAGAAGACAAGTCACTCTTCAATTCTTTAACCGCCACTAAACTGTTAGACCTAGCATCATGCTCGGAGAGATTCATGGCTGAAACCAGACCAAAAAATCCTTAAAAAATTTCACCAACAAAGAAAAGGCACTGTACAATATTACTAGAGACAGTACAGCTCCAAGCTCACTAAAACACCACCACCAAAGAAACAAACCAGTGTAGCACAAGGGGGGCAACAACTCCCTCAAAATAGAGAGAAAAGGAAAGATGATAAAATTGAATAAGAGAAGAATAACAGAACTAACAGAACTTGAGCTAACTGTTGCTCAAGGCTCAGCGAAGAGCTGAAAACAACCACTGACGGAACGGAGCCACAGGGGAAAGGGAAGAACAGTTACAAGAAATTATAATAGATCCACTAGAAGTAACTCGGCACAGGAAAAACCGAAACCGCACACACTAGAAATAGTAAAGCACTAGCAAAGTCCCAACAACACACCCGAAGGAACACTACCAGAATACTCAGCACCCAATTAAAGCAGTAATACTCACAGTGGTGGGCTGAAAAGTTAGATCCTAGCTAGCTGTTGGGGACTAGACGGCACCACCGGGAAAACTCACAATGAAAGGATGAACTGGAGAGCGGCCAGAGAAGGGTCGCCACCGGAGGGAGGCACAAAGAAAGGAGGTCTACGGGAAGAGGCGCACGACAGTGATCGGCTAGGACGATACCGAATCAATCGGCCACGCTAGACAATTTGGAACCTTCCCCTTGAAGCAAACCCTGGCCTCGGGATCCACAGGAGACAGCGGGTGCACCCACACTACACCACACGAGAGATCCACCTAACCACTATGCCAGCATCGACAGAAGTCGCGCCCAAAAACCCCCGAAGCAAAACCACACAGAGGATCCTCACAAACACAGGAAACTTGCGAGGAAAGAGTGCAGTCTCCTCCGGGGAAGGGGGGAGCCACACCGAACGAGCCGAAGACTATGAGACAGAGGGGAACGAAAAGGAGGAGGGACGTGGATGGAAAGGGTCGACAACCGAAGTGAAGGAGAGAGGAGAAAACAAGGAGATGGGTTGAGAGAGGCGAGAGAGCTGACCAAGTTTAATGAAGGGGAGGTGGGCCGAAATGGTGAGGAGCAGCCGGATCTGGAGGATGAAGGATGGAGAAGAGCTGTAGATGCTGTTTTGAAAAATTGCCTCTCTGTTTACTTCATGATAATATTGAATCATTGTTTATAGCCATTGTATCGACTATCATGATATTGATTATTGTTATTGTCCCGTGTTATTGATTCATATTGATCCATTGATTCATTGTTATACCGTTATTCCATTATTCTTTGCTTTCTCTACATGTTGTCTACGACTTGCTCCAAGGAAAATTTTTCTCCTCTTTTTAGATGAAGTGTTTACAGGTGTTGAAGGAGAATTGCCTGACGGATTGGGAGAAGAACATTGGTGAAGGAATTGATAGCATCGCCGCTTAATAAATTATTGTTTTATCATGGAGATTTAGTTATTGAACTATTGTTATTTCATTGTATTGTGGGCTTTTGACCCGAATATTGTTAGTATTATTTCCAAACGTTGGTTTATTCTATTTGGATATCTAATATTGTTTATTCCAAATATTATTGTTCATGAGATTATTATTATTGCCTGCAGAATTGTTCTGTATTGATTATATTGTTGAGTTGATCGGATAAACAGCTTATGTATGATGTTAGTCATTCGCCGGGCCAATGTTACGTTCTCGTATTCCGTATTTTTAGGAAGCGGAGCATGACATTTACCATTCATTTTCATTGCATAACAACACACTCATTCAATCCTATAACATCTTCATATATATACTCATCACATAACTTCACATTTATTCAATCATATATTATCACATTCATTTGTTTCCCACGAAACTTGTTCACATGCATCAATCTCATATATCACATTCATTCATATCTTATAACACATAACATAATATCTCGTAATACGTTAACTTTCATTTTTATTATATATATTACAATTTATCTTCTTTTACTCTGATTTCATCATACAAATTATTTTAATGCTCATTCTCAGTTTATCATTTACTTTGCTTTACAATTCATTTTCATCACATCATGCAATTTTAGTTGCTTCTCATTCTTATCGATAATATATATGACATCCATTCTCGTTTACATCTCATATTTTGATTTACTTCACTTTCATTCTTATCAGATAATACTTCGCACCCCAAACATAGTTTGGGTAATATAACACCCCACCCCAAAGCCGATGGCCTGGGTAATAATCACCACACCCCAGACAAGCTGGGTAATTAATAATCACCGCATCCCAAGTAAAACTTGGGTAATATCATATCACATCACATCCCAAGCCGATAGCTCGGTTATTGCTTTACTTTATTTTCATTTTCATCTTACAATTTTACTTTACTTTTCATTTACTATTTCCCACTACATCTATCATGTCAACAACCCACCAAATCACCGTGGGAGTTGTGCCAAGGCAGGTAGTTCCCACAATTTTCATGAAAATAGCGAGCGAGTAGTTCATCGACACAATTTCAAGGTGCAACAAACTCATATCATAACATAGTTTAGTTTTTTAATCATTCTCTTATTCATCACATAATACACTTTACTTCATGTTTCACACTCATATTACGCATTACTTTATTTTTTATTCGTATAATATATATACATTTTCTTTACTTCTCAGATTAATTTCCATACCGCAATTTCTTCAATTTATTTATATTAATTCACATACATAATTCATTCACTTTTTCATACTCATTAATATAACACCACATCGTCACTTTTCATATTTAAACACTTAACATAATTTCTTCTCTTTTTATAAATCTTCTCATAGCACAATGTCTTTGTTTTATATTTATAATTACACAACACAATTTTTTTACTTTACATACTCAGTTAACCACATACTGCATTTACCATTCATCTTCATTTACATTCTCATGACTCATTTTCTTTAATGTTCATCTTCATTCATATATACATTTTCTTTTACTTTTTATATTCATTCTGCTTCACACACTTGCTTTACTTTCCCATTCACATTTCACACCATATGCTTTCTTTATTTTCTCCTTCACATTTCACATCATATACTTTCTTTACTTTCTCATATTCATTTCACATTTATTCATTTTATTAATTTGTCGACAAGTGAGCCATAATATCCCAATATACTGAAAGCCGACAGCCTAGTAAACACACGGACCTCTGCCCCCCCGGGGTCTTACGCGTCCGAAGCTGCGTCTTCCTCCCAGCCTATGCCAGCGAGGGAAACACGCACCCCAAGTAGACCTTGGGTACTTCTTCCCAGCTGAAGCTAGCGAGGGAAACATGCACCCTAAGTAGAATTTGGTTACTTCCTCCCAGCCTATCATGCCCCGCTTCCCAAAAATATGGAACACAAGCTCATGACATTGGCCCAGCAAATGACTTGCGTCATCCATAAGTTGTTTACCCATTCACCTCAACAATAATAACAATATAAAACAATTGCGCAGGCAATAATAATAACCACATGAACAATAATACTTGGAATAAATAATATGAAATATCCAAATACAATAATCTAATGTCTGGAAACAAATAATAATATCCAGATCAAAAGCCCAATACAATAATAAATCCAAGCACAATGATAATAAATCTCAATACAATAAGTTCAATGCAATAATAATCAACTAAAAAGTAATAAATCTTTAGAAAGCTTGTTCTCCAATTTCTACAGGTAATTCTCCATGATCACCTGTGAACACTTCATCTAAAAAAAGGAGAAAATTTGTCCTTAGAGTAAGTCATGGATAGCAAGCAGAGAAAGCAAGGAAACAATGGGATAACGATATAACAATGAATTCAATGAATCAATAGGAATCAGTAACGTGGGACGATAGCAATAATCAATATCATGGTAATCGATGCAATAGTTATAAACAATGATTCAATATTCAATAATAATATTCAATGGTCGATGTCAATAACATTTAGACAATATTCGAAAGCAACAGGAACAATGATATACAACATGCAATGTTGATGTTGTGTCAATCCTTAAGTCTATTAATCATTTTAATCCTAACTAATGCACGTACTACTGCATCCTATAACTACAGATTCGATGCATAAAATCAATGTCGTTTAGACTTAAGTGGAAGATTTTATAGAACATGTACATGGCATTATAACATTATTTGCAGCATTGGTGCACACTGGTCAACACAATGACAATAAAACAATACACGATGGATTGGGATACTGTAGTCAGTAATCCAACAATAAATTGATAACAATTACACTAGCCGACACACATTATTTTGGAAAACATGACCCACACTTCCGAGTACAGTCACTATATCATCAACTACTCCAGTCAATCCCTTAAACCCCGGCTTGTTAATTATTTTATAGATGCAACAATACATTATATAATTTGGAGACATTAAATGAACGATTGTAACAATAGGAGAACAATAGGAAGATCAATTTTGATAAAACGAATAAAATGATGACAATAGCACATTAGGATCATGCAGTGCAACATATACAATTCAATTCATGCAATACAATGATATATATATATATATATATATATATATATATATTAAGAAAATTGAAAAACGAATTTTTGGACAACAAGATGTCAATGTATAAAAATCAGTTTTTCTGCTGCTACAGAAATTAAAAACTGAAACCGTCAGAAATTATGAAAACTATACTTCCACATGATTCCAACCCATATTTAAAATACAAAATCCGACAACAGTAGCTAGGTCAAATACATCATTCTTTACAGATTTCATGTTCAAACAGAAAATTGACATCAAGTTGTTATATTTTTAGAATCAGCGAAAACTCAATTATAAAATCATTAAAAATATTCTTTAGACTCCTAAACATGTTAACTAACAGTTTGGAAATTATTAGAGCATTATAATAACATTAAATTAGCCTTTTAATAGTTTAAACATAAAAATATACATGAATCTGAAATTTCGAAAATAAAACACAGCAATAGTAAAATAATCATAACTTTCGCAATACAACTCGGAATTCAGCAATTCAAGATGTTCTGGAAACTAGAGACATAGGGCTACAACTCTTATTCAGAAATTTATTTATTTTGAGATCAATTACTAGGTCGAAAATGACATACAAATTCTAGACAGCAAGCAACATACATATTTTTGATATAATTGAGGAAATAATGCGATTTAACCATTATGGGTATCAATTCGATAGTGGATAAATCTTATAATCAGCATGATGGTTGTGATATCATGGTGAACACAATCAAGAATACAAACATACACTATTTTAACAACAACCAAACATCAATCGAACAATCAAATATACCACCTAGCAATTATTTCTACAATAGATTATTTTTTTTTTGAGGTAAAAGGTGGGATAATGCCATCCTGTTTCATTAATAAGAAGTTAATAAAATAACCCCGGTGTACCGGGAGAAATACAAAAGTACAGTTCAGGAAATAAAGTACAGTGCAGGAAATAAAACATAAACCCCCAACAAAGCCCTGAGGGATGGGTCTAATCCTCCATGCATCAAACAATCAAAAGTACAGTAGGCCAAAACCAGCAGAGACTGCAGCTATTGAGACTCTGATGAGTATGATGGCGCCGCCCCTCAGTTCAGTTTCGGCCCAAACTCTACCTCCTCATCATCAAAATCCTCTACCTGGAAGACTCTGCCAATCCTTCCTCTCGCTCCTGTGCCGGCAGCTGTAGCCCAAAAAGAAATAAGATGCATGATATGAGTAAGGTTACCAGAAATACTACTACATGAAGCACGAAAATAAAAGCAGTTTCTGTCTAGCCATAACACCCATGTAGTTGCCGCAATGGTAATGTACCACGCATCCTTCATTTCGTGGCGAATCGAGGCGAATTTGGGGCCGACCCACAAATCCTCATATTCGCTAGGGTAGTCGCTTGTTCCTAGGGCTCTTAAAATCTCTACCATAGTCGCCCTACTCCTTGGGCAGTGAATAAAAAGGTGATTCAAAGTCTCCGTATGCATATTGCAGAACCCACAATCAGTCGCAATCTGGGGTTGTCTTTTAGCCAAATTCTCTCTTGTGAGGATTGCATTATTGAGCACTAGTCAGAGGAAGACTCTGACTTTCAGTGGTGTTTTTGCTTTCCATAACACCTGTGTCCAGCTTGGTCTGCATCCCCGGAAGTAAATTCGATGGTACAGGGATCTGACCAAATACAATAGATTAATTGTGTTGTGATTGTATGAATAACCATATTATGAATACTATATGAATATATGAAAGATTCAATTTTTGGAGTCAACGATGGCACAAAGTCGAGGATATTTGGGTTAGCTCGTGTAAACACTCAATATACTCAATGAAAAGGGATGAACAATATACGATACGATGAACAATTGGATCTACTTGCAAGAATTTCAATAAAAACGATCAATTTGAATACCAAAGATTCAATTCAAGAGGAAAAGTGACCTGCTTTATAAACGATAAATTCGAATACCAAAGAATAACGGGATGAGAATTCCGGAGCAACGAACCCATTAGAATATACGTGCAGACTACGTACACAAAGAAACACCAAGAAAAAACAGCAAAGAGAGTTGGCAACAGCAACTGCAAGAGGGCAACGACAGTAAGGCTGACGTCGGCAGTCTTGGCGACGAGCGGCGACACGTCAGGCGGCGGCACGACTGGCTGAAGGTGAGCTGCTAGCGGAGTCAGGGTTGCTATTGTCGAGTGGAACAGGGAGCAGCAGAGGTTGACGCTGATGGGTTTGGTTGGGCAGCGCTTGACGGGGGAGGGCGGTGCTGATGGGTTTGGCGACGTCGGAGGGAGTTGAGGTCAGGAGAGTGGGCGGGAAATTGAAGAGTCAGTAGACGGGGAGAGAGATGAGAGAGGAGAGAGAAGAGACGGTTAGGTTTAGGGTGTGTATTTTGTGTTTTTAGGGTTTACAATAGGATTGTATTTATAGAGTGCGATTAGGTTGTTGGGTTAATGTTTTAGGATGCAATAATAATGTGTTTGGGTCTAGAAATATTTGCAATTCGGTTTTGGGTTAAAAAATAGATGGATTTAAGGACAATAGGGTTCAAATAAATTACTCACGATCAAATAAAAATGGGATCAACAAGAAAATAGCTCAACAAGAAGAACAAGAGTAATTCATGAACAAAATTTAATTAAGATGATCAAGGAAAATAGAGTATTTTATTCAAATGCAAAATAAAATATTACAATGAATGGAAAAATGAAAAGAACAAAAATGGTAGTTACAATCCTACCCACCTTACAATAAAATTTCGTCCTCGAAATTTAAACAAGTGCTAGTAGGGTAACCCCGAAGAAAAGAAAAGAACTATACAAAAATATGGGAAAACTTTTTCTGAATCTCTTCTTTAAGCTCCCAAGTCGACTCACCCAGCGAGTGAGGATTTCAAGCAACTCGAACCAATTTGATAACCTTATTCTTCAAAATCTTTTCCCGTCGGTCCATAATCGAAACTAGATGGATCTCACAGGATAAATCTGGTAGAACAGACAATTTCGAGATGTCAATAACATGACTATCTGTAACCCCTGTTTTTCATTTTTCATATTTTTGGTGTATTTTCCTTTTCTTGTGTATTTGTACTCTTTTGTTTTTTTTTCCTTGGACCGTATATTGAGTTGTTTCAATAAATTTTTATTTTCTTTTCTCATTCTTGATTTTTGCGAGTTATTTTCGATGTCTTGGTTGTTCTTGTTCATGGTTGTTGTTTTCGCTCTTTATTATTGTCTCGTTCTCTTTGTTTGAATTTTTGGGTGCTCTTGGTGATTTGGTGGTCTACCCCATTCCTAATCCTATTATTTTGATCCCTAATTGATTACCAAAGCCAAATTACCCAATCCTAGTTTGAATCCTATTCAATTTGATCCCCATTTGTCTTATTGGATTAATCCTATTACTACTCCTAAACTACCCACAACCCAATACCCATACCCACATCAACCCTAAACTCCACTATATGTATAAACCCTCTTCTACTAAAACCATAACCCTAATCGCCTAAACCTACCCCCGGCCTTCCCTCCTTTGCTTGTGCCACAACCTGACGCCAGCCACACCAGGCACCGGCCTGCACTCCAACCCGCACACCCCCAGGCCAAGACCCCCCCTTTTGCCGCACTCCATCCCCTACTCCATCCCGAACACAACCCTATACTACTCCCTCTCCGATCATCTCCCCCCTTGGCCGACCAACCCTCCAAGCCACAAGCACGTCGCCATTCATATCTCTCTCTTGTGGGTTCTTTCTTCTCTTGCTTTGAGAAGCGTGTCGTGTGTTCGTGCGTTTGTTCGTGGGTTCGTTGCTCTTGATTTTGGATCTCTTGTTCATTTATTTTCGTTCGTTACCTGGAAATCCGTCCCGTTATTCTTGATTTTCTTCGTTCTTCATCTCTGATTAAGGCAAGTAACTTGTACTCCAATTCTTTTGTTTGATACAAGTCAAAAATACCACCTATAGTGTAGTTGGGTCTAGAAACAACTCGTGTGTGTGTTATCATTGATGGGTTTTGTCTCTATTGTGAAAACTTGACCATAGTTGCCTCACGACACAATATTGACATGAATTAACTTAGGTTTTACCCGTTCTTGATTTGATCATGTATGTGAGACTTCTCATGAGAATTTGGATAATTGTGGAGAACCATGTGGTAGACTTGTTTTAGATATGTTAATTACCCTAATTCATGATATTTGGACACTTGGTAGACTCGATTTCATGTTTGGTTGTGTTTTGAACAAGTTTTGTATGATATATGTTGAGTTATTGATAAAGGGAAAAATCTGTATTTTGTCGCTGATCTGTTTTGGTTGCTGTTTTGGACTGTCTTGAAGTCAGTAACTTAATTTCGGTATAAAACATGAGTTTTAGAGGAATTCTTCTTTTTCCAAACCCCTCTGACCTTGCTCAATTTCATTTCCGTATGTGAGTTATGACTGTTTTACTACAGAGGTGTAAACCATTTTCAGATTTCGTTTCTTGGTAATTTGGATGATTAAATTATTTTGATACTAGTTCTAAACATGTTATTTTGATCTGAGACTTTGGTCAGTTTTTCTATATCTACTTAGGGATTACCCAGAATTTTGGTAGATTTTATTGATGAGTTTTATGTGCCGTTATGCTCGTTTATGAACGCTATCCTTATTTTATTTTGCTCGCTGTTCTGTAATGAATCGTATTTTTACCCTATTTCCTTCTACTGTATGAAAAATTCTTGTGAAATATGAAAGTTATTATATTTTATCTATTTTAATATCCCTTTGGCGGATTTGGGTTTCGTTTCACGGTTTGCGAGATATTTCAGTTTTCCTACAGCAGTGTTGGGAATTCCAAATTTGCCAAACCATTGTTTCTTGAGGTTTTCCGAATTTTGTTGACTGAACTAATTTTACTGGAATATTATGAAACTTTATATTTTGATTCTAGACATATAGGGAAATACCCCAGATTTTTTCTGGATTTATTTGAGTGGTTTTGATACTGTTTTTCGGACTGAGAATTCGTTTTACTGATTTCTGGCTGAACATGTTTTCTGGATTCAAATCAGTTTTGAGTTATGATTTTGTGAATTACTATGTGACTTATCTATATTCTCTGGATTCGGTTGGGAGTCTATTTTCCAGATTCTTTGACGGATCTAGATTTGCATTTCTGTAACGACGAGATTTACTGTTTTAGTACTGTACTATCATGCTGTCCTGAATATGAACATACATTGTTTTGCTCGTTTATGTGACTGTATATCATCTATGCATGCTTGATTATTTTTTGAACCTAATACTGATTATACCATGTTAGTTTGACACTATTTCATGCACCATCATATCTGTTTGATGACCATAATAAAGGTAACCAAGCCGGGGTTTCTTAAGGGAAGATCTAGTAGTGGAAAATATGAAAACGTATACTTAGATGGGAACTAGTGTTCCGTACTGCTATTGTTACTGTTACTTTTCTGCTACTACTACTGTTACTGTTACTTTACTGCAACTGCTATTGTTACTGCTACCTGAGTACACTGCCCCCATTATGGTCTACTATGAAATATAAAAGCGAAACTGTTTGTTGTAGCAATCATGTAATAAAATCCGGGATGCATGAAGTGCTACCTAGCTAGTAATGCACATAAGACTGTAAGAACATTAGACTGATACTGTTAGACTGAGACTGTTGGACTGATACTGTTATACTGTTACACTGATATACTGAGATTACTGTTACTGGACACTGTTAGTTGCCATATGACACTGTTACTGACACATTCATTTGTATTGTTAGTATACCATAGTTGACTTTGTTTTACTGATTCATGCTAGTTATCACTGTTGATGCATTATTCCATGCTATTTGTTAGTTTTTCCATGTGCTTGTATCCTACATTATAAGTGGTCCGTAACTTGCAATTGACAAGTACTTGTTTTCTCTTTCCTTCTCCTACAATTATTAATTGCAGATCAGGATGGTCAGCTGTCCGACGGTATCGGCAAAATGAGATATTATTGCTGAATTTCTTATTTATTAGTATTATTATTACTGTTGCTTTGGAACAATGTATTTTGAGTACTTGGATATTTATTTTGTGTTTGGGCAATGTGACCCAGGATATTTGACTCGTCCAGATTCTGATTTATTTGAGAATATTATATTTGTTTCAAGTAAATTTTGTTGGCTTATTAATTCAGTTATGCATGTGTGGTTGACACTTTTACTTCCGACTCTGATTATTTTGTGAGATATTTTAAAGATTCCTGAACAGCTTATGGATGATGAAAGTCATTCATTGGGCTTTTGTTGCGTATCCGTATTCTGTATTTTTTTTTGAGAAGCGGGACGTGACACTATCATCTCTGACATACTTACTGAGTTGGGAGACATGAAAGACATCATGCATTCCAGATAGAACTGGGGGCAACGTGAGTCTATAGGCCACCTTGCCTACTCACTCCACCACATCAAATGGACCAATGAATCTAGGGCTTAGCTTGCCCCTTCCTCCAATCCGAATAACACCTTTCCATGGCGGTACCTTGAGGAACACATGATCCCCCACTTCGAATTCCGACGGCCCCCTGTGAATGACTACCCATTTCCTTTGTCTGTTATAATGCTGATAGGAACACCATGCAATCTAACAACCTCCTGCATGTACTTCTCTGCAAGGCTCTTTGTAGACTGAATCACTCTGAAGGAAATAAAATGAGCATTCTTCATCAAGCGATCCACAATCACTCAGATGGCATTGTGACCCTTGGGACTTCTAGGCAAAGCAGTCACGAAATCCATAGTAATATTCTCTCACTTCCACTCTTAAATTGGAAGTGGTTGAAGAAGTCCAGCAGTTCTCTGATTTCTACATTCACTTGCTGACAGATCAGACACTGCGAAACAAATCTTGTAACATCTCTCTTCATATCATGCTACCAGAAATGCAACTTCAAATCCCGATACATCCTGTACCATCAGGATGAATAGAATACGGCGAACGGTGAGCTTCTTCGAGTAACTTCTGCCTAACTTCCCCCTTTGGAACACATAGACGGGTCCCAAAGTGGAGAGATCCATCCTCATGAATCACCATATCAGTCCTTGAACCAGCTTCGACTTCAGCTCAAAACTTATGCAACTGCACATCACCAGACTGTGCTTCCTTATTCTGATCCACCAAAGACGATGACAAATGAAGAACCATACAACTCTGATCGAAACCAGGAAAAACCACTTCCAAATCTTATCTCCTTATAGCTTCTACATGCTCATCCTGCTCAGTCAGAACCATAGCAACTGGTTTTCTGCTCAAAGCATCAGGCACCGAATTAATCTTACCAGGTGATACTGCAAACTGATATCATAATCTGCCATCAATTCCAATCATCTTCTCTGCCTCATATTCAGCTCCTTCTGAGTGAACACATACTTGACACATTTGTGGTCAGTGAAGATCTCCACTCGGTCTCCAAATACCTCTAAAGCTTCAAGGTAAAGATCACAGCTGCAAGCTCCAAATCATGTGTATGATAATTCTTCTCATGCGGCCTTAGTTTTCTAGATGCGTATGCGACAACTTTGCCTCGTTGCATCAAAATAGCACCCAAACCTCTTCCTGAATCATCAAAGTGAATTAAGAAACCTCCGGATCCATCTGGTATAGTCAATACAGGTGCTGATGTCAACTGATTCTTCAATTCAGCGAAGGCTTCATCACAGGACTCATCCCACACAAACTTCTGATCCTTCCCAGTCAACTTGGTCAGCGGCCTAACAATCTTTGAGAAATCCCAAACAAACTTCCTTTAGTACCCTGCTAGACCAAGAAAACTCCGAAGTTCAGATACTGACTTTGGTGTCGGCCAATCCTTAATTGCAGAGATCTTGGACGGATCGACAGAATCTCCATCACCAGAAATAATATGGCCCCAGAATGCCACATGATCCAGCCAAAAATCACACTTGCTAAGCTTCCTATACAGCTGATTCTCCCTGAATGTTTGCAAAACAATCTTCAAGTGTTTAGCATGCTCATCACGGTTCCGAGAATAGACGAGAATATCATCAATGAACACTACAACAAACATGTCTAGAAAGAAAGAGAAAATCTGATTCATCAAGCTCATGAATACAGTTGGAGCATTAGTAACTCCGAAAGGCATCACCAAGAATTCATAGTGCCCATATCTTGTACGAAAAGCAGTCTTCTGTACATCCTCAGCTTTCACCTTAACCTGATGGTAACCAGAACTGTAACAACCCAGATTTTCATACGAATATATGTATGATTTGTTAAGCACTGAAATGCTATATTTTATTTTTTTTTGAAACTATTAGCATGGAATTATTTCATGAGCTTCAACTAGACTCACCATGAGCTAGACTTGGACTCAAACCATGTTCTTTTGACCTATGAGCCATGAACACACACTTGTAGTGTGACATGTCTTGTACAAAAAAAAAGATGAAATGAAGCCCAAAGATTACGAGAGAAAGGAGGGAAAAGAGAACAAGGGTTAGGGTTTTTGGAGCTCAAATTGTCTCAAGATGAGTTCTTCTCCACTCCTACACTCCACCTCCACTCTCCCCCAATGCAGCCTTCTCACTTTCTCCCCCCCCCCAACCCCCTCTCTCAAAAATCCATCCACATTCATTCCCCATCCTCTATTAAAACACCCTCATCTCATCCTAGCTCCATTTCTCATATTTCCCTACAATTAAGCCATCATCTACACCTCTAAATCTTTCCCTCTACACCCTAGATACTGATTTGGAAGGAGAGAAACCAAGAAGAAGAAGAGAAGCCAAGGAGGAGGAACCAAGGAGCAAGAAGGCTAATCAAGAAGCTAGGAGCTTGTAGGATCTTTTTTTTCCATCAAACTCATCAAGGTGGGTGTTTCTAAGCTTATGTTTGTTTTTGTGAATGAATGGTGTTTTTAATGACTGAAAAATGACATGCATGCCTGAGAATGAACTTTAACAACTCGTTTTGTGCTAAGCAGTCCAAACCAGAAAACCCTATTAAAAGACTGAATTTTTGTTGTCAATCCGTAGCTCATTGCTTGAATACTACTTAGAATATTGATCTTAAATTTTGAGAGGATGGTCATATATGTGTCGTACACCTACAGTAATTTTTACGGATTTTTTTGATTTTTTGCTATTAAAATAAATTACGAACTTGCATGCTGGTCAGAATAGAAAGAAGCAATTTTTATTGTTACTGTTGTGAAAAGAATGACTTGTATCTCACTACATGCTCATGGGATTGATATGCAATTTTATTATGTCATTTTTGGATGTATATAATACCTACGTTTCAAATTTCATGAGATTTGGACCACTGTAGCTATGTCAATAAAATCATGCAAACTGAGCTAGATATTTTAGTACACAGAACTGCTGTTGTTACTGCCCTGTTTTTGGATGACATTCAAAAGGACATAATTAGACATCTACTTGGTACAGTCACTTGATATTCGGAAGTGTTGTAAAATCATGTGTCAGGAACTATATTCTAAAATTTCATGATGATCTGACACCATATGATATTTTAAATAGATTTTATCCCATGACGGTGTTGATCTGATCTGTTGTTCTGGAAATCTGTATACTTGTTAAAGATGGACCCGTAAGAGTGTCTAAACGACCGTATCTGAAGATCCTTATAACTAGTAACTTTTAGTAAACACATAGACCTTTCTGTAATTGCTAATAAATCCTAATTTGGACAAGTATTCGATTTTATATGATTTTTGTAAGTGATGACAGAAACACAGTGAAACATAGAGCTCACTGATTTGCACCATGTTCATAGAAATGGGTTTGAAATTGTACTTCACTAGCTTAGAGTTGTTGTTTGAGGTCAAGAAACATATCATGGAGGTGAGTATGAGTTAAGACTTAAGTGATCTAAAGTTTCTTGCTAAGAGTAGCCCATAATTGCTTGTAGACCCCAATATAGACAATGGTGTTCAATGTTTGAAGTGGAAATTGTAATGGACGATGGGGTATTATTGTAGACCACTTTGGGATGAGATTCATGCCCATTGTGTGCTTGTACTTGCTGTCTACTTTGAGTAGAAGCATGGGGAGCGACCGATCGCGATTCCTCAAGCGAACGGGACCGCGAATAACACCATTTTGGCATGAACGCCAAGTGTGTGCTTGCTATTTGGAAACTTAAATTGTTGTTTTTAGGACTCTTAGAATCCCTTTTTGGGTATTCGTGGGTTAGGACTTACTCCTAGTGTGGTTTACCTTGTTGGTCTATGTTGGTTGCATTTTGAGACTCTAGGACTAAGTCTTGTTGACAAACCTAGACAGATAGATTAAGACCCGTATTGCATCGAACGCGTTGAAGGAGATGACTCGTGCGCTGACGTACTCACCATACATGGATGGATTCTATAGTTTGTGTTTGGAGCTACCACTTGTCGAGGAGTGTGGAGCGTTAAGTTTAGCGGGAGCTACTTGTTGGTCGGACCGAGGTTGCGATCGAACTCCAAGTGTAGATGACGGTTACGACGATCGACGGAGTCGGGTTGTCGTTGGTTCGTGCTAAGGGTGGGCCGAGGTGGGTCAACTCTTGGGCCGGACTAAAGGGCTAGTTGAGTCCTAGTGTGAAATGGATTGAGATCTATTTTGATAAAGGTGACTAACTAGGGAGAGTCTACTAATGGAATTGAACTAGTTGATCATGGTAAGCAAGTTGATTATCGAGTTAGGGATTTGGAAATGGTAGATAGATTGCCTAACTAAAAGAATTAGAGTTGGCTAGAGTGATGGTTCGAGTAGTCGGTCGATAAAACAAATCTTGAAAACCTTATTCTTGGAATGGGGTAGCTTTGATACTTGGGTAGGTTTAGATCGAGTCTTGGTTGAATGTAAGGACAGGCACTAGCGAGGGCATTCGCCTGTCAGGGGGACGTGTGTCGTCATCGCCCCCGAACGAATCCTAGGTTCGTTTAATGCGGACAGGGACCCTGAGCTGCCATGGGAGCGGTGAAAATTTGTTGGATGCTCCATTGTCTCGGCAGAAATGCCTTTATGATCCGCAACAACCTTTGAGGAGGTTTGGAGTGTTGACGTCGTCTCGACTGCAAGTTCTATTCTAGTGTAAGGACGACTGTAGCGGAGTTGGGGAAACCCTATATCCATCAGGTCCTGTCGATCAATGTGGACAGATGGATTAGACGATGTCCCGGAGAGCTAGACTCTATTGGGAGTTGCTCTAATCACTCGGTAATGGAGCCCTTGTGCCCATATGGATTTTGGTGAGGTCTGGGAGACAACATATCGAGTAAGCCGATTTGGTTACAGTCACGCAAGGTAATCCTGCGACATATCGGGTAAGCCGATTTGATTTCAGTCATGTAGGGTAAGCCTGCGACTGACCAGTCACGTAGGGTAAGCCTGCGATTGGAAACCTGGGCATAGTGGATAAAACTAAGCGGATTGGACACCACTATTGACAGCAGTGAATGGAGTCACACCAGGGGCCTGCAGCCTCACCATCACTTGAATCAGAAACAGGAGAGAGCACAAGAGTAGGATGCATAGCAGGGGATCGAGCCCCATTAAACTGAAGAATGTCGTTTGGTTGGGGGGTGTATAGTATGGGATGCATATCTTTCAACAAAGCATGCATTAGCCTTAGGAGCATGTGTGCATAGTGTATGCATTAGTTTAGGCCATGGCATACACCGACATTTGTTTGACATTGAATCAAATATTATTTGTGATTGTTGAGGTTGCATTCGCTATATTATGGCGTAGAGAGGATAGCCAAATATAGTATTTTGTCAGTTGTAATCAACTGACATGCCCACAGTTATCAGTGCAGGATTGCCGACTTGGGAGCATGGGAAAGCTCTAGCAGGGGAAAGCATCCAAGTGAAAGTTACTGTCCAAATTATATTGTGCATTCTTGTTGTAACAATTAATTGTAATTGTTGTAATCATTGGACTTTGTAATAACAATTTGATGTAATAAAAGTTTTTAATTTCCTGTGAATTTTGTTGTATTGTGACTCATTTGAAGGAAGATCCTGGAGTGTGTCACGAGTTCCTATGTTAGAAATTCGGGGCACTACAAGAATGAAGATCCAGCTTCAAAAACAGAAGTGCCTCCCAATTGATCAAATAGGTCATCAATCCTTGGTAACAGATACCGATTCTTCACTGTGACATTATGCAGCTCACGGTAGTCAATGCACAACCTGCGACTACCATCCTTCTTATTGACGAACAGTACTGGAGCTCCCCAAGGCGAAACACTTGGCCTGATAAAACCTCTATCCAGCAACTCCTAAATCTGCTCCTTTAACTCAGCCAACTCAATAGGAGCCATTCTATACGGACTCTTAGAGATCGAAGTTGTACTCGGCTGAACATCAATACTAAACACGACTTTACGATCTGACAGTAATCCCAGCAATTCCTCAGGAAAAACATCCAAAAAGTCTCACACGACCAACAGTGCAACATCACCATCAGCACACACTTCTTCCATCACTCTAACTTCTTGACTTGCCAACTTCTCCACACAAGCAAGCGGTGTTTCACCGGCACAGAATTCAAATTCCTGACGTCCTAGCATTCGAAACACCACCTTCTTCACACGGTAGTCAATTATAGCATGAGTGACACCAAGCATATCCATCCCCAAGATAACATCAAAACAATAATTGTTGATAACAATCAGATTGACAATAAAATCAACACCACCAATAATCAAAGGACTCTGCTCACAGATCTGAGAACACACAACAACACCTCCACCAGTAATAATGTTCCATGCTACTGGCATAACACTGCTAGCCAAGTGATGCAGGTCAACGAAGAGGGAGGAAACAAAGGAATGAGTAGCACCAGAGTCAAAAAGAACATGAGCGGGAAAGGAGTGAACAAGGATAATGCCTAGCAAGAAGTCAAAGATGAGAATACAATATGCAGAAGCAAACTGCAAAAAACAAGCATGAATGGAAGAGTAGCATAATAAGGCAACAAAGTAGAATAACAAGATAGCAAGGAACAATGAAATCCAAATAAACACAACTAAAGATATACCTGCAACAACACTCGAAGCAGTTTTAGCATCCTGCGTAGTCTGGAACAACCCTCAGAACCAATCGACACAGTACCGTTGTTGGCCTGACCATGACCTGCAGGAAGATTACCCCTAGGAGCGGCTCTCCTCTGATCAAAGATCTACCTCTGATGTGGGAGTGGTGGTCCGCCATGACGATGAGCGAGTGCTCCCTGCAGAGCAGAACCTCCAACTGGTGCAAGAGATCTGGACCTTGGGCAATCACGAACCATGTGATCATTGCCTCCACACAGAAGGCACATGTGATTTTCTATCCTGCAATCTTGACACAAATGCCCTATCTTTCGACAATGCGAACAGATCAAATCCGACCTCTGAACAGCAGTAGGGTATGGCAATGCCTTAGAAGGAAGGATCGGGAAGGCCTACTAATAGGCCCTCCAGAAGGCCTGACAGCAGCAGGGTGCATAATAGAACGCTGAATAGCACGCTTCCTCGTATAGCAAGCAACATACATATTTTTGATATAATTGAGGAAATAAACTGATTTAAACATGATGAGTATCAATTCGATAGTCGATAAATCTTATAATCAGCATGATGGTTGTGATAGCATGGTCAACACGATCAAGAATACACACATACACTATTTTAACAACAACCAAACATCAATTGAACAATCAAATATACCACCTAGCAATTATTTCTACAATAGATTAATTGCGTAGTGATTGTATGAATAACCCTATTATGAATACTACATGAATATATGAAAGATTCAATTTTTGGAGTCAACGATGACACGAAGTCGAGAATATTTGGGTTAGCTTGTGTAAACCCTTAATATACTCAACGAAAAGGGACGAACAATATACGATACGATGAAAAATTGGATCTACATGCAAGAATTTCAATAAAAATGATAAATTTGAATACCAAATATTCAATTCAAGAGGAAAAGTGACTTGCCTTTTAGACGATAAATTCGAAAACCAAAGAATAACGGGATGAGAATCTCGTAGCAACGAACCCACGAGAATATACGTGCAAACTATGTACACAAAGAAACACCAAGCAACAACAGCAAAGAAAGTCGGCAACAGCAACTGCAAGAGGGAAACGACAGCAAGGCTGAAGTCGGCAGTCCTGGCGTTGAGCGGCGATGCGACTGGCTGAAGGCGAGCAGCCGGCGACGTCGGGGTTGCTATCGTCAAGCGAAACAGGGAGCATCGGGGGTCTGCTGGTGTTGGGCTGGGTAGCGCTCGATGGGGGAGGGCGGCGCTGATAAGTTTGGCGACGCCGGAGGGAGATAAGGTCGGGGGAGATGGGCGGGAAATTGAAGATTCGGCAGACGGGGAGAGAGAGGAGAGAGGAGAGAAAAGAGACGGCTAGGTTTAGGGTGTGTATTTTGAATTTTTAGGGTTTGCAATAGGATTGTATTTATAGAGTGCAATTATATTGTTGGATTAATGGGTTAGGATCCAATAATAATGAGTTTGAGTCTAGAAATAATTGCAATTGTGTTGTGGGTTCAAAAAGAGATGGATTTAAGGACAATAGGGTAGAAATAAATTATTCACGATCAAATAAAAATGGGATCAACAAGAAAATAGCTCAACAAGAAGAACAAGAGTTATTCATGAACAAAATTTAATTAAGATGATCAAGGAAAATAAAGTATTTTATTCAAATGCAAAACAAAATATTACAGTGAAGGAAAAAATGAAAAGAATGAAAACGGTAGTTACACAGCCGAAGCCAACGAGGGAAACACTCCACCCCAAGGCCAATAACCTGGGTAATAATCATGCACCCCAGACATGCTGGGTGGTAACCGAGCCTTAAGCCGATAGATTGGGCGATCAAAACACACACCCCAAACACAGTTTGGGTAATAACCGTGCACCCCAAGCCGGTCCTTGGGTATTAGTAGGTCTAGCCCAAACCCCTAGGAATTTTGTAGGTACTGGTCAACAAAATTTATTTGTTATTATCATTTTTCATTTCATCTTTTCATCTGATTTTATCATCATATAGCATCTCATCTTTTATTTCAATAAATTGTCACATCTTTAACATTTGCCATGAGAATTATTATCTCATTTTATTACTACTTATCATTTAATGTTTTATCTCAACATATTAACACATGTTCGATGTTCACCATATTAATTATTTTCTCATTGTATCACATTTTTGCGTACAACATGATATTTAACTTATAAAACCATCACATCATTTTATTACATATCATGAATGATTATTTATTTTGTCACATTCTCACATATTATGAGTATACCGTATTATTTAGTTTATTACATCATGTTATCACACATTAATTTCACCTCATACATCTGTATGTCATCTATATAATGAAACACAAAGAAAGCTATCAAGTGGCTTTCCTTCAATCCTCCCAAAATCAAAGGCCCAGATCTAACCTCACAAAACACATTTTCTCCCCCCCCCCCCAAAAAAAAGTTTCCCCCCAAAACCACTCCTTTATTTATTTAATTATCTCTCTCTCTCTCTCTCTCTCTCTCTCTCTCTATATATATATATATATATATATATATATATATATATGGAAACATGAACTTTTATACCCCAATTTATAATTATTTTTCAACATATACTAATGGAAACATGGACTTTTATTTACAACTAATTATTGTCATACTATTCAAACTTGAGCTATATAATTGTTGATTTAGTTTTTACAAGGCTTTTCATATACTGTATCATTCTGCAGACGTGTCGTAGGCACGTGCCCACTGGAAAATTTAGTACATATACAAATTCATAAATTTCATCATTTATCATATCACCTCTCATTATCACCCATATATCATAAATATGCACCACATAAGTCAACACATAATAATCCCATATATATATATATATATATCATTTCTATTGGATCATGTAGGCAAGGCAAATAACACTAGAGGAGGTGAATAGTATTGTATAAAAAAAAATTAAGAACTTGAACTTTTCGTATTGTTAAGTCGACTGAAAAAAAAATATAGTCGACTGTTGCGTCAGAAAAGAAGAGTATTTTACTGAAGAGTTACAAGTCTGATTAGTCGACTTATAGCGGAAAACCAGTCGACTTTGTAACCCCTGTTTTCCATTTTGTATATTTTGAGGGTATTTTTCATTTTTGGGGTATTTTCTTTTTCTCTCTGTACTCTCTCTTGTGTTTTTTCTGGACCGTAAATTGGAAATTGTTTCAATATATATATTAATTTATTTGTTTCATTTTGAGCTCTTTGTGTTGATTTGTTCGTCTTTATTTCATTCTTCATTAATTGTGCTTTTTTTCTCTTTATTGGATTCTTGTTCTCTTTATTTTATTTTCGGGTGCTCGTGGTGGATTTGGTTGCTCACCCTATTTTTCCAAACCTATTGTTGAACCCTAATTGGTTACCAAAGCTAAATTAAACCCAACCCTATTTTGAAATTCTATGCAATTGATGCCCATTGAATAAATCCTAATTCCCATTAATCCAATACTTATTAACCCACGACTAAACCCTATATATATAAACCCCTCTCCCTCTCCACTAAACCCTAACCCTAACCTAGCCTCCTTCTCTCTCTCCTGGCCTCTCCCCCTCTCTCCCTTGGCGGCTGCACACCCAACCCAACAGCACCCAACCCGGCCTGCACCCAGGCCGACCACCTCTCCCTTCGGCTGCACCTACAACCCGCACACCCCGAGCCCACCTTTCGACCACCTTCGGCCACCTTACACCCCACATCTGATCACTTCTCCCCCTTGGCCGACCAATCCTCCAAGCCACTTGTCGCCGCATGTTCACATCCTTCTTGTTGTGGGTTCTCTCTTCTCTTGCTTTGAGAATCGTGTCGTGTGTTCGCGTGATTGTTCGTAGGTTCGTTGCTCTTGGAGTTGGATCCTTTTGTTAGTGGATTTTTGTTCGTGGGTTTTGCTCCTTACTCTTGGATTTGTTGTTCTTCATCTTCGGTTAAGGCAAGTAACTTGTACTCCAATTTATTTGTTTGATACAAGTCAAAAAATACCACCTATAGTGTAGTTGGGTTTAGAAATGACTCTTGTTTGTGATATGCTTGATGGGTTTTGTCTCTATTGTGAAAATTTGACCATAGATGACTCAAGACACAATATGGACATGAATTAACTTAGGTTTTACCCGTTCTTGATTTTGAACATGTATGTGAGACTTTTGTGAGAATTCGTGTTTCGGTTGAGACCCATGTGAAATAATTGGTGTGGACATGCTAGATACCCTAAATTATGATGTTTGGACACTTGTTAGACTCGATTTCATGTTTGGATGTGTTTGGATCAATTTTCTTGAACCTATGTTGATTTTGTTTTTAAGGAAAAAATATGTATTTTGTCGTTGATCTGTTTTGTTTGCTATTTTGGACTGTCTTAAAGTCAGTATCTTAATTTTGGTATAAAACATAAGTTTTAGAGAATTTCGTCTATTTTCAAACCCCTCTAACCTTGCTTGATTTCATTTTCGTATGACTGAGTTATGACTGTTTTACTACAGATGTGTCAATCTTTTCCAGATTCTGTTTTTCGATAATTTTGATGACAAACCATTTTAAAGAACTATGCTACATATATTATTTTGATCCAAAACTTTGGTCAGTGTTTCTTTATCGAGTTAGGAATTATCCATAATTTTGGTGAATTTTATTGATGAGTTTTATGTGTTGTTTCATGCTCATTTATGAAATCATTACTTGCTGTATTTTGCTCGCTGTTCTGTAAAGAACCTCATTTTCACTATGATTTCTTTTATTGTATGAAAAATATATGTGAAATATGAAAGTTATTATATTGTATCTACTTTCATATACCTTTGGCGGAATTGGATTTCATTTCACTGGTTGCGAGATATCATAGTTTTCGTACAGCAGTGTTGAGAATTCCAGATTTGCCAAACTACTGTTTCTTGATGTTTTCTTATTTTTGATGACTGATCTAATTTTACTGAAAAATTTTGAAACTTTATATTTAGATACTGGACATATAGAGGAATACCATAGATTTTTAGTGGGTTTATTTAATGAGTTTTGATGCTGTTTTTCGGACTGAGAATTCGTTTTACTGATTTCTGACTGAACATGTTTTCTGGATTCAAATCAGTTTTGAGTTATGATTTTGTGAATTACTATGTGACTTATTTATATTCGTTGGATTCGTGTGGAGGTCTATTTTTTAGATTTTTCGATAGATCCAGATTTACATTTTTATAGCGCCGAGAATCACTATTTTAGTACTGTACTATCTTGCTGTCCTGAATATGAACATCCACTGTTTTGCTCGTTTATGTGACTGTATATCATCTATGCATGTTTATTTGTTTTCCTGAACCTAATAATGATTGTACCATGTTAGTTTGACACTATTTCGTACACATTCATGTCTGTTGATGACCATAATAAATGTAACCAAGCCGGGGTTTCTTATGGGAAGATCTAGTAGTGGAAAATATGGAAACGTGTACTTGGAAGGGAAATAGTGTTCGATATTGCTACTGTTACTGTTACTTTTCTTCTACTGTTACTGTTACTTTTCTGCTATTGTTATTGTTACTTTACTGCTACTGCTACAATTACTGATACCTGAGTACACTGCCCCACTATGGTCTACTATGAAATCTAAAAGCGAAACTGCTTGTTGTAGCAACCATGTATTATGTTTTTAGGGCGCATGAAATGCTACCTAGCTAGTAATACACAAGATTGTAAGAACATAAGACTGTTACTGTTAGACTGAGACTGTTAGACTGATACTGTTATACTGAGTTTTCTGATACTGGACACTGTTAGTTGTCATATGACACTGTTATTGACACATCCATTTGTACTGCTAGTATATCATGCTAGTTGACTTTGTTTTACTGATTCATGCTAGTTATCCCTGTTGATGCATTATTCCGTGCTATTTGTTAGTTTTTCCCATATGCTTGTATCCTACATTATAGTGGCCCGTAACTTGCAATTGACGGGTACTTGTTTTCTCTTTCCTTCTCCTGCAATTATTAATTGCAGATCAGGATGGTCAGCTGCCCGACGGTATTGGCGAAATGAGATATTAGTGTCGGATTTCTTGTTTATCAGTATTATTATTATTGTTTCTTTGGAACAATGTATTTTGAGTACTTGAATATTTATTTTGTATTTGGGCGATGTGACCCAGGATATTTGACTTGTCCAGATTCTGATTTATTTGAGAATATTATATTCTGTAACAAGTAAATTCTGTTGGTTTATTTATTCTGTTATGCATGTGTGGTTGACTCTTTTGCTTCCGACTCTGATTATCTTGTGAGATATTGTAAAGATTCTTGAACAGCTTATGGATGATGAAAATCATTAGCTGGGCTTTTGTTGTGTATCCGTATTCCGTATTCTTTTGAGAAGCGGGGCGTGATAGACTTACTAGACAAGTTTTTGAAATAAAACTCAGAGAAATTGAAATTGTAAGTTGAGAGAATGCAGCCACAGAGAGTCAATCACAGTCAAACACAACGATATATCCTGCTTCGGTCCTCCCAACCTACATCCAGTCGCCAAGCAACCCACTTGAGATTTTCCACTATTCTTGAAAAAGTACAAGAATACTCTACGGCCATTGACACCAACAATGTCAAATCCGTAGACCTCTCTCACCACTAGAGAGAGCAAATCCACTCTACACCGTAGAGTGAAACCGACTCTAAAAACAAGAGCCCTTCTCTCCAACCGAGATGACCACTCTCACAACCCGAGAGTGGAAACAACAACAAAAAAATTGCTTTTACAACAACCTATAGCCTTGTATATGATAGTGCTTTGTATAGTGTACATTAGGTCAACTTCCGAATTCAGTTTAAAACAAAATCAATGTTATATTAGACTGAAATTCAGAGAACCAAGTCTTAGAGAGTTTGTATTCTTTTGAAACACTTGAAAACAAAAGATTTGAGAGTTTAAAGAATGCTTGGAGTTAAGTAACCTTTGTCAAATGAATTTTATTCTCTTTTATAGAGTTAGAAATGTTTGGACGTTGAGAGATTGAATCCCAACTGCCATACAATGGCAGTAAAAAAGATTTGATTTTGAAAAACAAGTTTTAAAATAAAAAAACTATCGAAACGACTTGAACAGTCAACTGGGTTGCCATAAAGAGTCGACTGGCCAGAGCTTGTATGAGTTCAGGCAGTTTCGTACTATGACAGTCGACTGGTTGTATGGAGTGGTCGACTGGTACTTATACAGCTGAACTTATTCAAGCTTGTTTTGACCTTTTAATTTTGTAAAACACTCGAATTATTTAAAGTATGTGTGAGTGTGTGTGTGTGTGACAAGGCTTTTACAAGTTTCTAAGACTCAAAGAATTAAAATTACAATATTACAAGAAACTTTGTGTAATACAATTGAAGCATTTTGAATCTTGTCTTGAACTTGAGTCTTTGTTTTGAGCTTGAGCCTTTGTCTAGATGTCTTGAAGCTTGATCAATTACTCTTGAAAGCTTCATCAGATTGTGTTGCCTTTGTGTATTTCACTATGGTATTGACTTTGATACACTCTGCAAGAGATATGTGATAGACAAACTTTGTATTGTGTTGTAGTCATCAAAACCAAGAATCAACAATTTCTATTTATCATCCGTATATTATACATATATCAAACTCTAATTACTTCATATTATCATATATATCCAATATATTACTCAAACCACCAAAGATTTAAAATCATACAAATTCACCATTTTATCTTTATTATATCTCCGTATATATTCTTCCTTTATATCTCCTTTACAATTTCTCCTGACAATAGAATTTCTCCTCAATAACATAATTTCTTCTTTATAATATAATTTCCCCTTATATCATAAGTATATATAAATCCATTAATTTCATAAGCATATACACGCCATTAATATCATTCTTATGAATACACAACTCCATAAATACACATGCTTTTAATATCAGGCATATAAATAAAAAACTTCATAAATATAATTTTTTTCAATAGATTTATATATCTCCCAAACATATTCATTCAGTGTGTATATATATATATATATAATATTACAACCCCATATCATACATATTTACATACTTGCCAATATTACAACCCCATATCATAGATATACACCATTAATTTCTTACACCCCACAATTTACTCCGTATAATACTTATAAATTTCTATGATACATTTTACGCATCTATACTCAATATACTTTACACATTACACATAGAAACCATGGTTTAAAATTTATCATAGCACACCATATATCTAAAATAAAATAAATCATACTCACTAGATATCTCGCGAAGACTTGAAGCACCACTTCTCCATCACACATCCGTAGTCGCTAACATCGCCTATTATCAAATTTCAAAGCCAATTAGGGCTCAAGACATCCAAACCATTCACAGGTAATAATAATACTACTCCTAATGTCACTCGGGCATTTTCTTGAACGCCTGGCATGCACACATGCGATGCACATAATATTTGAATTCCTACGGGATTTTATCTCCATAAAATGACTGAAAATCACCCCATACTATTCTAACGATTCAACTACAATTTCTACTATTATTAAGGAGATAAATCTCGTATATTTACTTCCCTTTTATAAACGCAAAACCCTAATTTATAAACAACTTACAAAATCTCCAATAATTTGCTAATTTCTTGCCTCTATAATACCCAACACCTCATAACCTCCCTACTACAATATTTCTATTCAATATAAATTAAAATCACTTAAATCTATACAAATAAAATAAAATAGGGTATACCTTCCCGTTGCTTTTTCTCCAAATTGAAGCCACCATGAGGAAGAGAACCCTTCAATTAGCATGCCCCTAATTTTAATCGAAATTTTATGAAGAAAAACCCCGAGATTTGGGCTGGGAAATGGACGGGAAATGGGGTCGAAAATGGGTTTCGGTCGAAATCTGGGTTGCGATCTGAACGAATGAAGGGGAAGAGGAAGATATAAGGTGGAAAATTAACGATAAACCCCTATTTGACCAAATATTTATTATAAGGCCCTCATAGTTCAATTTTTGCAATAAATTTCAATAAAATCTGCTCCACCAAATGAATAAATAAATTAAGAAATGTATATGAGATAAAATTGTATATTTGTACATAATAATAATAATAATAATAATAATAATAATAATAATAATAATAATAATAATAATAATAATAATAACAATAATATTTAATAGCAATAAAAGAAATGTAATAACTATTTTGAAATTATAAAATACATGGGTGTTACATCACTCCCCGCAGGACTACAGTATGCTACATACCTTTGGGTGCACATGTTTTGTCCATCTCCCTCCCACTGAGCGCACGAAGCCAGCTTGAGCTATTAAGTGTGTTCATCTAGGTCTCAGTCCGGAACATAAAAGTTATTGTTGTTTTGATCTTGTCACGGGTCGTATTCGTATTTCCCGACATGTCTCCTTTGTGGAAGACTCTCCCTATTACTTAACCTCTCCTGAGGATGCCAGTTTTCATGACTCCCCTGTTGTTAGACCTTCTTCCCTGGCCCGACCTTCACACATTTTATTTGATCCCACTCCTTTAGCTCCCTTCACATCTCATACTGAGGTTTCACCTATTCTTCCTCCTACGGACACACTACTTGCATCTCCACAGCATCATGCCCCTTCACCAGGAAGCTATTACAGAGGAGTTCAGTGCTTTTGATCAGACTGGCACTTGGGATGTTGTTCCACTGCTTATGGGCGTCCAGTCTGTTAGCTGCAAATGGATTTTCAAGGTCAAATATCGACTGACCCTGATGGCTCCATTGAGCAACACAAGGATCGTCTTGTTGCTAGAAGAATTACTCAGGAGCATGGTATTGCCTATGATGAGACTTTTGTCCCGGTTGCACAGATGACTACTGTTCGCACTCTCCTTGCTATTGCCGCCATTAGTCGGTGGCTGTTATACTAGATGGACGTGAAGAATGCCTTTCTTCATGGTACCTTATCTGAGGTTGTTTACATGCATCCTCCTCCTGGTCTTCCCACTCATCCTCATCATGTTTTTCATTTGTGACAGGCTATATATGATCTAAAACAGGCCCCTCGAGCCTGATTTGAGTGTTTTCACAGTGTTATCACCAAGCTAGTTTCAGTCAGAGTTCACAGGACCATTCTACGTTTTTGCGTTCATCACCGCAGGGGAGGGTGTAACCCATGTTTTCCCAAATGTATATTTTCTGAATATTTTCTGTATTTTGACTAATTATAAATTCATTTTGTTTTGAAATTTTTTTCGAATCTTTTATTAAAGCATTTTCTAATCGACAGCTATATTTTGTTCGAATAATGGTATAATTTAATTTCTGTTCCTAATTGATCGATTATTTGTATTTTTACTCAATTTAAATTTAAATGTATTATTGCAAATTGGGTTATTTTGATAAATGTATATTTCTTTTATATAATCTTATTATTATTATTAGTATCGTTATTGTTATTTTATCCGTGTGGCTTTTACTATTGTTAGTATTGTTATTATTAGTATCTTTTTTAAAAGCCCGAATATACTTATTTAATTGTATTTTATTATTCGATTTGATGTATGTTTATATGTATATTTTTAAACCCATTTTAAGTCCTTATTGGATCTTTTAAACAAAACCCAATTACCCATTAAACCCCTTAAACCCAACAACCCAGTGAACTACCCATTTATCCCTATATAAACCCCAATACCCATTAACTTAAACTACCCACTAATAACCCAACCCATTAAGCTTAATACATACCCGTTGCAAACCCTATACCCAAAACCCATTATTAAACCATCAGTTATACCCATTACACATACTCAAACCCATCACCCAGTTAACCCAGAAACCCATTAACCTATTCACCTAATTTCACCCAACCCGTTATACAAACCCTACCCGTTAGCCATAATATACCCATTCTGCTCAACCCTAATACATCCTACCCTACCTATATATTATGCCTATTCACCTTCCCCCTCTCAACCCTATACAGCAGTCTTCAACCCTAGCCTGTGCCTCCTAACCCATCCGCCTTCTTATCTCCCTGTCACGTCCCGCTTTCCAAAAAGAATACGGAATACAGATACGCGACTCAACCCAGCGAATGATTTGCATCATCCATAAGCTGTTCAGGAATCTTTATAACATCTCACAATATAATCAGAGTCGGAAGCAAAAGAGTCAACCACACACATGCAAAATTGAATTAATGAACCAACAGAATTTACTTGAAACAAAATACATTAATCTCAAATAAATTAGAATCTGAATAAGACAAAATTCTGGGTCACATCGCCCAAAAAGATACAAGGAATCATCCAAGTATTCAAAATACATTATTCAAAGCAACAATAATAGCAATACTAATAAGCAAGAAGTCCAGCAATAATATCTCATTTCGTCAATGCCGTCGAGAAGCTGACCATCCTGATCTGCAATTAATAATTGCAGGAGAAGGAAAGAGAAAACAAGTACCCGTCAATTGCAAGTTACGGACCACTTATAATGTAGGATACAAGTACATGGGAAAGATAAACAAATAACATGGAATAATGCATCAACAGTAATAACTAATATGAATCAGTAAAATAAAGTCAACTAGCATGATATACTAACAGTACAAATGAATGTGTCAAGTAAAGTGTCATATGGCAACTAACAGTGTCCAGTAACAGTAAGCTCAGTATATCAGTGTAATAGTATAACAGTATCAGTCCAACAGTATTAGTCTAATAGTATCAGTCTAACAGTATCAGTCTTATGTTCTTAGAGTCTTGTGTGTATTACTAGCTAGGTAGCACTTCATGTGCCCCATATTATAACATATGGTTGCTACAATAAACAGTTTCACTTTTAGATTTCATAGTGGAGCATAATGGGGCAATATACTCAGGTATCAGTAACAGTAGCAGTAGCAGTAAAAGTAATAGTAACAATAGTCGTAAAAGTAACAGTAGCAGTGACAGTAACAGTATGGAACACTAGTTCCCTTCCAAGTATACGTTTCCATATTTTCCACTACTAGATCTTCCCTTAAGAACCCTGGCTTGATTACTTTTATTATGGTTATCAACAGACATGGTAGTGCATGAAATAGTGTCAAACTAACATGATACAATCAGTATTAGGTTCAAGAAAACAAATAAACATGCACAGGTGATATACGGTCACATAAATGAGCAAAACAGTGTATATTTATATTCAGGACAGCATGACAATACAGTACTAAAACAGTCATTTCCGTTACTACAGAAATCCAAATCTGAATCCGTCAAAGACTCTGAAAAATAGACTTCCACACAAATCCATCGATTATATATAAGCCATATAGTACTTCACAAAATCATAACTCAAAACTGATTTGAATCCAGAAAACACGTTCAGCAAGAAATCAGTAAACCGTATTCAAAGTCAGAAAAACAGTATTAAAACTCCTCAAATAAATCTAGGAAAAATTTGGGGTAATCCCCTATATGTCTAGTATCAGAATATAGAGTTTTATAATATTCCAGTAAAATTAGTTCAATCAACAAAAATCAGAATACATCAAGAAACGATAGTTTGGCAAATCTGGAATTCCCAACACTGCTATACAAAAACTGTAATATCTCACAAACTGTGAAACAAAATCCAAATCCGCCAAAGGGAGGTGAAAATAGATAAAATAAGCTAACTTTCACATTTTATAAATATTTTTCCATAAAGTAAAAGTAAATAGGGTGAAAATACGATTCTTTACAGAACAGCAAGCAAAATACAGCAAGTATATCTTTTATAAACAAGCATGAAACGGCGTATAAACTAATCAATAAAATCTACCAAAATTCTAGGTAATCCCTAAATAGGTATAGAAATACTGTACAAAGTTTTTGATCAAAATAATATAGTTAGGACTAGTATAAAAATAGTTTAATCATCAAAATCATCAAGAAACGAAATCTGAAAATAGAATACACCTCTGCAGTAAAACAGCCATAACTCATACGAAAACGAAATCGATCAAAGTCAGAGAGATTGGAAAGAAGACATATTTCTCTACAATTCATGTTCAATACAAAAATTAAGAATTCTGATCTTAATATGGTCTAAAATACAAATCAAAACTGATCATCGACAATTACAGATTTTTCTTTAACAACAAAACCAATATAAATCATACGAAACTTGTTCCAATTACAATCAAACATGGTATAGAGTCTACTAAATGTCCAAACATTATGAAATAGAGTATATAACATATTCAAAATCATCATATCACATGGATTTCATCAAACACATAATTTTACTTAATTATCTCACACATATGAATAGATCAAGAACGGTCAAACCTAATCGTTTTCATGTTGATTTTGTGTCGTAAGGCAACTATGGTCAATAGCACAATAGAGAGAAAATGTATCAAAGATAACACACACACACGAGTTGTCTCTAGAACCCAACTACACCATAAGCGGTATTTTTGACTTGTATCATACAGAGAAATTGGAGTACAAGTTACTTGCCTTAACTGAAGATGGAAACGAAGAACAATAAAAATAACCAGAATGGATTTTCGGGCAACGAAAAAATCCACAAACGACAATCCACGAACGAACGATCACACGTGCAACTCCGTGCACATGCAAAACCCAAGAGCAAGAGAGAGGGAGAGAGCATCAGGCTCCTTGCAGCTGTTGCTGCTACTACTGCCGACGCTGCTGCTAGCCGACGGCGACGGACGGCCAAGGGAACGGCAAGGAAAAGAGACGGTGGTGCTCGGTGTAGGAGGTTGTAGCTTGGGTGGTCGGCAATGGTAGGGATGACCGGGATGGGCTTGGTCGGGTGTTGGGTGCACAGGCCGAAGGTGGAGAGCGTTGGGTGTGGGGCTGGGGTGTTGGCGGCTGACGTAACAAGGAAGAGAGGGAGGCCCGGTCTATAGGAGTTAGGGTTAAGGTTTAGGTTTTAGGGAAAGATTATATATAGGGTGTATTTAGGGTTTAGAAATATGAGGTGGGTAATTGGGTATTGGGTTGTGGATAGTTTAGGATTAGTAATAGAATTAGTTTAATAGGATTGATTAGGATAAATTGTATAGGATTCAAAATAGGATTGTGGTTTAATTTGGCTTTGGTAATCAATTAGGGATAAAACAATAGGATTGGAAATACGATGAGCAACCAAATCACCATGAGCACCCAAGAACAAAAATAAAGAGAATGAGACCTAAATAAGAGAAAAGAACAACAATCGATGAAGAACGAAGTAAAAGACAACAAATCAAACAAAAAAGAACTCAAAATGAAATAAAATGAATATATATTGAAAACAAATCCAATATACGGTCCAAGAAAAATACAAGAGAGTACAAATACCTAAGAAAGAGAAAAATACACCAAAAATATGAAAAACGAAAAACAGGAGTTACACTCCCTCCCGATCTTCTTCGTCCCTGTCCCTTTGCACCCCCAACTGTCTGCCTCCCGTGTGCTCCCCGACCTCCTCCTCCGTTCTCTTCGTCCCCGTGCTCCTCCCGTCCTTTCCCCCATCGTCCTGTTCTCCCTGTGTCGCTCAGCCATGCACAGACCAGCGAGGTCCCTGTGCGCCTTCGCCGTCGTTCAGTCGCGACACCAAGTTGCACCTCCAATCCTTCCCTATCTCCTTCGCACCCACGACCGCCGCCCCGTCTCCTACCATGCTCTTCGATGCCGTCAGCCAGCAGCCACAGCACCTTGCTGGTGCTGTGCATCGTCGCCGGTGCACAGCGCCGACCGCCTACCATCCCGTCCTGTCGCTGAGTGTGTCATCACACTTACTATTGTTGTGGTTGTGTTGGGTGGTGTGCTCGTGCTTCCCCGTGCTCGTGCTATCGATTGGAGTGGATCTCGTTCGTAGTTTGTGTTCATTTTTGTGTTAGTGGGTTCATTAGTTGTTCGTGGGTTTTGCTCATTTTTGGTTCGCGTGTTCGTTGAGTTCGTACCCGGGAATCCGTTCTCGTTATTCAAGCTCTTGTGTTGTTCCCGTCGTCGTCTCTCAGGCAAGTAACTTGTATTCTTTTCTTTGTGTAATATAAGTACTAAATACAACTTATAGTGTAGTTGGGTTCTAGAGATAATTCGTGTGTGAATCTCCTTGTTGATATTGTTTCTATTGTGTTGATTTGACCATAGTTGCCTCACGACATACATGACATGATATAACTTAGGATTGACCACATATTGTTGCATATATGCGTGTTGTTCATGTGTTGTCTTGTTTTTGTTCGTGTTATTCGTGGTAGACTTGTCGCGGACTTGTGAAATACCCCGTAACATGTTGCTTGGACATGTAGTATACTCTATTTCGTGCTTGGTTGTGTTTTGAATGAGTTCTATGTGAGCTAGTTAATCATGCGCTTGAAGGATATTTTCAGTTTTGCTGGTTTTCCTGTTTTGATTAGTATGTTAGACCCTATTAAGGTCAGTATTTGAAAATATTTTGTGAACATGATTTATAGAGAATTCTGTCTATTTTCCAACCCTTTTTACGGATCTCAGTTTCGGTTTACGGTTTGTTAGTTATGTCGATTTTACTACAGTGGTGTCGAAAGATTCCCAGATTTTGTTTTCTATGAATTCTGAAGAGTAATCTATTTTTATTTTGGTGTTAAAATTATTATTTTGATCTGAAATTTTGCTCAGTACTTCTTGACCTGATTGGGGTTTACCTAGAATTTTGGTGGATTTATTTGAGGAGTTTTACAAACCTTTTCATGTTTGCAAATAAAGATTTTAAATGCAGAATTTTACTAATGTTCAGTAAAGAACCTGATTTTTGACCGAATTCTACTTGCTGTCTCTAAGATATTTCTGAATATGAAAGTTATCCTACTGTATCTATTTTATCAACCATTTGGCGGATTTGGATTTTGATTTATGGTTTGCTAGATATTGCTTTTTTCGTACTGTGGTGTTTGTGATTTCAGATTTACAAAACTACTGCATCTTGCTGTTTTCTGATTTTACTTTACTACACTATTTTTTGTGGAAAATTATGAAATTTGATTTTCTGTTACTATACATATAGGGGAATACTCCAAATTTTTTGTGGATTTATGTAATGAGTTTTCATGCTGCTTTTCTGTTCTTGAATACATTTTTCTGATTTCTGGTTGAACACATTTTCTGGATTCAAATCTGTTTTGAGTTATGATTTTGTGAAATACCATATGACTTATATATGCTTGCTGGATTCGGAAGGGAGTTTATTTCCTATATCCTTTTACGGATCCAAGTTTTCATGTTTGTAGCAACAGAAACTTCAGATTTAGTACAGTACTATCTTGCTGTCATGAACTAGAAATTTCGTTGTTCTATCCTGTTATGAGTTATCTTTCGCCTGAACATGTTTATCTTGCAACTTGAACCTGTTACTTGTTCATACTATGTTATTCTTGCCATGTTTGTAACACATACATGTCTGTTTGATAATAGTAAAAAATAATCAAGCAGGGGTTAAGGGTAAGATCTAGTAGTGGAAAATATAGAAATGTGTACTTAGAAAGGTGCCCGTGTTTCCCATTTTAATTCATTTTGATACATGAACCTATTGATGCATGGACCTATTGTTTCATGTACCTGTTACCTGTTGATGCATGGACCTGTTGGTTCATGTACCTGTTACCTATTGATGCATGGACCTGTTGGTCGTGTACCTGTTGATTTATGAACCTGTTGATGCATGGATCGGATTATTTATGTACCTATTTTGATTCATGAACCTATTCTTGTTCCTGTTTTCCTGATCCCTGAGTACACGGCCCTATGGAATCCACTACGAAATCTAAACGTAACTCAATTATATGTAGCAACCATGTGATAATAACCGGGGCGCATGAAGTGCTACCTAGATAGTAATAAATACAAGACTTGAATATGATCACCTGACACTTTATACTTGATTACTTGTACATGATACATGATATCTGATACTTTTTCACTTGATACTTGATACTTGCTACTTGTATTTGATACTCGACACTTGTTACTTGCTTACTTGATACTTGATACTTGTTACTTAATTTACATGATACTTGTTTTACTTGTCACTTGATACACTCCACTTACACTTGTTCATCTTGCCATGCTAGTTGTTACATTTTGTTATCATGCCTATTCCATGTTATTAGTTATTTTTTCCCATGTACTTGTATCCTGCACTACAAGCGGCTCGTAACATGCATTGACGGGAGTTTGTTTTCTTTTTCCTCTTCCTGCAATTTATTAAATTGTAGATTTTGGAGATCAACTGCCAAATGGAATAGGCGAGATGAGATACTAGATGCTGGAGTTTTCCTATCATGATTTTCCTATTATTATTATTATTATTTGTTGCTATTTGAACAATTGTATCTTGATTACTTGAATTTATTTGTATTTGGGCAATGTGACCCAGGATATTTGACTTGTTCAGATCTGGTTTATTTGATATTAATATATTTTATTTCAAGTAATCATGTTGCTATTTTGATTCATATATGCATGATTGGTTGATTCTTTTGCTTCCGACTCTGATTATTCTTGTGAAATGTTGTAAAGATTCTTGAACAGCTTATGGATGATGAAAATCATTGGTTGGGATTAGTCACGTATCCGTATATCGTATTCTGTTTTGGGAAGCGTGGCGTGACAGAGGGTCATTCTATTATTATATGTTGATTATATGATTATCACTGGAGATGATTCGGCAAACATTGCCTCCACACAGAAGTACCGTCACTAGCAATTTCATATGAAAGATGTTGGCAGATTACGCTACTTTCCCACGGGTCTCGGGGGATACTTATTTCTCAACAGAAACACACATAAGATATTATCTCCGCTACTTGTCTATCTGACAGGCGATCGACCGACACTGCCTTAGAGTTGCATGTGAAACTTCGTCGCACATATGGTGAGCTCCATCCTGAACCCACTAGATACAAATTGGACAGACTGTCAACTGATGCATGACCAGATCCGATATTGCTCATGCAGTTAGTATTTTTAGTCAGTTTGTCTCAACTCCTATATCGGTTCATTACGGTGCTCTTCTTCGGATCCTCAGATATCTTCGGGGCACTATCACTTTCTCATTATTCATGTCTTCCACATCCACCCTAGAGTTCCGTGCGTATTCTAATTCAGATTGGGCAGGTGATCCTACTACCAGACGGTGTACCACATGTTTCTGTCTATTTCTTGGTGATTCATTGATCTCGTGGGGAAGTAAGAAATAAGCAGTTGTAGCATGTTCTTCAAAAGAAGATGAGTACAGAACAATGGCAGCCACTACTAGAGAAATTGTTCATGTTCGTTTGCTCTTATCAGATATGGGTGCAACTCTCACAGGCGCTACTCCTCTTCATTGTGATAATCGGAGTGCATTGCACATTGCAAGCAACCTGGTCTTTCATGAGCTAACAAAGCACATAGAGATAGATTTCCACTATATTCATGAGTGCTTTGAAACAGGGACCATTTCATTTCACTCTGTTTTCTTTACAGCAGACAGCGGACTTGTTCACAAAATTCCACACTATCCAGAGATTTCATTATTTGGTAAGAAAACTCACACTGTTCGACCCATCGTGAGTTTGAGAGGGGGTGTTAGATATTGTATTATATATAGTCCCATATCGAATATGTATCAATTTAGCATTTGGCTCCCTCCTATATATAGGAGTCATTGTACAAAGTTATATTTAATCCCAATAATCCAATCATATTTTTCCATCTCTCTGTCAACCTTAACAATCCCCAACGTCGTACACACCTAAGCTAGTGACTTCACGGCTCTTGTCCAAAAGCTCACCAGCATGACGCACCACGAAAGTGAACGAGACATCCACCAAAACAAAAATGTTGATGAAAAGCCGAAGCTCAATAATCAACTTCAACTTTGTTCCACGTCAACATCAACATCGACATCAACTCAACATTAACATTAACATCATCTCCTGATTTAGGGTTTGACCAAAGGCGAACTCCCAAAATGGGACCCCATACAAATTTTATTTTTTAAAAAACGATAAAAAAAAGTTTTTTGGAAATTTTTTTTTTTTTTGCTACAATTCTTAAAAACAGATATATATAAAGAAATAGATGGAGATTTAGGGATTTGAGAAAAAAAAACATTCATACAAACCCAAACCCAACTAAAATAAACCGACCCAAGTACTAATTTTAAAAACAGAAGTCTAAAAAATTAAATTTGGGGGGGCCTGAAAAACATTACGCACAAAATACGAATATATAAATACAAGAAAAAAAATTGGCTGCCTCTAAAATTGGGAAATAATTGGGAAATTTTTTGGCCGAGGTGGCTGCCTCCCCTGCCTCCACTTGGGAGACAGCCCTGGGTTTGACATGAAGAGTAACAATAACAACTTTCTCTTTGATGACATTTGTCTCTTTACCTCATCGGAGGAGTTCTTCTCGCCTGATGAAAGGAATATAATGGGGAAGCTGTCAAGGCTTTCATGATTTTTGATGCACGATTGCTTGCATGTATGGACTCATAAATTAATATTAGTTAGTAATAATTTGACACTAGTGTACATTACTCTCTTGCTATTCTTTGTGGAAATTTTGTTACACTTTGCCAATGTTTATTTAGAGAATTCTGTTTTGAAAAGATTGAAAACTAATGTGATTGAATGTGATGGACTTCCCAAGTTAACGATTCCGAAGAAAAATGGGGTATCATGATTAACATCAATAGGGGGATAAGAAAGAAGTATCGAAAAAAATTTGTATAAGCGAAAAATCTCAAATATCCTTAATCGGGAGACATAATTGTCATGCTCTGTGTGGATTCTACAGTTCATATCATCATAGTAACCTTTTATTTTATGATAATGCACTAATAATTAAATTTAAGTTGATTGAGTCCTGGTTCTGTTTTGCGTTGTTAGTCAGGGTGTTTCGGAATGTCTAAATTGTTTGTTTGTTAGTTTACATGTAAAGATTTAAATCTTGAAGTTGTTGATAAATTTCTTCAATAAAATGATTTGACTAGATGTTATTTGTAAAACTGTTCTGGATTTAAATTATATCTTTCGTTAATTTAGTTCGCCACAATACTATGACCTTGGATAAACCATCATTTTTCTAAGGATTTTTAACACATTTAACCCTCACAAATATGCTAATTTATATTTTACTCAAAATCGTATGACCTTCAACTTCAATTAACACCTATAAACCATGGTATCAGAACTCAGTCAATAACAAGTTGTAACGGCTGACTCGAACGGTTTAAAAAAACTGGTCCGAGAAGACCCCATAAACCCCCCATTTTCAGTGAGATTGCACTGAACCGGGCGAGTTTGCCCAAAATATTAGAGTTTTGGCTAGTACTAGGGTTGGTAAACGGGTCGACCGGGCTGGGTCGGGTCGAACCCATCCAGGTTGGAACCCAACTTGGGCGGGCTCGGGTCGGATCCTAGTGGCAACTGGGCCGGGCCGGGCTGGGTCGTAAGTGCAAATAGTAGACCCGCCCAACCCATGAACCATTTCGGATCCAACCCGGGTCGGGTCGGGTCGGGTCGCGGGTTAGCCCGTTTATTAATTTTTCTTTTAACTTTAAAAAATTTTAATTTTAATAAATAAAAAAAATGAAATAATAATAATAAGACTCAAAGAGTGAAACTGCCAAAAAAAAAATGTATATATTATTAATACGATTTCAACTTATACAATTTTCCCAATTTGTAATAAGAAATAAAGATTTCCTACAAATTTGTTTTATACAATAACAAATTTCTTCAATACAATTTCAATTATCTTCAATTATCCTAATATTTTATAACAAACAAAGATGTTATACAATTTTTAATACATTTACAATTTTCTTCAATTTGTTGGTCTTAATTTGTTGTTGTTGTTGTTGGCCTTCAATTCTTCATGTTGGTTGCTATTGTTGTAGTTGTTGTTGTTCTTCCGACGAGTTGCTTCCACTTGTAGACGTGTCGAACCCTACTCCTTGATTCCTATCTTCGGCCTTCATCCAGTCTTCCGTACAGACGAGTATCTCCAATAATTGGGGCTTTAAGTGATTCCTGTAATCGGTTAGAACTCTGGCACTTGTAGAAAATGCACTTTCTGAAGTAACTGTAGAGACAGGAGGAGTTAGTAGATCTTTAACCATATATTTAAGAATATTATAAGCATGTTCATGGTCTTTCACCATTATAAAAAATCTAGTGAAGAAGTAAAACTTTCAGAATCTTGTTGATTATATCAATGTAATTCTTTTGGTTGATTACTCCTAGCTTTTTTTGATTGAATTTTTACAAGTAAATTAAATGTGGCATCATCAAATTTATTCTTATCCTTACCTGTAGAAGTAGCAGAAGAAGAAGTAACTAAAGTATTAGTATTACTTGATGAAAAACTTCTATCATAATAATCATACAAGTAATTTAATGTCGATTTAAATTTAGTTAAAAATGTTCCGCAATCAATTTCAGATTCATCTTCCCCAAGTAAAGTAAAAAATATTTCAATCAAACTCTTCATACCTTCTAATTTGATACGAGGATCCATCACAGTAGCAATACAATACAACATAGGAGGAGGATTAAAATACTTCAAAAATTTGGTGTATGCAGGTTTCACAATATCACCAATAAAAGCATCATTAATCATTTCATTGAAAGTTTATATCATAGTAACTATTGAAATAAAAATGTTACTAGAAGTAGATTCATAAGATTTTGAAAATTTAAAAGTTGCGGTTTCAAAAGGTTCTAAAAATTTTAACAAAAGTTCGGCATAAAATTAAGCTTGGGGAGTCATTATAAAATTTGGCATATATTATGCCATACGAAAATTATTTATACATGCTTTATATTCAGTAACAATATGTAGGAAATCAAAAGTAGAGTTCCATCGGTGTTTAACATCCTTTGAAAATTTTCTAAAATGTACATTTTTAAGCCTACACCAAGCCTTCCATTCTTGAAATATAGGGCCACTTAATGCAATAAAACGTACACAATTTCTAATTTTAACTGTATATGGTTCGACTATTTTTAATGCATATTGAACACATAAATTTAAAATATGACATGCACATCTAACATAAAAAATATTATCAGATGGAGAGTTTAATGCGATTTTTAATATACTAATTGATGCATTGTTGTTAGAAGCATTATCAAAACTTATATATATAATATCACGAATATGAAAAACATCACAAATTTCTAAAATACGATTTGCAATTTCATTACCACTATGGGGATAGGACAACACGGCAAGTGATATGATCCTTTTTTTGAATTATTCAATCACTGTCGATCCAATGACAAGTTATTCTCATCATTGGAATATTGTTGCAACCCGTTCAACAATCAGAAGTTAAAAAAACTTTGCATGCTAAAATTCATAAAATCGCAATCAAAGCTTCTCTCATTTCATTAAAACAATTTGATTTGCAAGTATTCCTAGGGATTCTTTTAAAATGGGAGTTTAATGCGGTTTGATTAAAAGTTTCTAAGTCCCTACTCTCGGAATAGGGAAATGGTAACTCTTCCTTTATTACTAGTCGGGCTATTTTTCGACGAACAAGTTCGGGATCATAAGAATGGCTATCAACTACATCGGTCCTAGGGTGAATTTTTTGTTGGCTGGGTAGGTCTACAAGAAGTTCTTTATGTATATTTTGGATGTGTCGTCTTATTGTACCCGTCCCCTCACCTCTCTTCCATTTGTATGTCTTCGAACATGTTTTACAAACTTTTATGTTTACACCCGGATTTTCTTCGTCCGGAATATAATTATAAAATTTGTGCCAATCACTAGTTTCCCCTATAGTTTTCCTACTACTACCCGCTTGTGTTGTTTCGGTTGCTTGTATTTGTGGTTCTTCTTCTATGTCTATGTCTCCTACAAACTCATCGTGTGTACCAATGTGTTGGGTCATAGGGTACTCTTCGGCGGACTCATTTTATGGGACAATTGGAGGCCTACGAGAATTGCCGGTGGAATCTTGTCCACTTTTGCTACGGCCGATACCTCGTGATTTAGACATGTTGATATAGTAGTGTATGTGAAAAAATTAAATATAATCTAAGCGAGATAAGTTAAAAAAAAACTAGAAAACAATAAGAGGGTTGTGAGAGAGAAGATCAAAAAACCAACAAACAAATATGATAAAAAAAATTATAACTACAAAAAAAATATCAAGACAATAAGAGGGTTGTGAAATTTTGATACCGTACTTCGCGGATACTCATTATAAAATGAGAGTGAAAATAAAAGTAGAAGTAGAAGTAGAAGTCTGGACTCGTATATAGATAGATAGAGAGCTTCTTTGTTGGAGTCTTGGAGGAGTTGAAGACTTGAAGAGGTAGTTGAATGTTGAATTGGATACGATCGGAATTTGTCGTTTGATCGTTTCTATGTTGCTAACTTCTTTGTTCACAAAATTTGGAATGAATTAAGATTGAATTGAGTAGTAATAGTAGAGAGAGTAAAAGAGTAAGATGTGAAATTTTTAGTTTGGGTTTAAGGGGTATTTATAGTGAAAAAAAAAACCAAAAAAAAAAAACCAAAAAAAAACAAAAAAAAAAAGGCTAAAACAGCCGTTGAGGGGTTTCTGCAGTTGGACCCGCGGGTCGAACGGTCGACCCACGCGGGTCGAACGTTTGACCCGTACGGGTCTAACGGTTCGAAACCCGCGGGTCGACCCGCTGGTTGGCGAGCGGGGCTGGCACTGTTCATCGGGTCCACGGGCCGGATTCGACGGGTTGATGTCTGTTTTTTGACGACCCGGGTCGATCCGCTTAGATTCGCGGGTTCGATCCGGACCCGAACCGTCATTTAATGGACCGGGTTTGGTGAGTGGATCGCCGGCGGGTCACAGGTCAGCCCAGCCTGGTTGCCATCCCTAGCTGATACAGATGAAACTCCCAATACGACACATTTTTCTTTATAAGGGAATGTTTATCTATAAATTCAATGAACTTCCTTAATGTGCCCATGCACATAGCCTGTCGGTGGAGAATTCATATGATTTTTGTGTGGGCGCAGATTCGAATCTTAGTGATGTTTACTTACTTTGTTGAAGTTTTTTTGGTTTATTTATTTAATTTTTTTTATTTTTATGAAATGGATAGAGTCTGAAGACTCCAGCCAGGCAAATCAATAAATAATAATGAGTCTATACAATGGGGTCCATTATTTATTTTTTTAAAAAAAAATTTAATAAAAATGTGGGGTCCATTATTTATTCTTGTTAGGTCATTTTCTTAATTAATTTTGTTTTTAATTTAATTTTAATCATGGTACTTTCCAATTTTGTTTTTTAAAAAACAAATTTGTCGGATTTTTTTTAAAAACAATATTTATGCATCAATTATCTTTTGGTAGGTCTTAAAATTTATTCTTTTACTAACCTTCCCTAATATTGAGTATATAAGGGTAAATTACGAAAAACATCAATACACTCTGTGATCAACACAGGAAACTCCTTATCTATTGGTCAAGGCAGAAAAATCCCTCAACCATGAATTACCGTCAACCTTCTTTAAAACCTTAAATTTTAATGTGAAATATCCAAATACCCTTCCTTCAGAATTTTATTAAAAAAGGTTGAGCGGGTTTGAAGGGAGGCAGGACGAGGTCTATGTTGTTGGTTGCAAGATGGGGGTCATTGGTGTAGGTGACAGCCCCATCTCCACCCAACTCAACCTCCATCATCCCTGACCTCCTCGTCACCACCACCGACTGCCCCATCTCCTCCAAATCCGACCTCCACCATCTCCACCTTCACTCAAACTCGACCATTACCATCACCTGATCTCTGTTCAGTCTCCATGCCGACCTCCATCCCCACTGTTACCGCTAAATCTGGTGTGGGGGTAAACAGATAGTATTTGTGGATTCGTGAAAAACCTGAATAGCAAACCTCTAACCTGTTCTGCCAGAGATTGACCGTTGACTCCCGCCGTTAACCTGCAAAAAGTGCGAGACACCGGGGTTGATCCCGGGGACGCACCCTCCGACGCTCAAGTCAGTAATCAGAAATGATTAAGAAAGAGCGTAAATTGAGAAAATACTGATTACCTCTTAATGGAGATGGATGGGGGGTATTTATAGGCGTCTTAGGGATCAAATTAGGAATGTAATCCCCATGATCTGATAAGGAATATTTTCCTAGTAAACAGATTAGGAATGTAATCCCTAATTCCCGGTGAAAAGATAGATGTGAATCAGAGCCGTTGATTAGGATTAATCAGAAGCCCTAATTCTATCTTTTCTGGACTGGGTGTGTTTCGGGTTGGGACCCGTACCCAGTTGAGGTGGATCCGTTCGTGAGTTATTGGGTCGTGAAGAAAGACCCAGTTCCCATTTCAGACCCGTTAGTAGGTGAAATTACCGTTTTACCCCTGAGCTTTAAGATTCATGTCCGATGTGAACGGTCCCGATTTAATCCTATTTTTAGCCATATCACGAGCCCCCCACTCCTAGAGACTGAGTTTTTCAGTCTTTGAGGAGTAGTTTTGTTGTTCTTAATGGCGTACGGAATTTTATCGGTGTTCTTAAGGAAATTTGGATCTTGCTCGGGGGTGTAACGGTGTTATTCTGGGCTTGTAAAATACCCAAAAATATCCTCAGAATTTTCTGGATTTTTGGTGATTTTTCCAGATTTTTCTGAATTTTTTCTCATTTTTTTAAATTTTTTATTCATTTTTCGAATTAAATAATTAATTATCGAAAATATTAAATAATTATTCTATTTAAATAATTATATTTTTCAGAATTTTAGAATAATTTTTCTGAATTTATAATTATTTTTAGAATTTTTATTTAATTTTTTTCGATTTTTAAATATTTTTTCGAATTTTTTAAATAATTAAAACAAATAAATAAATAAATAAATTAAATATTACCTGGACACGTGGCGCGATCGTATGCGTTGATCACGATCAAGCGAGCGCGCATCGGGAGGAGGAAGAAGAGGCATTTTTTTGGTGTAACAAGGTCGGTTCCATGAATGCTCGGCAAAAAGTGGCCGATGTCCGTATGGACGCCACGTGGCAAGTGAACCGTTGACTTTTAAAGAATTTTTTTTTCTTTCTCTTTCCCGCTGCTGCTCTTTCTCTTCTTCTTCTCCTCTGCTTTTTCTTTTCTTCTCTGTTCTTCGTCCACGACTCCTACCACGCCTCCGCCTCCTATCACGCCTCCGACCCCAACTCCGTCCCGTCTTCGTCTCCGAGGGCGTTAATGGAGCTCGGCGGAAAGAACCTCGACGATGGGGAAGTCCGGCCATGGTGGAGCTTCGTGATGCGGCTCGGAGTGAGGGTGAGAGAGCTCGGCAACGGCGAGGGTACCGTGGAGTTCGTCTTGTGGAGAGCTCGGCACTTGTAGTTGGAGCGGAGCTTGACGGAGGAGAGGAGTTTGGTGGAGGAGAGGAGCTCGTTCGCCATGGCGGTGCTCGCCGCTGGAGCTTGGCAGTGGAGGCGTGGTGAGGCGTGCTCGACGGGAGGTGGAGCTCGGCGGCAGTGGAGCTCGAAGAGGCCGCAGTGGAGCTCGGAGGAGTGGAGCTCGTGGTTGACGAAGAGGTTGCTCGGCGAGGAATGGAGGTCGGGAGGTCGGAGCTCGAAGCAGTTGAGAGCTCGGCATCACGAGGGGCCTGTGGAGCTCGAGCTCAGTAATGGGTTCGTAGCTCAGCGACGGAGCTGGGAGGCCGGCGAAGATGTGCTTGAAGCTTTTGAGCTCGGCGTTGCGTCGCGGCTTGGTCGCGAACTCGAGCGCGGAGCTCATTAGTGGCAGCGTTGGGCTCGGAGCTCGCGCCGTGGAGGAGCTCGCCGCAGGAGCTCAGTCGTGGAGAGTTCGGCATGGGAGTTTGCGATGAAGCGGAGTTCGAAGCTTTGGAGGTTGATGGGTTGGCGAGCTTGGCGATGGGCGCTCGACGCCGTCGGAGGAGCTCGACGCCGCAGCGCTCGTCGGAGCTCAACGTGAGCTCGGTGGATGCCGAGGTCGGCGAGGGAGCTCGGCACCGTGGAGCTTTGGGTTTCTTCATCGCTGTTTTGGCGCCAGGAGTTTTGGAGAAGGAGATGGGAAGGTGGGTTCGGGTTTGGATCCTTAATGGGTCCAAACCTGGCCCCTTATTTTTTTTTTTTTTTTGTGAAGCTCCGATGGCAGATTGCTTCCAAATGTGTCGGCGAGTCTTTGCGAAGTGCTGGATATGTTTTTTCCATGTAACGCTCGGAGGCTGGTGCCGAGCTCAAGCCCACAAAATGGTCGGTGTCAAGAACGCTCGGCAGCGGGTGCCGAACTCAACTAGTGCCGAACTTAAGCCCGTAAAACGGTCGGTGTCAAGAACACTCGGCAGCGGGTGCCGAACTCAACTGGTGCCGAACTCAAGCCCGTAAAACGGTCGGTGGCAAGAACGCTCGGCAGCGGGTGCCGAACTCAAGCCCGTAAAACGGTCGGGGGCAAGAATGCTCGGCAGCGGGTGCCGAACTCAAATGGGGCCGAACTCAAGCCCGTAAAACGGTCGGTGGCAAGAACGCTCGGCAGCGGGTGCCGAACTCAACTGGTGCCGAACTCAAGCCCGTAAAACGGTCGGTGTGAAGAACGCTCGGCAGCGGGTGCCGAACTCAACTGGTGCCGAGCTCAAGCCCGTAAAACGGTCGGTGTCAAGAACGCTCGGTCAGCTGGTGCGGAACCCCAATTCTTCCTGTAGAATTCTTCTTGATGTTCCCGGAGCTACGGAGGTCGGCTCGGGGCGTGCGACCCCTTGTTTCGAAGCTAATTCGAAGATCTACAACTTTTCTTTAGGAGTGAGATGGAGATTCACCTTCCTTCATGGTCAAAATAGCCCCGCAACATCCTTGTATTCATGTGGTTGAGGAGAGTTTTGGTTTTTTACTTGGGATCGGCGCCAACTTTGTTGGAGAAGAATGGGAGGAGAGAGGGTTTGGGTTTGGATCCTTAACGGGTCTAAACCCGACCCTATAGCCCCCCTTTTCTTTTTTGTGTCGTTTGTTTGGTTGCTTGTATATGAGAGCGTTCGGCGAAGGGGTGCCGAGGTCCGATTTTTCCCCCCGTAACGAGGTCGGTTCCGAGGCCGCTCGGCAGCTGGTGCCAAACTCGATTTTTCCCCCGTAACGAGGTCGGTTCTGAGAACGCTCGGCAGCTGGTGCCGAACTCGATTTTTCCCCCGTAACGAGGTCGGTTCCGAGAATGCTCGGCAGCTGGTGCCGAACTCGATTTTTCCCCCGTAACGAGGTCGTTCCGAGAACGCTCGGCAGTGGGTGCCGAACTTGGTTTTTCCCCCGTAACGAGGTCGGTTCCGTGAATGCTTGGCAGCTGGTGCCGAACTCGATTTTTCCCCCGTAACGAGGTCGGTTCCGAGAACGCTCGGTAGTGGGTGCCGAACTTGGTTTTTTCCCCGTAACGAGGTCGGTTCCACGAACGCTCGGCAGTGGGTGCCGAACTTGATTTTTTTCCCGTAACGAGGTCGGTGTCAAGAACGCTCGGCAGTGGGCGCCGAGCTTGATTTTTTCCCCCGTAACGAGGTCGGTGTCAAGAACGCTCGGCAGTGGGCGCCGAGCTTGATTTTTTCCCCCGTAACGAGGTCGGTGTCAAGAACGCTCGGCAGTGGGCGCCGGACTCGAATTTTTCCCCGTAACGAGGTCGGTTCCACGAACGCTCGGCAGTGGGTGCCGAACTTGATTTTTCCCCCGTAACGAGGTCGGTTCCGAGAACGCTCGGCAGCTTGTGCCGAACTCCAATTTTTCCCTGCAGAGTTCTTCTTGATGTTCCCGGTGCTACGGAGGTCGGCTCGGGGCGTGCGACCCCTTGTTTCGAAGCTAATTCGAAGATCTACAACTTCTCTTTAGGAGTGAGACGAGGATTCACGCTCCTTCATGGTCAAAATAGCCCCGCAACATCCTTGTCTTCATGAAGTTGAGGAGTGTTTTGGTCGTGGGGATTTTGGAAGAGGAGCTCCACTCCTAGGGGCGGAGAAGCTGTGCTTGGAAAACCCTTGTGCCAGGAAGACCCTTGTAAGAGCCGTGGGAAGACCCATCCTTTGAGGTGAGCAAAACGAAGAGCTTGGCTTTAGGAGAGAGCCATTTGGAAGACAAGTTTGAGGAGCAACTCTAGGAGAGAGTTGTGAGCTCCGATCTTGTTGAGAGGAGGTCCGCTTTGGAGGCGAGCGGAGCAAAGAGCTCGGATCTGGAAGAGAGCTATTTGTGAGACAAGTGTGAGGGGGAACTTTAGGAGAGAGTTGTGCTCCAAACTTGTTCGAGGAGAGGTCCGTCTGGGAGGCGAGCGGAGTGAAGAGCTCGATTCTGGGAGAGAGCCCTTTATGAGACGAGTGTGAGGAGCAACTCCAGGAGAGAGTGGTGAGCTCCGAACTCGTTGAGAAGGGGTCCACTTTTGGAGGCGAGCGGAGCGAAGAGTTTGACTCTGGGAGAGAGCCGTTTGTGAGACGAGCTTGAGGAGCGACCCAAGGAGAGAGTGGTGAGCTCCAAACTCGTTGAGAGGAGGGTTCGCTTTTGGAGGTGAGCGGAGCGAAGAGCTTGACTCTGGGAGAGAGCCGTTTGTGAGACGAGCTTGAGGAGCGACCCATGGAGAGAGTGGTGAGCTCCGAACTCGTTGAGAAGAGGTCCGCTTTTGGAGGCGAGCGGAGCGAGGAGCTTGGCTCTAGGAGAGTGCCATTTGTGAGACGAGTTTGAGGAGCAACTCTAGGAGAATGTGGTGAGCTCCGAACTCGTTATTTAAGTGAGGGAATCAACGGTTGTGGGAGCAATTCCGAATGGAGAACCACTTCTAGCTCGCTTAACAGCGAACTTGCGAAGTAGAATCGAGCCAAGTGTTGGACTCCGGAACCATCGTTAGAAAAGTTCATCGGCTGTGGGAGCAATTCCGAATGGCGAACTACTTCCATTCCGCTTAGAAGCGAACTGCGAAGTAGAATCGAACCAAGTGTTGGACTCCGGAACCATCGGTAGAGTTGTTCAACGGTTGTGGGAGCAATTCCGAATGGCGAACCCCTTCTAACCCGCTTAAGAGCAAGTTATTCGAAGCAGAATCGAACCAAGTGTTGGACTCCGGAACCATCGGTAGAGTTGTTCAACGGTTGTGGGAGCAATTCCGAATGGCGAACCACTTCTAACCCGCTTAAGAGCAAGTTATTCGAAGCAGAATCGAACCAAGTGTTGGACTCCGGAACCATCGTTAGAGTTATTCAACGGTTGTGGGAGCAATTCCGAATGGCGAACCACTTCTAACCCGCTTAAGAGCAAGTTATTCGAAGCAGAATCGAACCAAGTGTTGGACTCCGGAACCATCGGTAGAGTTGTTCAACGGTTGTGGGAGCAATTTCGAATGGCGAACCACTTCTAACCCGCTTAAGAGCAAGTTATTCGAAGCAGAATCGAACCAAGTGTTGGACTCCGGAACCATCGTTAGAGTTATTCAACGGTTGTGGGAGCAATTCTGAATGGCGAACCACTTCTAACCCGCTTAAGAGCAAGTTATTCGAAGCAGAATCGAACCAAGTGTTGGACTCCGGAACCATCATTAGAGTTTAGTGAGTTGCGGGAGGAGCCATGTAGAAGAAGCTGGACTCCGAAATCACCATTTAACGAGTCATGACTCGGAGAGATTGAGATGAAGCAAGAGCAACAATTTCCAATGAAAAAACGTAAAGTTTTATTGAAATAAACTAAGTGGCTGCTTCAATAGGGCGAGCCATTATTACACGCTATTGGCCGGGTTACAAGCATCGGTCTTTTTAAAAATCAAAATCCTACTTCTACGATAAGGTGAAGACCTCTTGGGAGGAGCTAGGAGGTTCTGAGTCTTGAAGCTCACCGGGCCCTTCGGTTCATTTGTTGGCTCCTCAGAGGGGAAGCTCGGCCCCCTCTTTTTGGATGAACTTGGTCAGGTGTCCCCGCTGTACGAGTTCTTCGATCTCCTCCTTGAGAGCCCGACAATCATCCGTGTCGTGGCCATGGTCCCTGTGAAAGCGGCACCACTTATCTTTGTCCCTCTTCTTGCCAGGGGTATTCATTCTAGGGGGAGCGCTGAGTAGTCTTTCCTTGTCCACCTCCATAAGGACCTCTGATATATTAGCAATGAGGGGGGTGAACTTCTCAAAACGTGGAGTCGAACGGCGCTGGCCATTACTGTCCTTCTGGGATTTTTGGGACCCCTCTTCACTTGTGTTCTTCCATTTGTTCCCGGAAGATGTCTCCTCCAGAGCAAGGGGGTCGAGGGCTTCTTCGGCCCGAATGTACTTTTCACACCTGAGAAGAAGGTCGGCAAAGTTCTGTGGAGGCTTCTTAGCAAGAGAGGAACGGAGGCTGGAATTGAAGACATTGGATTGGAAGGCGGCCGTTGCGATGGATTGGTCGAGGGAAGCTATAGACCTGGCTTCAGCTGTGAACCTCTTCACATAGTCTCTCAACTTCTCACCCTTCTTCTGGTTAAGGTAGAGTAGCGAAATGCCGGTCTTCTCAGTTCTACGACTACTTACAAAATGGGTGATGAAGAGGGTCTCGAACTGTTCGAATGAGAATATTGAGGATGGGGCAAGGCGAGAGTACCATTCTCGAGCCGGACCCTTAAGAGTTCCGGGGAAGGTCTTGCATAGCAGAGCATCGGAAGCTTAATGGATGAGCATGAGAGTCTTGAAGCTCTCAATGTGGTCAACGGGGTCAGTTTCCCCGGAGTAAGTCTCGAATTGAGGAGTTTTAAAACCGATGGGCACTGGCGCGTCCATTATGGTTCGGGAAAAAGGAGGTCGGCTTGGACGGGGGGTCCTGCCCCTCTGTTCTTCTCCCCAGGCGATCCGGCCAATGCGCCTTTCCATCTCGTGGAGACGGCGGTAGAGGGCATCGTCCCTCCGATTGTAGTCGAACGAGCCTCTGGACTTGTCTTCGTAGGAGGGGGAGCGAGGACTGTGGTGATGGTAACCCTGGGGACGGCGAGGGCTAGGAGTACACTGTTGGTGGTGAGGACTCTGGACCCGCAGGGGAGTAGGACCCCTTTGGGCATTGTTGTTGTGAGGACGGAGGTTGAGAGCCTGTTGTACCATTGCTTGGAATTGTTGGAACTCGGCACGGGTGATGGGTGCCTCATCGTTCCTTGGGTGTTGCCGCCCGACGGGGGAACGATGTCTTCTTCTGTAATGCTCGGGGGACTCCCTCCTTCCCCTTCGGACAGGGGATCTTCTGTAGTCTCGGCGATGAGGGGATCGCTCACCCGAAAATTGCTGGCGAGAGGCTCCCTCTCGGGACCGCTTCTCGTCCAGACGGTGGCGTAAGTCCTCCACCTTCTGCCGGTTTTGAGGATTGTGAGAGGCCATGGAATCCGTAGAGGCTTTGTGTATGGAGACGCGGTCTAGGTGGAGAGGTTGCTTCATGCGGGAGCCCCCCGCACCGGCGTTCTGAGGACCGGTGGGACCCTTGGGGGGTTGCTGATTCTGAAGAGGAGGCTGATCTTGTTGAAGAGGGTCCTCCACTTGAAGCGGGGGTTGTCCCTGCTGCGGAGCGGGTTGGACGGGGACTACCTCTTGCTGATCGGCGGGGTTGGGTCCACGGTTGGACCCTCTGGACCTTGCTTTCCTCGGAGGCATGGCTGGAGAAGATCGGACCAACAGGAAGAGGGAAGGTTGCTATTCGTTTGTTTTCCCACAGACGGCGCCAATCTGTTACCGCTAAATCTGGTGTGGGGGTAAACAGATAGTATTTGTGGATTCGTGAAAAACCTGAATAGCAAACCTCTAACCTGTTCCGCTGGAGATTGACCGTTGACTCCCGCTGTTAACCTGCAAAAAGTGCGAGACACTGGGGTTGATCCCGGCGACGCACCCTCCGACGCTCAAGTTAGTAATCAGAAATGATTAAGAAAGAGCATAAATTGAGAAAATACTGATTAATTACCTCTTAATGGAGATGGATGGGGGGTATTTATAGGCATCTTAGGGATCAAATTAGGAATGTAATCCCCATGATCTGATAAGGAATATTTTCCTAGTAAACAGATTAGGAATGTAATCCCTAATTCCCGGTGAAAAGATAGATGTGAATCAGAGCCGTTGATTAGGATTAATCAGAAGCCCTAATTCTATCTTTTCTGGACTGGGTGTGTTTCGGGTTGGGACCCGTACCCAGTTGAGGTGGATCCGTTCGTGGGTTATTGGGTCGTGAAGAAAGACCCAGTTCCCATTTCAGACCCGTTAGTAGGTGAAATTACCGTTTTACCCCAGAGCTTTAAGATTCGTGTCTGATGTGAACGGTCCCGATTTAATCCTATTTTTAGCCATATCACCCACCATCTTCACCTCCTTCACCATCATCTTCCTCATAACACCGAAAAAATTGAACCCATCATTATCAAATAAAATTTTTGACGATCACATGCATAACATAATGACAAAATGAATGATTTTTATATCAAATTCAGAGTATTCCAACAATACTTAGGTTTATAAAAATGAAAGCAATTTGAATTGAAGAAAAAGACATCAGATTTGATCCCAATCGGTTCTTCGGTGGTGGTTGACGGATGGGAGCTGGGGTGAGATGAGGTTAGGGTTGTCGGATTTTGAGATTCGAGATTGGAGCACATGGTCAAATGGGGTTAGGGCTGTCGGGTTTTGAAGTTGGGGATTGGAGCTCGGGGTGAGATGAGGGAGAGTGGAGATGGTGGTCGGGGATGAGTGGAGGTGGAGGTGGAGATGGTGGGGATTGGAACCCGAGGTGAGATGAGTTGGAGATGGAGGTCAGGGCTGTGTGGAGGTGGAGGTGGAGGCGGAGATGTCGGTGGGAATTGGAGCTAGGGTTGAGATGAGGAGGAGATGGTGGATGATTTTATATAAAAAAAAAAATTCAAACTCATCCGATTTTGTTTATATTTTCTTTTTTTGAGGGAAAAGGTGGAATAAAGCCACCCTGTTTCGTTAATAAGAAGTTAATAAAACAACCCCGGCGTACCGGGAGAAAATAACAGTACAAAACAAGATACAATGCAGAAAAAAGAAATACGAGAAAACAAACATACACCCCCAACAAACCCTTGGGGGTGGGTCTAACTACTCAACCTCCAGTGACCAGATAGTACAATAGAAAGAAACAAAACCTCAGCTGGCAAGCACTGTCATGACTGGTGCGGCCAGTCCCTCAATCCAGTGTAGGCCCGAACTGTATCTCCTCATCGTCATACTCCTCTACCTGGAACACTTTGGTTATCCTCCCTCTTGCCCCGGTGGCCGCATCTGTAGCCCAAAAAGAGATTAGATGCATTATGTGAGTCAGATTACCAAAAATACTATTACATGAAGCACGAAAATAAAAATTATTTCTGTCACGTCATAGCACCCATGTTGTCGCCGCTATCGCAATGTACCACGCCTCCTTCATCTCATGGCGAATCGTTACAAATTTTGGACCAATCAACAGGTCCTCATAAACGCATGGGTAGTCACCTGTACCTAAGGCTCGGAGTACCTCAACCATAGTTGCCTTACTTTTAGGGCAGTGAATAAAAAGGTGATTTAAATCTTCCACCTGGGAGGCGCATAATCCACAATTGGTCGCCACCTGTGGTTGTCGTTTGGCCAGGTTTTGCCTAGTGAGGATGGGATTATTGAGTACAAGCCATAGGAAAACTCTGACTTTAAGGGGGCTTTTCACATTCCACAACACATGTGCCCAGCTGGGTTTGCATCCTCGAAAATGAATCCGATGATACAGAGACCTTACCGAGAAAGCTCCCTTACTCTCGAGTCCCCATCGCTTCTCAATGATCCGATTACCGAGAAAGATCACCAATTGTGGATTCTGCGCCTCCCAGGTGGAAGATTTAAATCACCTTTTTATTCACTGCCCTAGAAGTAAGGCAACTATGGTTGAGGTACTCCGAGCCTTAGGTACAGGTGACTACCCATGCGTTTATGAGGACCTGTGGATTGGTCCAAAATTTGTAACGATTCGCCATGAGATGAAGGAGGCGTGGTACATTGCGATAGTGGCGACAACATGGGCGCTATGGCTTACTGAGAAAGCTCCCTTACCGAGAAAGATCCGATTTTGTTTATATTTTAAATTCTCAATGATGGTATTTTTAATTTTTACATCATATTTTAGGATTTTTTAAAGAAAGTTTACCATGATTTATAGTTTATGAGAGCATCCACAGCGGTTTCTTATAATTGGCAATTTGCCATTTTATAAGAAACAATCGTCTGCAGTGGTTTTCTATTTTCCTATTTTTTAGCAAACCTTCTATATCTGTTTCTCATATATGAGAAACAAAATATCCATTCTCAAATTATAAAGGACGGAATATCATATACCGTCGCTCTGATTTTATAATATTTTAATCCCGTCAAACGGGAAAACATATACCGTCCCTCCGATTTTTTTTATTTATTTTTATTTTTTTTTTTAAAAAAACTCCTCATACGGGATATGTTATCCCGTCTGAATCGGACAGGAGAACATATCCCGTCCCAGGAGATTTTCATTTTTTTAAAATTTTTTTTTTTTAAATGAACGGCCAAGATTCCTCCGACCGAGAGAAAAAAAAAATTTAATTCTCGGATGGGATATGTTATCCCGTCTTTGAATTGGGGTATTAGTTAGGTAGTGGGTAGGTTTAGGAGGTATTAGTTAGGTATAGTTAGTTAATTAATTAGGTTTAGGTATTATAATATTATTTATTTTATTTCATTAATATATTTTAATAGTTAATTAATAATTAAATTTTAAAAAAAAATTTTAAAACGAGAGAGACGGTATAACATATACCGTCCCATGCAATTTTTAAGAAAAAAATTGCGAGACGGTATATGTTATACCGTCCCACGCAATTTTTTTTAAGAAAGCACATAATATAGCAAACAACTACTGCAGCCTTCATCGCTATTTGCTATTACTGTAGCATCTATTTTTTACAAAATGAGAAATACCATTGTGGATGCTCTGAGATTTTATGCACTGACAAATAGAGGAGGGGATTTACTGCACTGACCCATAATTTAAGGGTTTTTTTTTTGCAATATATCTTATAATTAATTCATTTCCCTTCAATGTGGTTTAACTTTCCCTTCAGCATGGTTAAACATCTTCCAATTAAGTACTGGAAGACAGCAAGGACTGTGGCAGCACATGTTTGAGATGACACAATTGTTGCTTGGGAAATTTCAATTTAAGAACATCCTGAAGTACAAATTTTGGAGATATATCAATCAGAAATGAGGCATATCAGCTAATATCAAATAATTTGATGTACGAATTTAATATTAACACAAACCCTCTCATCTAAGGCCATCTCCAACCCACTCCATTTTGGGAGTGGGAAAGTGGATTTGGAGTTGGGAGTTCTTCTCCACACCAACGCCATTCCTCACTCCAAAATGGCGTGGATGGAGATGGGATGAACAGTGGTGCGCCATATATGGCACGCTACTGTTCACCTAGCGCCATTTTTTTTTTTTTTTTTTTTTTAAAACCCCTAAAAGTTTAGAAAATATTTAATTAAACCCTTATTAAATATTTTCTTAACAAAGTTTATTACATTCTACTCCCAGAAATAAAAATTTAATTTTTTTGTGTTTGTGGCTAATTGGCTAATTGGTTAAATATTATTTATTAATGTTAAATATTGAGGCATATTATTGGATCAATACATTAAATTTTTTTGTTTGTGGCTAATTGGTTAAATAGATAAATAGTGGGAAGTTAGAAGAGAATTAATTTAAAAAGTAGATAAAAAAGAATATGCCGAGAATATTTCTTTTTGGAGTTAGAAATGGAGTTATGGGTTGGAGATGAAGTTACTGTTTGATGTGATAGTTACTCCATTTTTGAGTAAAAGTTGCTCCAAAATGGAGTTGAGGGTTGGAGATGGCCTAAGCAATCCAGATGTAATACTATAAAAATGGGATAATCTTGATAATATTATATTGTAAGAATGTGAACAAATTTCATCCGTGTGCATGTAGAAAAAAGCACTACGGATATGTACTATGTTCTACGTACAAATGTTCTATTATGAAAACAAAACAAAAAAAAGGGAAGACTTTTATGTACAGAAGTATTACAAAGTAGCAACAAAAATTATTCGATATATAGGTATATTTTCACTATATACATAATATTATTTATAAGAATATGGTATGGTTAACAAATGTATTCCACATACTACTTGTATAGATATTAAACCAAGGTTAAGTAGGCCTAGAGACATCACCCAAATTTCAGTTTATCCTATACTAGTAATTTACACGTGCAATGCACGTCTTAATAAAAATAATTTTTTTAAAGTAAAAATTCAGACGTAGTCTGGGTTTGAACTTAAGACATTCTTTATAATAGTTATGCACGTGTGTTGCACGGGTTGGTAGATTTACAAATGACACTAAGGCCTTCTCCCATTATAATATTAGAGATTAGAGATTACATATTATATTATAGATAAATATAGATAGATAGTAATTTACACCTGTGATGCACATTTAATATATTTTTAAAAAATTAAAGTAAAAAATCTGACGTAGTGAGGACTCGAAGCTGAGACCTCCTTCATATTAGTTTCACATACAATGCACGCATTGGTAGATTTACAAATGACACTAAGGCCTTCTCCCATTATAATATTAGAGATATACTGGCTAGAGGTAGTAGTCTGTGTATTTCAATATAAATACTCAGGGTATAATATCTCAAGCGGTAAAGATATTAACCCTAATTCTTCTATTTTCTTTTTATTATTCATCATAATAGTTAAAAGTCTTGAGATATTATTCTTTAATTTATTGTAGTTAAGAAAAGAGTTGATCGTGGTTGGAACCGCCGTTCATCGGGAACCTCACCGCCGTCACCGCCGCCAGTGGGCACTGCCGCCACCACCGCTCGGCTCCGCCGGGCGCCACTCGACATCGTCGCAGTTTCCTCAACCACTTGCGGTTGTGACCCATCGTGCCGCCACACATCCAGATCCACTCTCTCTCTCTTTCAATCCAGTTCGCTTTGTTTTGTTTGTCAAATCTGACCTGCTATGATAAGGTTAACAAAGTGATTGGAAAATATTATTGGATTGTTGGATTGATTATAACTGAGTACAATGACTCGTATATATAGGAGAGAACTAAATAATAACCTGATACAAAACCTGATATAGGACTAAATATATATTACAATATTTAATACGCCCTCTCAAACTCATAGTGGATCGAACAGTGTGAGTTTGCCCACCAAGTAACGAAATCTTTGAACAGTGTGAGATTTGGTAAAAAAAGTCTGCAATCTGCTGTGAAAGATATAACAGAATGATGGAAAATGGTCTCTGCTTCAAAGCGCTCACGAACATAGTGACAATCTATCTTTTATGTGCTTTGTTCGCTCATGAAAGACCGGATTTCTTGCAATGTGCAACGCACTCTGGTTATCACAATGAAGATGAGTAGCTCCTATGAGAGTGACACTCATATCTGATAACAACCAACGAACATGAAGAATCTCTCTAGTAGTAACTGTCATTGCTCTGTACTCAGCTTCGGTGGAAGAACATGCAATAACTACTTATTTCTTGCTTTGCCATGAGATAAGTGAATCACCAAGAAACTGACAGATGCCGGTGGTAGATCGTTTGGTAGTAGGATCACATACCCAGTCTAAATCAGAATTTGCACTGAGCTCCAGTTTGGATGTAGAAGGCATGAATAATGAGCGAGTGATAGTGCCTCAAAGATATCTGAGAATCTGAAGAAGAACACTGTAGTGAACTGATGTAGGAGCAGAAACAAACTGACTAGCAACACTGACTGCATGAGAAATGTCGGGTCTGGTCATGCATAAGTAGATAAGTTGTCCAACAATCTGTCTGTATCGAGTAGTGTAACAACCCGAATTCCAAAATACAACTGAATTCGAAGTTCCATTGGATCTTTATACTTCTTTCGTACAATTTTACAAGGAAATTAAAAATATTTCTTACATCAAATTTACATTACACATTTACATTCATAAAGCGGAAGCAATTTACAGTAATTACATGAAAATATACACATTTAAATCAATCTTGGAGCAGCATGTATACTTCAATTTGTCAACCTCTTTTTCCTGCATATGAAACTGTGGGCGCGTCAGTTTATTCACTGACGAAATATTATATACGGCCATCCTCTCTATGCCGAAAATAGTATAATGATTTTCCATACTTAAACAACCACAAACTTGATCACAAGTAAAACGACAAGGGACTACCCTATTGATGTCGTGTTATGCTGTGCACTTAGTTCTTAATACAGATTGTTTACATTATATGACACAAATGCGCACTTGTTCAGAGTCTATGCAGCCCATACTACATAGGTCCAAGGGCAAGCCCTTAATTGTTCTTCATCTTGTAGGATTCAATCCCTCACCATGACCTAATCTACTACTGTAACTACGGTAAGTATCTTAGGCATTCTATGAACTACGAACTCACGTCTAGGCGCCCTGGAGAGAATCCCAACGCACTGATACATGACTCATCATGCAGGCATCTTGTGGTAATTCACCTCCTACCATAAACATGACACCACCCGCATTCATTAGATTACCCCATCAGTGTCGCCACTGGGACGGTACTCTGGAGTAGTATCCACGTCCTAATCATGACGCATCATGGGACATCCTGTGGATACCCTCATGCCACCAATCCAATGGCCCTCATACTCATGTTTGTCTCTTACGTTCATCACATCTTCACTATGTATCTCATCCTTAGATATAATTGGAGGTCACTAATATAGAATCTAGCATTACTTCTACATCGGTCTTTTCAATATCAACCTTTATCAATGACCCAAACTTGGTCAAAATATCATAAATTCTCTTTTGAATACTTTTTCATTCTTGCTGATGTAGAGTCTTAGCTAAGTTCTAGTATAAGTCCTCATTTTCACATTCATTGAAACATGTCTACAAAATTTCACATTTCATCACATTCTCTTTCTAACTCATTTCTATGCACAATTTGCACATTCAAAAGAAAATTTTTATTCGATTCTAAAAGTCTTAATTCTTTTTTTTTTGCAATCATTTCCATACTCAAGGATTTTCACTTTCTTTATTTAGAAACTCAAAATCAAAACTAAAGTGAACTCTTCACACAAAAAAAGATTGTATTTCAATTTTTAAAGGTCCATAATTCCAAAATAATATTTTTTTTTGAAGTTTATATAACTCAAGATTTTCTAATATTTCCTCCCTATTCCTTTTACATATTTTGGTTTAGTAAAAATCACAACAGTCAAAGTAAAATATAACTAAATAAAAAAAAATTTAAAAAAAAGAAAAGAAAATATTTTTTCCCAAAAACATTTTGGCCATAGCTAGATTCGAACCGCACACACCCACACATAGTGCACAGTCACCGAGACCCCAAAGGCCCACACGCTAGCCAAAAGGGACAAAGCGCCCAACTGTCATAAAGGGGAAGTGAGTGGGTTATGAGTCCAATTCTCGGCAGTGGAGAAAAATTGATTTTTGGAAATAAAAGCCCCTTACCGAGACTCGAACCCATGCACACACAGTGCTACAGTAACGCACTAAAGCCCCCTTATAACCAGTATGCCCCTAGTGACCAACTGATATAGGATTGGTTTGAATTAAGCATAAGTTGAGTCTCTATTTATTAGAAAATATTTCATTTTTCAAAAGATCATAACTTAGTTTCTTCTTCACAAAATTTTCTAAAAATCTCCAGAATACTAGATTTACATACATTCAACAAATCAGACATTAAAACGGGCATTTTCCCTCCAATTTGTATTCTATATTCATAAATTGCAAAATTTCACTTTAACAAATCCCCTACTCAATTCTTTGTATTAAGACTTTATTAAAAGTGTAAATTTCTATTTTCCCTCTTTATTCATAATACTTATAATCAAAATTTGCATTCCTTGAGCAAATATTACAATGGTTCAATAAACACAAAATTTAATAATTCATCTACTAACCGTACATGAACATTTTTCCATAATCACATGGTTCTAATTTCACAATTTCATGGCAATAAGTTAATTTAACTACATCAAACATGAATTATAACCAATAGCAAACAATTCATCAAGCATTTACTCATTCGTCTAGCAAGTCCTTTTTAGAGTCAATAAGTGACTATCTTATTAGTTCTTTTAGCATGCATATGTATCAACAATTTCCTAGCATGATATCTAATATTAGAAGTATAGAAAACCACCCACCCATTCGAAGAAAAATACTACAAAGGCTCCTAGAATCTCCTTGAACACACAAGCGGTCCTTTTCCTCCTAGAATGAGCCACCACAATCGCCTTCTCCTGCTTGCACTTAGTGAACCCGAGCCTCCCTAGGTGAAGTAGCCGGCCTCCTTCTAGGTTGGAACACACATAATACACTAATGCACTCAATCTTTTACTCTCCTATATAGTTTCCTTCTTTCAATTATTTGTCTTAGTGTTGTATACATGAAGGTAGGGGGTATTTATACTAGTTTTAGAATAGATTGGAGGGCTGGGATTATACTAGATGGTTGTAGATGAATGGCTAGGATAAGATGGAAAGTTGTAGCAACCACCCATGAGCAAATAACCACCCATGCACACAACCCCACTCTCCCACTCTTCTCCATGCATACCCGGCCACCCTTGGGTGTGCAATGCACACACATGTGTGCACGTGTTCCAACTAGTGTCCCCTAATTAAAGTTGTACAATACAAAAATAATTAATTGTCTAAAAATGTGTCTACATGACAAGTTAATTAAAAAGTAATTAATTCATTGGCTTTTAAAAATAATGGGCCTTTAGAAAAGAAATACTTGATTTATTAAGTTGGGCTTAGTTTTAAATAAAACAAATTTAGGCTCTTTAAAAGAAAATAGGCTTAAAGAATAAAAGAAAAAGGAGAAAATAATTATTTGTTCATGTTATAGAAAATTATTTCATAAGAGAACATTTATACAAAATTTTGCACGTGCACAACACGTAAAATCTACAATTTCGCATTTATTAAAATTCAGGATATTACAGGTAAGATGTGGAACGAGCTCACCATCTGTGGGACGAAGCTTCACATGAAGCTCTAAGGGAGTATCAGCTGATCGACTGTCAGAGAGACATACAGCGGAGATAATATCTTATGTGTATTTCTATTGAGAAATGAATATGCCCCGTGATCCATGGGCAATCTCTTGACCCAGAAAGTAGCGTAGTCTACCAATATCTTTCATATGGAACTGCTGGTGAAGGTAGTGTTAGGTGGATGCAATATCTGTGGAGTCATCCTCACTAATAATCATATCATCAATATACAATAGTAGGAGTACTCTCCCCTGCGGTGATGACCGCATAAACATAGAGTGGTCCTATGAACTCTGACTGAAACCAACCTGGGTGATGAGACGGCAAAAATACTCAAACCAGGCTCAAGGGGCATTGTTTCAGGCCATATATAGCACGACGAAGACGACAAACATGACGTGGAGGAGTGGTAAGGCTAGAAGGAGGATGCATGTAAACTGCCTAAGATAATGTGCCATGAAGAAATACATTTTTCACATCCATCTGGTACAACGGACACTGACAAACGGAGGCAACGACATGGAGAGTACGAACTGTAGTCATCTATGCAACTAGAGCAAAATTCTTATCATAATCAATGCCATGTTCTTGAGTAAATCCTCGAGCAACTAGACGAGCCTTGTGCCGCTCAATGGAGCTAGGGTCGATATTTGACCTTGAAGATCTGTTTGCAGCTAACAGGCTGAACGCCCACAGGCAGTGGAACAATATCCCAAGTGCAAGTCTGGTCAAAAGCACGAAACTCTTCTGCAATAGCTTTCCACCACTCGGTAAATTGAATAGCTTCCTAATAGGTTCCGGGCTCACATGTGGAGTGTATAGTAGTGAGATATGAATGAAACTATGGTGAGTAAGAGGCAAGGGTGGCAAAACCAAACTGATCTGACGGACTAGTGGTATCAGGTGTGTAATGGGCCGGTGGGATGCCTGAGGAAATCCATGTAGACTATCGAACCGGTGGTGGATGGGTAGTGTGTGGGGGTGAGATAGGTGGAGGGGGGCATGCAGATGTGGAAATCAGGTAGTGACGGTGCAGGATGTTGTGGGGATGCAAGTGGTGTCTCCGTAAGAGGAATAATAGGTGGAACGTTAGTGTGAGGTGGGATAGGAGCCAAAGGAGTGAGATCATATAGAATGCGTGAAGGTAGGGCCGGGGGAGATTGGTCTAACTATAGGGGAATCGAGAAAACTAGCATCCTCAGGAGAAGTCAAGTAGTAGGGAAAGTCATCCACAAAGGTGACATGTCAGAAAATACGAACGCGACCCGCCACAGGATCAAAACAATGATATCCTTTATGTTCTGGACTGAGATCGAGATAAACACACTTAGTCCGGCGGTGAGTGTCGAAGAGCCCCATAAGGTGACATATTAGATTGGGCAGATGAGGGAGTGATATTAATGAGACTGACAGACGTCATGACAGCTTCAGCCCAGAAAGAATGAGGAACAGAAGAGGAGAGTAGAAGAGCGAGAGCTATCTCAAGGATGTGATGATGCTTGCATTCAGCTACACCATTCTTTCCATGTGTGTGAGGGCATGATTGCTGAAAGAGTGCACCATGAGATTGAATGATCGTTCTTATAGCAGTGGACGTGTACTCACGTGCATCGTCTGAGCAAAAGGTTTTGATACGAACACCAAACAGAGTGTGAACTATGTTCGTAAAAAAATGGTAAATGTCAGGTATCTCATAGCGGTGGTGCACAATAAACACCCATGTATATCGAGTATGGTCATCTATGAAACTAACATAATAGAGATAACCTTTGTGAGAAGGTGTAGGTGACGGTCCCCTTATATCAAAGTGAATAAGCTAGAAAGGATGGGTGGTTTCAAAAGCTATTGTGATTGAAAGAGAGTGCTATGTGTTTGGCCAAATGACAACCCTGACAATCAGACAAATGAGTAAAAGAAAAAGGACCAAGGGCACCACTACTGGCTAAAGTCTTGAGTCGAGACTCGCTAATATGTCCTAAATATTTGTGCCACAGATCAGCATCAGAGTGCACAACACTAACAAAATGAGAATGAGATTTATGTGCATGAAAAAATCTAGGTAATATGGACAGCCCTGTCGACTAGCACGCCCAAACTCTGACCAGTGTGAGAATCAGTAATAGAACAACCAAAAGAATCAAATGTAACGATAAGGCTACTATCGCATAGTGCACTAATGAAAATAAGGTTCATAGATAAATGAGGAGCATAAAGAACAACAGGCAACGTGAGAGAGGGAGAGCTAATAAACCCGGATTGTGTAGTAATGATGGAGAGTGAGAGAGAAGTGTAGTGCGGGTGGTGAGTAGTGTATAATTACTAGTAATATGATGTTAAGCACCAGAATCTAAAATTCAGGAAGAATTCATACCGGGAGTATGTTAGATTACGATGGTAATCTTATATTAAATACACAGCAGAAAAATTACAAAGAAATATCGAAACCTAGCCATGGATCCATAAAAAAACCATAAATCGTGTTTAGGAGTTATACCTCAAAGATGGATATGCTGTCTCCACAGTATGCCAATCGCATCATTACAATAGTGCGGTGCCTCTAAGGTGTAACACCCCGAATTCCAAATACAACTGAATTCGAGATTCCACAGGATCTTTACACTTCTTTCGTACAATTTTACAAGGAATTTAAATTTTTTCACTTTACATCAGAAGCAAAATTATAACATTTACATGAATGAAAGTAAAATAACAATTGAATAATCTCTAAAAATTAGTTCTTCTTTAATCTTTGTCATGTCATTTATTCTGCATACAAAACTATGGGTACGTTAGTTTATTCAGCCGACGAATATTATACACGGCCATCCTCTCTATGCAGGAAACAATATAATTGATTTTTCCATGCTTAACAAACACAAACTTGTTCACAAATCAACAAAGGGGAATATGCTATTGATGTCGTGTTGTGATTGTGCACTTAGTCCTTAATGCAGTTATTTATATTACATGACACTAATGAGCACTTGTTCAGATTCTATGCATCGCATACTATATAGGTCCGAGGGCAAGCCTCTTAATCGTTCTTCATCTTGTAGGGTTCAATCCCTCGGCATGACTTACTCTACTACTGTAACTATGATAAGTATCATAGATGTTCTACGAGTACGAGCTCATGTACAGAAAAACTAGAGGGGAATCCCACGTCATGTCACGACGCATCGTGAAGACAACCTATGGACAATTCAGCCTCCTTCATGGCACACGATCCTCTCGGAGTCATCAAACACCCCACAAGCGTCGCCAAGATCCCGATAATTCCGGAGTAGTGCCCACATCATGTCACGACGCATCGTGAAGACCAACTGTGAATCACACCCACATCGTGGACTCGAGGCCCTCATACTTTTGTTTTTCTCTCACTTTCATCACCTCTTCACTATGTACTAATTCTTAATTTAATGAAATTATGAACAAAATCAATATCTTAGAGTCAGCCCTTTCACTAATACCGATCTTATTTCTTTCATTTCTCAATGACCCAAGCTTGGTCTTTTCAATTTCAATCATCATATCTCATTACTTTCAATTGTCGGTGTGAGTCTTGGCTACACCCTAATTTTCAATTTCAATTCACAAATTCACATATTTGAGTTGTCATACTCAAGAACAATTCTCTTTTCCAATTACATGATTTCCAATCCTTTCATGAATCAATTATCATACATGGGGTTCAATTATAACTCATGCATTCCATAAACAACATTTATTTCCACATTAAAATCATATCACGAAAGCATCTAGTCAAATGAATATTCAAAATATCACCGTTGTCATGCTACTCTTTTAACAAAATAATCCATACAAGAATTCACAGTTATGTTCTCTTTCCAATCATTTTTCCTTTTCAATACTTATCTTAATCACCACGTGAAATCACACATTTTTATGAAATTATACGAGTAAGAAACCATAGTTTCGAATACAATTTTACTTCCAAAATACACTTTTATTCATTTCAATAACTCCCAATTAATTTTCATAAGTTGTATATGATTTTAGAATAATAACCGTATTTTTTTTCAGAATTTTTATACATCAAGAAAACCCCCAAAAATCAAATTACATTAAAAAAATGCATTTTGGCCACACCCAGAATCAAACCCGCAACCTTTAAGAAGACAGCCGCACACACTAGCCACTAGGCCATTTGCGCTCAGCGATATGAAAGGGAGACAGAAAGTTTTTATACTCTCTATTCGATGTTGGATATTTTTAAAATGCATACAAAAGAAAGGGTGGACACAGGTATCGAACCAGTGACCACAGAGCCACACACCTGCGCTACAGTAGCGCCAGAGAGGCCTACCGACCACTTGAGCTATGTTCTCAAGTTATCATAACCACAAATCGAATTCTATATAACTCTGTTCTCTGTTCCATTAATTAATTACGATGTTCAAAAACTCTTATCTTTGTTTTGCTTACACCAAAGACCATGTAAATCTCCAGAATGTATATTTTAACTTAAATTAATACCCCAGTATTTTTAAAATAATTTTTCGGTAATTAAATACACATTTCACATACAATAACTTAATTTCCATACTACACCTTTCATAGTTCAATTTGACATTTCTCAAATACAAATTGGTATAAAAAAAATTCACATTATAACTATAACTCCCTGTTTTTTCCTCTTTCATAAACCCAAATGCATAAGACAATTTTTATTCATTTGAACCAATATCACAATAATCCATTTGTACGTAAAACAATTATTTCATTTACTAGCATTTCGTACTCACTTTTGACATTATCAACAATCCCAATTCAATATTTCCATAACTACAAGCAATTTACACACAATGTTAAGATTCCTAACAAGTTAACATGCAATCTATCAAGCATTCATTTGATCAACTAGCAAGTCCTTTTTCAAATTAAGTGTACTCTTATTAGTTTCTTTCATGCATCATTATTTCAATACTCTAGCATGGTATCTAAATTAGAAGTGTAGAAAAATCACCCACCTAATTTGGAGAGAAAACCCACACAATGCCTCCTAAACGAAAGAGCCCTTCTCCTCCTAGATTGAGCTTGCCCAAACGAGTGTTCCTCCTTGCTCCTAGTGCAAACCCGAGAGCTCCCAAGTGTGATGCCGAGCCTCCTTGCACCTTAGTGCAGTTGGCGCTACCACGCATAAAAGACATCTTGCAATTAAATACCCGGCCTCCTTGAATGCAAGCACACCCGCTCTCAAACTCTCAATCTTTTATTCTCACTTCCTACTAACAATCTACTACTAATAATTGTATTCTTTCTCTATAGGTTCGGATAATGAAGAGTGCAAGAATAACTAGGCTAGGGGGGATATTTATACAAAATTTTGAGACAAATAGAGGGCTAGGATTGATCTAGGAGTTAAGAAATAAAGGCTAGAATTCAACGGGTAGTTGTAGTAACCAACCATGACTACAAAAACCACCTCCCACAACTCCACTCTCTCTTTTCTTCCCTCCCATGTCATCCGGCAACAATTTGGTGCACAAACACGTGCACGTGTTCCCCATAGTCCCCTATTTTAAAAGTTGTACATCTTATTTTTTTTATAAAAAGTCTATAAAAATTGTCTACACTACAAGATGTAATAAAAGAGAAAATAAATTCATGGGATTTTATTTAATTGGCCAAATTAGTTTATATTTAAAAATAAATTAAGTTGGGCTCAAAATGTTTGATTAAAAAATAGGCTTTAATAAAAAGATAATAGAAAGACATATATATATGTATACTCATTTGTTTATGAAAAATAATTATAACAATTTATACCGCAAGATTGCATGTGCACAATACGTACAAATTAATAATACAAAAATAATAATTCTCATAAATGATAATTCAGGGTATTACAACACTCCCTCCTCAGAATAGTTCCGTCCCCGGAACTACAGTCAAGAGCGAGAAACTAAACACACACAACAAGCAAAAGAAAGAGACAAAATACAAATCAAGCAAAAAGCTCAGGATAATTCCTCAACATCCTCTCCTCAGATTCCCAAGTAGCCTCTTCAACCAAATGGTTTCTCCAGACTACCTTGACCATCGGTATTGTCTTATTCCTCAAGACTTTCTCTCGACGATCAACAATCTCGACAGGAGACTCGATGTAATTGAGATCCAATTGCAAACCTTCCGGCACTTCAGGCAAATGATGACTCGGATTTGGAATATAACTTCTTAGCATAAATACATGGAAGACATTTTGCACCTGAGATAACTCTTCCGGTAATTCAAGCCGGTAAGCAGTTTTCCCGATCCTTTTCAATATCTTATACGGGCCTATAAACCTCGGGGCTAACTTCCCGCCCTTGCCAAATTGAATCACACCTTTGCTGGGCGATACTTTCAGAAAGACGAAGTCACCTTCCTCAAACTCGAGGTCCCTTCTTCGGTTGTCTGCATAGCTCTTATGCCTGCTCAGAGCCTCTACCAATCTCTTCTTGATCAGATCAATCTTTTCAGAGGTTTGCTGTACAAGCTCAGGCCCAAGCAACTGACGCTCTCCAACTTCAAACCAACAGACAGGTGTTCTGCACTTCCTGCCATATAAAGCTTCGTACGGCGCCATCCCAATACTGGTCTGAAAACTATTGTTAAAAGCAAACTCTACCAGAGCTAGATGCCTTTCCCAACTACCTCCAAATTCAAGTATACAACACCGAAGCATATCCTCAAGAATATGGTTGACTCTCTCGGTCTTCCCATTGGTTTAAGGATGAAAAACAGTGGTGAAATCCATCTTGGTGCCCAAAGCTGTCTGAAAACTCATCAGAAATGCGAAGTAAACCGTTCATCTCGATCAGACACGATAGTTGACGGAACACCATGGAGCCTGACGATCTCGCCAACATACAATTTAGCTAACGTGTCCATCGAAGCAGTGAGTTTCATCACCAAGAAATGAGCGGACTTGGTTAGTCGATCGACTATAACCCAAATCACATCATTGCCCTTAGAACTCTTGGATAATCCCGTAATGAAATCCATACTGATGCTATCCCACTTCCATTCCGGAATAGGTAATGGTTGTAATAGACCTCCAGGTCTCTGATTATCGGCTTTGACTTGCTGACAAACCTCACACTTCGCCACAAATTCAGCCACATCCCGTTTCAAACTTGACCACCAGAAATGCTGTTTGATTTCTTCGTACATCTTAGTACTTTCAGGATGTACCGACAAAAGAGTAGCATGCGCCTCCTGAAGAATACTATCTTTCAGGTCCGCCTAATCCGAAACACACAGTCTATCTCCGAACCACAACACTCCATCTCTGATTTGAAATCCGGGCAACCTGCAAGCACCAACCTGTTCCTTCATCTTCAAGATATCAGCATCAACCTCCTGACTTGCAATAATCCTTCCATTCAACATAGGCTGAAGTCTCAACTGAGCTAAGGATGTCCCCAATCCTTGCAAGACAACTTCAATACCAGCTCGATCCAATTCTTCCACCAGATGCTTCTGAGTTGTAATCAAACTCGCCAGACTGCTCTTGCGGCTAAGTGCATTAACAATAACATTAGCCTTCCCAGGATGATACTTGATCTCAGGTCGCATGTCCTCAAGCACTTCCAACCATCTCCGCTGCCTCATATTCAGGTCCTTCTGCCGGTAGATGTACTTCAAACTTTTGTGGTCCGTGTACATGTTCAATTTCTCACCATACACATAGTGTCTCCATTGTTTTAAGACGAAGATAATCGCAGCCAACTCCAGATCATAAGTCGGATAATTCTTCTCATGCGGTCGTAGTTGCCTAGACCCATAAGCGATCACTATTCCTTCTTACATTAAGACACAACCAAGCCCACGATGTGAAGCATCACTGTAAACATCATACTCAACACCTGCTCTAGGCAAAGCAAAAATAGGTGCAGTAGTCAGTTTCTCTTTCAACTCTTGAAAGCTTGCCTCACATTGCTCAGTCCACTTGAAGTTCACATTCTTCTTTGTCAAACCAGTGAGCGGCATGGCTAACTGAGCATAACCTTGAATGAATCTCCTGTAGTATCCAGTCAATCCAAGAAAACTTCTGACTTCCTTCACTGTAGTAGGCCTTGCCCAATCTCTCACTGCCTCTATCTTCTGAGGATCAGTTGCCAGTCCCTCCTTAGAAAGGATGTGACCTAGGAATGCCACTTCAGATTTCCAGAAATCACACTTGGACAGCTTGGCATACAACTCCTGCTCTTCCAGCTTCTTCAAAATTACTGCCAGATGCTCGGTGTTTTCCTCTTCTGACTTGGAGTACACGAGAATATCGTTGATAAACACCACGACGAAAGAATCAATGAACAGCTTCAGAACTCTGTTCATCATGTTCATGAAGATTGCAGGTGAATTCGTCACTCCAAATGGCATAACTAAGAATTCGTAATGCCCATGTCGAGTTCTAAATGCAGTTTTGTGCACATCTTCAGCTTTCACTCGAACTTGATGATATCCTGATCGAAGATCTATTTTGGAGAAAACAACAGCTCCTTGTAGACGATCGAACAAGTCATTAATTCGGGGAATAGGGTACTTATTCTGAACAGTGAACTTATTTAGCTCCCGGTAATCGATACACATCCTCATCGATCCATCCTTCTTCTTTACCAAAAGCACTGGTGCCCCCCAAGGTGAAGCACTAGGTTGAATAAAGCCTTTCTCCAACAGTTCCTCAATCTGCCGTTTCACCTCATTCTGCTCCATAGGAGCCATTTTAGAAATGGGTACACTTCCCGGTTGAATAGTGATACTGAACTCTACATCACGTTGCGGGGGTAACCCAGGCAAATCATCCAAGAATACAGTCGGATAGTCCTGAACCACAGGAATCCTTTGCACTTCCACAGGAATCTCTTCCTTGCGGATAGCTACCACCGGCCTGGAACACTTCTTCTTCCCTTGGAAAGTGACTTTAGGTCCGCCTGAAGCCTTCACTATTACTATCTTGGTCTTGCACTCGATGCAAGCACTGTACACCGACATACAATCAATGCCAATGATGACATCAACTTCCAATATAGTCAGCTTGATTAGATCAATCCCGAAGATTCTGTCTCCAATCACAATCTCGCAATCTGCATAGTACCGATCAGTGGTTAAAGTCTTCCCCGATGGAGTAGCTACTGCTAAGATTTTGCCTGAAAAAAATCTTCGGTTCAACTCTCAACACTTTAGCAAATTTAGGAGACACAAAAGTATGAGAGGATCTAGTATCGAACGAAGTAACAGCTTTCATTAAATTCAAATAAAGTTCTCCTGTCACATAATACACACTCATTACGTAACAGTTCACTAAATAAGGGGAAAAGAAACAACAAAAACCTCTAAACATCAGCCCTCGTACCAGTGATGACATGATCCACCTCATCAGCATCAGCTTCAGTCAAGGCAAATATTCGCCCTTGTTGGTATGACTTCTTCCCAGTCTACTGCATTGGTACATTGCGATTAACATTCCGTGGTTTGGGGCATTGAGATTGGTAATGTCCCGTCTCACCGCAGTTGTACCAATTTACCGCAAGAGGTCTCACAAAATTATTTTTGGGTCCTCCAACCACACTGATAGCGTTCGCCCCTGTCGGTTTGAACCTTTGTGCCGATGGTTGTCCCTTGAAATTTTCGGAATTTGCGGGCCTCTTCCCAAACTGCCAGTTGTTCCTCCAATTCTGAACAACATGAAACTGCTCCATGTCTGCTTCTGTGGCTGCCGCTCGCTTGACCAGCTTGTCAAACCTCCTGATACCAAGGGGTATCATCTTGGATCTCAAGCTCGACCTCAACCCATGCTCGAACTTACGAGCCTTCTTCGCCTCATCCATCACCAGCTCAGGAGCATACCTTGAGAGTTGAGTAAATTTGGTCTCATACTCCCTAACTGACATGCCACCTTGTTGCAGTGACAGAAACTCCATGGCCTTCTTCTCCTGGACGTTTGAAGGAAAATAATGACTGCAGAATTCTTCCAAAAATTCCTCCCATCATCTGCTTCATCGACTGCCACCACACAGCAGCATCCTTCTCAAATTACAGAGTCGCCAACTTCACCTTGCTGCCCTCCAGAGTTTCCAAAACTTCGAAGATAGTCTCTACATGCCTGATCCAATTGTCAGCCGTGTCAGGGTCTGACTTCCCTTCAAACACCGGTGGTTTCATCGGTTTAAATGATTCCACGAGTTTGATTGCTTTGGGTACTGGATTCGCAGGCACTCTTCCCTGATTTTGATTCATGGCAACGACATTGAGTGTCTGATAAACCCTCGATAGCTCCGTTTCCAAGTCCAGACCTTCACCATTTCGAGCTCTTCTTCCAGCCATATTCTGATGCAAAAGATCTATTAAATTCGAAGTATAAAACATAAACTTTTAAGTCAACATTTCCATTCCATTAAATTTCAAACTTTATACATTCGAATTTAAAACATTCCTGACATCAAAATGAAAGCAGTAGATGATGCAACGGTCTAACTCCTACGGTTCCTCTTGGCTTCACGAAGCTCTCCCCGTAGTTCCTCCACTTCTTCCTTCAGTACATCGGTCATGTTTTTCCTCTTTTCGAGTTCCCATACACGATGACTGAGAACTGCAAAATCAACCTTGCGCTTCGTCAACTGAGCCTCCAATAGCCTGACTTTCTCCCGCAGAGTCTCTACCTGTCTCTGAAGAGACACGATGAGATTTCCCGAAACTGGTTCCTCTTCGTCAGAAGAATCATCAGATGAGTCCGGAGTGTTAGTGTAAGTGCCCTAGAGACAATGTGATTGTGCTTCTAGGAAATACTTTTGTTAATTAATGATTGTGCTCTATTGATTATTATATGTTAATTTATTATGTCTTAATTTACTGCGATAAAAATGTTAGAATAATAAATGTCCTTGGAATATATAATACGTATTCTATATCTTTAAGTATGAGACTTAAAAATGAGATTATATGAATAGTGTTTATATTCCTAAATATCCCTAATCAAGCATTGTCATTATGGGACAATAATAATGCATAAAGATTAGTATGTTTGTTGACTGATGACCACATCTCATTGGTCATAGGTATAGTGATACTAAAGTCAAGAACATAGGTGCATGTAAGATTCTACATGGCACTGGATAGACCCACAGTGAGATTCTTCATGTTTAAATAAAGTCATAAGAAAGACTCACAGTGATAATGGTGTAATGATCCTCTGACTTGAGATCATTATATTTCTATAAGAGGATTAATATACTTTGACTACATTAAAAGTTACCTTTGACCGGGTGATGATAAAAGTGGACATCGGGTATATTATGAGTCGTATGAGAAATATGAATGATAGATAAAGGATTTAACCCTCCTATAATTAGGAGAGATATTATTGGCCTCTTGATTGAGTGAGACTATGAAATGCATGGCCATGCTCAAATAATGATTTGTTTTAATAGTCTACTCATTGATCAAGGAAACCCGGATTAAATGTTGAAGAGGATGACTGAGAACATGCCTCGAGTTTAATCTATAATATATGGTTAAAGGGATTATATTACACGGAAATATTAATCACGAAAGGTTTTATTGGATCACCAATTATTATTATTACTTGGGTAGCAATGATGTATTACTAGATGCCGCTCATTGTTTATAATTTTATTATTGGATATTAAAATTATTTCCAACGTAATAATAACCTAAAGGGTCACACACAAGAACGCTTGAAGGAGATTTGATTTAAATTATGAATTTAAATTAAATAGTAATTCGAATTTATTTATGATATTAATTAAGTGGGACTTAATTAATTAATTAAATATAATTTCAAATTTGCTAATGATTAGAATTAGAATTATATTAGAATATTAATTAAGTTTGACTTAATTATTTATTTAATTAAGAATTCTAATTTTAATAAAAGCCCAATAGGATTGGGCTTTAGAAAAACAGATTTGTCTCTCTATATAAAGATCTAAAAACTCTCAAATTAGGGTTCATGGCTAAGAGAAAAACCCTAGCCGTTTGAGAGAATAAGATGGAGATAGAGTGAATTTGGTTTTCGGATGCTAGTACATCGCTCCTTCAAAACCAAGTGTTCGTGTGGATACCGATAGAGCGTAGATCGCGTGAGCGGGATGCGTGGTGATTCAAGAAGCTTGGACCTCCATTAGTCATCCTTTTCTCAACTGTTAAAGCTTCGTTTTAAGGTAAACGTTCATAACTACGAATTAAACATCTTGTTTTGCATGGATCCTGCGATTGGGTTTCGATTTTATTGTTTTAATCCGCTGCATTTATGCCCCGGAAACCCAACAATGGTATCAGAGCTACTTGCGAAAACGTTTTAATTCGTTTATTTGTTACAGTTTTGATATATATGCATAAACTGTAAGTTAATGATGATTGGGATGATCATATGATGATCTTATAATCTGTATGTATACTGATATGTATATGATTTATGTTTGTTCTAATTACGAGAATCGTATTCGATATGGATTCTGAAACGGCTGCTGCAGATTTGCGGAAATCTATTTCTAGTGTCCGATTTTTGCAAATGAGTACCTTTTCGGAAAGGGAAACGAGCGTCTGAACAAAACTGATAGCTTAAGCTATCACCGATTCGTCTGTAAGGCGTTTGACTCCATTTAGGGCCTGAAATATGCAATTTTATGTTTTCAGATTTAATTTCAATTTTCTGAATTATGCCTTATATGATTTTTATGATTGGATCATGATGAAATATGATATGGTATAACATGATAAGATAATATATGATATTATTTGAATATTATATATTTGTTCTTATCGCGTAGATTGTATACGATACGGTTTCTGAAAAATTGCGCAGATTTAGTGAAATTTGCGTACTGTATCCGATTTTCGCAAACCATATATGGTTTTTTGACTGAAATCAGGCCACTGAGCAAGACTGACAAAGTCAGGTTCGCATCTGTAAGCCGTTTAACGCCGCTTACTGCCTGTAAACAGCGATTTATGGTTTTTTGTTTTAATTTCGAATTTTCTGAAAATTGTTATCTGAGATGTATCTTATATGATCATATTGGATATGATATGTACTGTTATGTATTGATGTATGGTGACATATGATGATGTCTATTAATTGTTTACTTGAGCATGGTGCTGGTTATGGCCTTAAGACCCTTAGATTAATGGTTTATGGTTTTGGTTTTGTAAATTCGACTTGCATGTTGTTTTCTTCATTCTTGTAATTGTATAATCTCGAATGTAACTCGAGTTTTATTATGTAAGTACATAAGTACATTAGTATAGGTTGTTTTCAATTATTCAATGTAATGTACTTGAAGATTGAAGGACGATCCAAGAAGTGGAGCAACCAAGGAGAATGAAGACATGTAATTGTATTTATATTTTCCACCATAGATTGACCTCGATCCTTTCATTAGCTTGAAAGGATCATGTAGGATAAAGGCCATAACCAAGCACGTTTACATACTGCACTTTACATATTGATGTGTGAATGTCTGTGTAGAATACATTATGATGCATGCTTCAATTAGATTAATAATGTATTAATGTATGTATTAGATACATCACTCATGCCATGCCTGCTTAAACAAGATAAAATCTATAACGATTTAAGAGATGCATGCTTAATTAGATTAAGATGAATGTATTAGATACGACACCCCATTCATGCTTAAACAAGATAAAATCTATAACGATTTAAGATGAACATTAAATAAACGATCATGAGATTCTTGTGTTTATGAAACACGGTAATTAAATATGAATTTTCATTATTCAACGATTGAATGATTTTGTCAACAACCGATTACGAATCTGTAAGAAAAGGGGTGCCAATAATGCCGTCTATGCATTAACCTCTGATCTGGAAATCATTCATTCAACGAATTTTGATTTGAAATATTTGATTCAAGGAAAAATTGAGAATCTCTTTATGATGGGATCATGATCGTTTATAAGTAAATCCCTTAATAAATATTAAGTTAAACAAGATGCTTTCCAATGAATAACACTCATCAAGGCCTAGATCATAAGGGGTGGGTTTGCCAAAGCAGAGTGCTCCTTTTAATCGTGGTGAGGTGCGAAAGAGTAAATGTGATACTCGTTATGTTGATTCATTGGGCCTAACTTAACTAAGTCGTCACAATAAGATTATGAACTTAGAAGCATAGAGTTTGGCGAAAAATTTATTAGATAAATTAGAGCAATGGTTGTTCACCAAACTATCCAAGAGTTATATACGTGATATAATTGACAAATGTTGTCTACCTAAATAGTTGTGTTTTGGGAGTTTCGGCCAACGCTGACTCAAGACATGATGAAATATGGATCTTGGCTCACTAGAAAGATATATAATAAATGCTTTCCGAATTAATAGTAAGGGCTATTAATTTGATCAAAATAGTGGGAGATATATATTATGAATATATATGAATAATCATTTGAACATAAACTAATAATTCCGTAGACTAATTCTTTTATGCATTTTTACATTATAGATATTCTAATGGCAAACAACTCAAATAACTTCTCTGTACGATCTGTCCTTGAGAAGGACAAGTTGACAGGAACAAACTTCCTCGATTGGCAAAGGAATTTGAGGATAGTCCTCAGGTAAGAGTGAAAGCTCTATGTCATTTCCTCGCCCTGGACCTCTCCCTGTAGGTGCATCGGTTGATCAACGTAATGTTTATCAGAAACATATCGATGATGACACGGATGTCACTTGTCTTATGCTTGCGACTATGAGTCTTGAGCTTCAGAAACAGCATGAGCATATGGATGCTCATATAATGATAGAGCACCTTAAACGTATGTTTGAAGGACAGGCTCGTCAAGAGAGGTTTGATACAAGTAAAGCCTTGTATGCGTGTAAATAGGGTGATCGTGATCCAGTTGCACCGCATGTTCTAAAGATGATTGGATATATGGAGTACCTTGCTACTCTGGGTTCCGCCATCAGTCCGGAAGCTCAGATAGATCTAATCTTGCAATCTTTGAACAGCGACTATGCTCGAATTTGTAATGAATTACAATATGAATGAGATAGACAAGACACCTACCGAATTGTTGGCTATGTTGAACTGCTGAGACCAACATTCAAAAGGCGTCCCCTGCTCCCATAATGATGGTCAACAAAGGGAATGCCAAAGGAAAGGGTAAATGGAAAGGCAAGAACAAGATTGGATCTAAGCCTGCTAATCCAGAACCCGCTGTTAAGGCTTTGAAGCCTACTGGAGGTGTTGCAAAGGCAAAGGCAAAGGGTGATTGTCACTATTGCAAGAAGACGGGTCATTGGAAGAGAAACTGTCAAACTTATTTGGAGGATCTGAAGAAACTGAAGGCTGTTCAGATTTCTGATTCAGGTATTTATATTATAGAAGTCAAATTTGTCTACTTCTACATCATGGGTATTAGATACTGGATGTGGTTCTCACATTTGTATAAATGTGCATAAACGGCGAAGGAGTAGAACTTTGGCGTTAGGAGAAGTCGACCTACATGTTAGCAATGGAGCAAAGGTTGCTGCTTTAGCTGTAGGGACTTATTATTTATCGATGCCCATGGGGCTTATTTCAGAACTTGAGAACTATTTTACGTGCCTGCAATTTGCAGAAACATTATTTTGGTTTCTTGTTTGGACAAGATTGCCTTTTTGATTCAGAACAATTGTTGTTCCTTTTCATTAAATAATGTTACCTATGAGGTTGCACGTTTGTTTAATGGTTTATATGTTCTTAATTTTGATACTCCTATCTATAATGTAAATAATTAACGTCTAAAGATAAATGACTCAAATCAAACATACCTCTGGCACTGTCATTTAGGCCATATAAATGAGAATCGCATTTCCAAGTTACATTAGGATGGATACTTGGATAAGTTTGATTTTGAATCATACGAAGAATGTGAACTGTGTCTCATTGGCAAAATGACTAAAACTCCTTTTACCGGATAAGGTGAGAGGGCCACCAAACAATTGGAATTGATACATAGTGATGTATGTGGTCCAATGCGTATGTTGGCAAGAGGTGGCTTTTACTAATTTTAACCTTTACTGATGATTTTAGTAGATACGGATATGTGTATCTTTTGAAGAACAAATCCGAATCGTTTGAAAAATTCAAAGAGTAAGAGATTGAAGAAGAAAAACAAATAGGCGAAAGTATAAACTCTACGATCTGATCATAGAGGAGAATACCTAAGCTTAAAATTTCTTAAAAGCGTGTGGTATAGTATCACAACTCACTCCTCCTTGAACACCACAAAGACATGGTGTGTCTGAGAGGAGAAATCGCATTTTGTTGGACATGGTGCGATTGATGATGAGTCTAGGGGATCTTCCAATTAGTTTCTGGGGTTATGCCCCTAGAGACGGCTGCAGAAACACTAAACCGAGTTCCTTCTAAATCAGTTCAAAAGACACCATATATGAGATATGAACTGAGAAACGTCACAGCGTGTCATTTATGAAAATTTGGGGATATGAAGCGTTTGTGAAACGTATGATCTCTGACAAGCTAGGACCAAAATCAGATTTTGTGGGATACCCAATGGAAACAAAAGGGTATTATTTCTATAAACCTTCCGAGAACAAAGTGTTTGTTGCTTGAATGGCTATGTTTCTAAAGAGAGATTTACTTTCTAAGAAAAATAGTGGGAGGACAATAGATCTCGATGAGGATCGAGAACCACAGAATAATGTTGAACCAGAGTTGGAACATGAGCAGAATGCGACTCAAGATGTTGATAACAACACTGCTTAAGAAACACAGGTTATTCGTAGATCTAGTAGGATTCGCTATGAGCCAGAGAGATATCGGTGATTTCTTCTGACTCAAATTGGCGATGTGAAGATCATAGATGATGATGAGCCTCTCACCTACAAAGATGCTATGAATAGTCCAGATTTTGAGAGATGGCTGGAGGCCATGAAATCTGAGATGGATTCCATGTATGAAAATCAAAGTATGGACTTTGGTTGGACCACCCGAAGGGGTAAAACCCATAGGGTGCAAGTGGGTTTCTTGAAGAAAACTGACGTGGATTGTAATGTACAGACCTACAAAGCAAGACTAGTGGCGAAAGGTTTCGATGCAGATTCATAGTAGTGACTATGATGAAACTTTCTCACCGGTGGCTATGGTCAAATCCATCAGGATTTTGCTTGCGATAGCAACTTACTATGACTATGAAATCTGGCAAATGGATGTCAAGTCGATCCAAAGTTTGCTAGAATGGTCTGTGAGAAGCGATGGTCCATTTATGGATTATAGCCGGCCTCGAGGAGATGGAACATTCGTTTTGATGAAACAGTCAAAGAGTTTGGCTTCATGCAAAATGAAAATGTGTCGTGTGTTTACGAAGGGTTAGTGGGAGCCATGTGTCATTCCTAGTATTGTATGTAGATGACATATTATTAATAGGGAATGACATTCCTAATCTACAGGTTGTGAAGATTTGGTTGGGAAATAGTTTCTCGATAAAAGACTTTGGCGATGATACATATGTCTTAGGGATCAGGATCTATAGAGATAGATCTAAAAGATTAATCGGCTTAAGTCAGAATACATACATATATAAAGTGCATACTTAGGATAACGTTGCGGACCCACAAGACTAAGGCTTTGTCGCAGCAGAAGCACGAAGGTCACACTAGTTCCATGGGTATTAGATACATGAGTGATTGGCTCTAGTGCAAGTGGGAGATTGTTAGTGTAAGTGCCCTAGAGACAATGTGATTGTGCTTCTAGAAAATACTTTTGTTAATTAATGATTGTGCTCTATTGATTATTATATGTTAATTTATTATGTCTTAATTTACTGCGATAAAAATGTTAGAATAATAAATGTCCTTGGAATATATAATACGTATTCTATATCTTTAAGTATGAGACTTAAAAATGAGATTATATGAATAGTGTTTATATTCCTAAATATCCCTAATCAAGCATTGTCATTATGGGACAATAATAATGCATAAAGATTAGTATGTTTGTTGACTGATGACCACATCTCATTGGTCATAGGTATAGTGATACTAAAGTCAAGAACATAGGTGCATGTAAGATTCTACATGGCACTGGATAGACCCACAGTGAGATTCTTCATGTTTAAATAAAGTCATAAGAAAGACTCACAGTGATAATGGTGTAATGATCCTCTGACTTGAGATCATTATATTTCTATAAGAGGATTAATATACTTTGACTACATTAAAAGTTACCTTTGACCGGGTGATGATAAAAGTGGACATCGGGTATATTATGAGTCGTATGAGAAATATGAATGATAGATAAAGGATTTAACCCTCCTATAATTAGGAGAGATATTATTGGCCTCTTGATTGAGTGAGACTATGAAATGCATGGCCATGCTCAAATAATGATTTGTTTTAATAGTCTACTCATTGATCAAGGAAACCCGGATTAAATGTTGAAGAGGATGACTGAGAACATGCCTCGAGTTTAATCTATAATATATGGTTAAAGGGATTATATTACACGGAAACATTAATCACGAAAGGTTTTATTGGATCACCAATTATTATTATTACTTGGGTAGCAATGATGTATTACTAGATGCCGCTCATTGTTTATAATTTTATTATTGGATATTAAAATTATTTCCAACGTAATAATAACCTAAAGGGTCACACACAAGAACGCTTGAAGGAGATTTGATTTAAATTATGAATTTAAATTAAATAGTAATTCGAATTTATTTATGATATTAATTAAGTGGGACTTAATTAATTAATTAAATATAATTTCAAATTTGCTAATGATTAGAATTAGAATTATATTAGAATATTAATTAAGTTTGACTTAATTATTTATTTAATTAAGAATTCTAATTTTAATAAAAGCCCAATAGGATTGGGCTTTAGAAAAACAGATTTGTCTCTCTATATAAAGATCTAAAAACTCTCAAATTAGGGTTCATGGCTAAGAGAAAAACCCTAGCCGTTTGAGAGAATAAGATGGAGATAGAGTGAATTTGGTTTTCGGATGCTAGTACATCGCTCCTTCAAAAACCAAGTGTTCGTGTGGATACCGATAGAGCGTAGATCGCGTGAGCGGGATGCGTGGTGATTCAAGAAGCTTGGACCTCCATTAGTCATCCTTTTCTCAACTGTTAAAGCTTCGTTTTAAGGTAAACGTTCATAACTACGAATTAAACATCTTGTTTTGCATGGATCCTGCGATTGGGTTTCGATTTTATTGTTTTAATCCGCTGCATTTATGCCCCGGAAACCCAACACGGAGGTGGAGTGATCTCTCGGGACTCAGGCCATTCCTTTTCGTCGGATTCTACTTGCCCTGGGTGGTACTCTTCCTCGGAATCTGCTTGTCCAAGATAATAGTCTTCCTCGATGATATGCCAATTGTCATCTCCAGCAGGGTTGAAGTGATCAGCCATCTTAGAAAAGGGGGGGGAGGAGAATGTCAATCATAGAGCAATACAAATGTAAGTGACTTACATTTAAATCTCTATACCCAACACGCTAAATGTCCACTTCTAGGGTGTCATTCCTCATAAATTTGTACTATTTGTGAAGCGCGGCTCTGATACCACTCTGTAATACCTCGAATTCCAAATACAACTGAATTTGGGATTCCAAAGGATCTTTACACTTCTATCGTACAATTTTACAAGGAATTTAAAACTTTTCACTTTACATCAGAGTTACAAGAAATCTTTACACTTTACAGCGGAAGCAAAATTATAACATTTACATGAATGAAAGTACAATAACATTTGAATAATCTCTAAGCATCAGTTTTTCTTTAATATTTATCATGTCATTTATCATGCATACAAAACTATGGGTACGTCAGTTTATTCAACCAACGAATATTAGACACGGCCATCCTCTCTATGCCGGAAACAGTATAATTGATTTTTCCATGCTTAACAAACACAAACTTGTTCACAAATCAACTAAGGGGAATATCCTATTGATGCCGTATTGTGATTGTGCACTTAGTCCTTAATGTAGTTATTTATATCACTAATGCGTACTTGTTCGGATTCTATGCATTCCATACAACATAGGTCCGAGTGCAAGCCTCTTAATCATTCTTCATCTTGTAGGGTTCAATCCCTCGTCATGACTTACTCTACTATTGTAACTACGGTAAGTATCCTAGATGTTCTATGAGTAGGAGCTCATGTAAAGAAAAACTGGAGGGAAATCTCACGTCATGTCACGACGCATCGTGAAGACAACCTATGGACAATTCAGCCTCCTTCATGGCACACGATTCTCTCGGAGTCACCAAACACCCCACAAGCGTCGCCAAGATCTCGATAATTCCGGAGTAGTGCCCACGTCATGTCACGACGCATCGTGAAGACCAACTATGAATCACACCCACATCGTAGACTCGAGACCCTCATACTTGTATTTTTCTTTCACTTTCATCACCTCTTCACTATGTACTAATTCTTAATTTAACGAAATAATGAACAAAATCAATCTCTTAGAGTCAGCCCTCTCACTAATACCGGTCTTATTTCTTTCATTTCTCAATGACCCAAACTTGGTCTTTTCAATTTCAATCATCATATATCATTACTTTCAATTGCCGGTGTGAGTCTTGGCTACACCCTAATTTTTAATTTCAATTCACAAATTCACATATTTGAGTTGTCATACTCAAGAACATTTCTCTTTTCCAATTACATAATTTCCAATCCTTTCATGAATCAATTATCATACATGGGGTTCAATTATAACTCATACATTCCATAAACAACATTTATTTCCACATTAAAATCATATCACGAAAGCATCTAGTCAAATGAATATTCATAATATCACCATTGTCATGCTACTCTTTTAACAAAAAAATCCATATAAGAATTCACAGTTATGTTCTCTTTCCAATCATTTTTCCTTTTCAATACTTATCTTAATCACCCCGTGAAATCACACATTTTTATGAAATTATACGAGTAAGAAACCATAGTTTTGAATACAATTTTACTTCCAAAATACACTTTTATTCATTTCAATAACTCCCAATTAATTTTCATAAGTTGTATATGATTTTAGAATAATAACCGTATTTTTTTCAGAATTTTTATACATCCCCCAAAAATCAAATTATATATAAAAAAATGCATTCTGACCACAACCAGAATCGAACCCGCAACCTTTAAGAAAATAGCCGCACACGCTAGCCACTAGGCCATTTGTGCTCACCGATATGAAAGGGAGACAGAAAGTTTTTATACTCTCTATTCAATGTTGGATATTTTTTAAATGCATACAAAAGAAAGGGTGGACACAGGTATCGAACCAGTGACCACAGAGCCACACACTCGCGCTACAGTAGCGCTAGAGAGGCTTACCGACCACTTGAGCTATGTTCTCAAGTTGTCATAACACCACAGAGCCACACACTCACGCTACAGTAGCGCTAGAGAGGCCTACCGACCACTTGAGCTATGTTCTCAAGTTGTCATAACCACAAATCGAATTCTATATAACTCTGTTCTCTGTTCCATTAATTAATTTCTATGTTCAAAAGCTCTTATCTTTGTTTTGCTTACACCAACGACCATGTAAATGTCCAGAATGAATATTTTAACTTAAATTAATACCCCAGTATTTTTAAAATAATTTTTCGATAATTAAATACACATTTCACATACAATAATTTAATTTCCATACTACTCCTTTCATAGTTCAATTTGACATTTCTCAAATACAAATTGGTATAAAAAAAATTCACATTATAACTATAACTCCCTGTTTTTCCCTCTTTCATAAACCCAAATGCATAGGACAATTTTTATTCATTTGAACCAATATCACAATAATCCATTTGTACGTAAAACAATAATTTCATTTACTAGCATTTCGTACTCACTTTTGACATTATCAACAATCCCAATTCAATATTTCCATAACTACAAGCTATTTACACACAATGTTAAGATTCATAACAAGTTAACATGCAATCTATCAAGCATTCATTTGATCAACTAGCAAGTCCTTTTTCAAATTAAGTGTACTCTTATTAGTTACTTTCATGCATCATTATTTCAATACTCTAGCATGGTATCTAAATTAGAAGTATAGAAAAACTACCCAGTACCTAATTTGGAGAGAAAACCCACACAACGCCTTCTAAACGAAAGAGCCCTTCTCCTCCTAGATTGAGCTTGCCTAAACGAGTGCTCCACCTTGCTCCTAGTGCAAACCCGAGAGCTCCCAAGTGTGATGCCGAGCCTCCTTGCTTGTAGTCGGCCTCCTTGAATGCAAGCACACCCACTCTCAAACTCTCAATCTTTTATTCTCACTTCCTTCTAACAATCTACTACTAATAATTGTATTCTTTCACTATAGGTTTGGATAATGATGAGTGCAAGAATAACTAGGCTGGGGGGGGGGGTATTTATACAAAATTTTGAGACAAATAGAGGGCTAGGATTGATTAGGAGTTAGGAAATAAAGGCTAGGATTCAAGGGGTAGTTGTAGTAACCAACCATGACTACAAAAACCACCTCCCACAACTCCACTCTCTCTTTTCTTCCCTCCCATGTCATCTGGCCACAATTTGGTGCACAAACACGTGCACGTGTAATGCACGTGTTCCCCATAGTCCCCTATTTTAAAGTTCATTTTATTTTTTTATAAAAAGTCTATAAAAATTGTCTACACTACAAGTTGTAATAAAAGAGAAAATAAATTCATGGGTTTTTATTTAATGGGCCAAATTAGTTTATATTTAAAAATAAATTAAGTTGGGCTCAAAATGTTTGTTTAAAAATAGGCTTTAATAAAAAGATAATAGAAAGACATATATATATGTATACTCATTTTTTTATGAAAAATAATTATAAAAATTTATACCGCAAGATTGCACGTGCATAATACGTACAAATTAATAATAGAAAAATAATAAATCTCATAAATGAAAATTCAGGGTATTACATAAGGTATCCATACGAATGGATCAAATCAAGCTTTCCCTCACGCCGCGGTGCTAGCTGGAGGAAGGGATGTTCCTCCCGATCTCTATCTCTCACAATTTCTATGATGGCTAAGATTTTCTCATGAGACCCTTTTCCATAGAAACATATCATATATATAGCTGCAGAAAATCAACCCTAAGAGAGTAATGAGGCAGTTGGACTCATAATCTGACCTGGTTCAGATTCGTGTGTGGCTCTTTGAACTTAAGTCAGCCCATTTAATCAATTAAATGTCCAACCAATATCAGGAGTTCAAGTCTTACTTGGAGCCCCAATTAAATTCATCTTATTAATTTAAATCTCAATTTCGATCCATACTAAGTGTGTGACCCTGTAAGTTCTCGTTATGTTAACAGTAATACTAAAATCATATCCTAGTATTACAAACAGTGAGCGGTATCTAGCAATACATCACTGCTACTCAAGTAACGGGAATATCAGTGATTAGACATAACCTATTTGTGACCAATGTTACCATGTAGTCTTGTCCCTTTGTCCATATATCTTAATTGACCACATGGCATAGAGCGTGTCACCCTTGTATAGTTCAATCTTTGGTTTCTTGATATCCGAGTAGACTTACTAAAATAAATGAGCTCAATATCTCATATTGACTCATTTGAGCATGGTCGTGTATTTTGCAGTCTCACTCAATCAAGGAGCTCATAGATATCGCTCCTGTTGTGTAAGAGGGACAAATCATATCTAAGTCACTCATATCCCTTCGAATGATTTGTACTATATCCAATACTCGACTTTATAATCACCTTATTACAGGCAAAGTTTGACGACATTAAAACATATAACTTCTCATGTAGGGAACCATAGTGACTTCAAGTCAAATGACTACATACAGCATGGTCATTGTGAGAGCCGCTTATGACACTCACGTAACGATCCATACAGCGTTCTCATGGCAGGTCAGTCCAGTACATTATTACTCTAATATGTACCCATGTGAAGACTTGATTGATATCCCATATCCATGACCAGTGAGATATGATCACCAGTCTACGCACATACTAGTCTCTATGTATTATTGTTGTCCTAATTCACAATAATACTTGACTAGGGACCTTTAAGAATAGTGTTATGATTACAACCAATAGGATCTCATAATCAAGTCATGTACTTGATATCCTATGGTATTGAACCGACTATTCTAAGGACTTTATTATATTATTTAATCACAAACATAATAAATGAAATGCCTCATATATGAAATAAATATCATGATACAATGTAAACTAGTAATGCCAATACACAACTGGCCTCTAGGGCATACACCAACAGAGTAACAGAGAATGCAGGGGCAGAGGGGCCAGCAGTGATAAACTGGCCCAAGAGCTGGAGTTCTAGCTGAGCATGGTGATGATGGAGATCAGCCTAATCAGCAAGAATCAGCAAGGCTGGAGTAACGGTCATGGCCGAGGATGTAAGGGAAGAGGTGATGTGAAGAGGAATGAGAATGATGTCACTATGGCAGGGATCAAAATGAGGGTGGAATTGTTGTTGATGTCGAGAGCGAGATAGGGAGCTGGAAAGTGCTACAAATTGCAGAAGGGGGGGGAGTAGTGTTGAGGATGACGTTGGGAGGAGAAGGGAGGAGGCCGGAATCAGGATGATGATGATGCTGCAATTGTCTGAATCTAGATGGATATTGGGATGTGGGGGAGAGTGAAGAGGTAGATGTAATAGCGGGGAAGCTAGTGAGATTGATGTTCCATTGGAGGAGAAAGAATACCTAAATTTTTTTATTATTTTTTTTTTTTGGAAAATTGGGTAGGGTTAGGATTTGGAATTCGGGTTGGTGGGTTTTGGGTCAGGTACGGGGTGAAGTAAACAGAGTTTAGTGGATTCAGATATAGAGTTTAGTGGGGTGGGTATAAATTTTAGTGGTTTTTGTGTGTAGATGGGGAAGAAGAATAGAGGAATTTAGGGTTTGGGGTGAAGGGTGGAGAGAAGTGGTGGCTAGGGTATCGAAGTGGTGGGGGAGATGGGGGTAGTAGTAATAGAGATTAGGGTTTTGGAGGAGGATGGCGGTGGTGGAGTTCAGGGAATTGGACGACGGTAGATTGTTTGCAATGACGGGGTTAGATGGTTGGTGGGAATTTGGATTGGGAGGAGGTGACACAGCGGAGGGCATCGGGATTGGGTAGTCAACGGTGAGAAATGGAGGTAGACGATTGGAGGCGCCGACTCAAGACTGGGTTTCTTAATGGGTCTTCTTCTTCTTTTTTTGTGGTGTTGGAATTCTAAGGTTTTGATAGGAAAAGAAACTTTGTATGAACTGGCTCTGATACCATGATAAGGTTAACAGAGGGATTGGAAAATATTATTGGATTGTTGGATTGATTATAACTCAGTACAATGACTCCTATATATAGGAGGGAACCAAATACTAAACTGATACATATCCCGTTATGAGACTAAATATATATTACAATATCTAACAACCCAAAAGAAATTTGACCTGCATCCACGTCATCCTCCTCATGTGCTGCTATTGTTGTTTACTGTGATGGCTTGTTGAATCTGACTCATGTGTTTGTGTAACCTGACCCGCAAACCCAATGAACCCGACTCGTCTCTGTGTGAGTGAGTCTTGCTTGTTGGATTTAACCCGAGATCAGCACCCCATCAACCCGAGAACCGCATCCTACATCCATCTGATCATCATCAATATTTTTCCATTCCAAACTTTAAGATTCATGCTATTTATTTAATTTAATTTCTATTTTATTGTTTAAATAGTTTTACAGAAAACCCCTCATCTTTCTCTCAAATTACGTGAGTAGTAATTATTCAGAATAAACCCTCTATTTTTAGGAATTTATTGTTTATTCCTTTAAAATGGAAAAATAATATCGTCTGTACGAGGTTCCTAAACCAGAGAGATTTAGCAGTTCTGAATTTAACAGTTGGAAGAGGAATGCACAATATGGGATGAAGTTTATGAAAATATTTTATACTTGCCAAACAACTTATGAAGATTGCATCGAGGATGTGATGAAGCAACTTGGGTGACAGATGACGACTTGTGTAGAAAGTTCCTGTTGAACAGTATATCAGATCGTTCTGCAGATGTGTACATGAAGTACGAGACTGCTAAAGAGAGGTTGGATAATTTTCTAGATGAATTCTAAAATGAGGAGAAGGTCTCAAAGACTCATTTAATGGACAAATCCATGGCTTTTGAATTCAAAGAGGAGAAATTCATTCTCCTTCAGGTAACTGATCTTGAAAACTTAGTAGGTACAGTAAAAATTGAGGATGTCATTTTGTGTGATGTTTTCTTACTGGTGCAATAATTTTTCAATTACCTGCATCATCACTATCTTGTAAGACTAAAATGTATAGATTACCGGAGCAGATTGAGCTTGCACAACTTAAACGTTGTATTAAAGTTGAAGATGAGACTAACTAGGATTAATTTGGAGTTGGTCAACGAACAACTCTCTACTGCTAATGTGTTAACCAATGCAAACTTGTTCCTAAGTTTACGAAGAACAAGCTTAATCCTGAAGGTGAACCACCTAAGTTCGAAGTCACTAAAAATATTTAAAAAAGAAAGGAAAGTGCTACAACTGTAGAAAGTGGGGTCACCATGCTATTGATTGTAGACTATCCAAAAAGGAAAAACCTAACAAAGAAAAGTTAAACTTGGTAGAGGGAAATACTGAGCCAACCAATTTTGTTTGAGCCGTTGGTGATAATAAGACAACTATCTCTTTTAGTTGGTTGTTGGATTAGGGAGCCACATGTCATGCTTGCAACAATAAAAGCCTGTTAACTGACCTCAAGGATGCAGAAGAGTATGTCTCTATAGCGAATCGAGAATCAGCCAGGATGCTTTAGATTCAAACTGCAAATCTCAGTCTCTCCTCAGGCTATAATTTAATTTTGCATAATGTTATATATGTATATGCTTTAGCAAAGAATTTAAATCTTTATTAGCTTACTGATTCATGCTGCCCAGTTTCCATGATTAGTGCTACAGCTATACTATGATTTAACTAATACTACTTTTGTTGTACTTATTTAGTCAATGACATATATAGACTTAGTTTAGCAAATAAACTGATTAATGTTAGTTCCAAATTGTATAGTCCTCTTACATGACATAATAGGATGGGACATGTGAACTGTATTAAATTACTTGCTATTGTTAAAGAATTTAATTTGTGAATTGATACATCCATAGAATATGAAAATTGCGAAGTATGTGCTCAGACAAAGATTACTAGAAAACCTTTTTGTCCAGTTTTTAGGAGTACACAACTTCTTGAGCTAGTTCATTCTGATATATGTGATTTTAAAAATTTTGTAAGGTCAAAAGTACTTAATCACTTTCAAAGATGATTATTCTAGATACTGACATATTTATTTGTTGAACTCAAAGGATGAAGCACTTGTGAAATTCAAAGAATTTAAAGATGACAAAAAATTAGTAAAATGCCAAAATTAAAAGGTTTAAATCTGACAGAGATGGAGAATATGTTTCAATGGGTTTTAGAAAATTTTGCAATTTACATGGAATTATATCTGAAACAAAAACACCTTACTCACCACAATCAAATGATATTGCCGAAAGAAAGAATCAAACACTCACTGAAATGTTAAATTCTATGTTATTGACTGCTGATTTACCATTGTGTATTTAGGGTGAGGCTGTATTGACTGATAATAATATTCTGAACAAGTTACCGCACTCTAAATTGTCTGCTACACCTTATAAATTATGGCATAAACACACACCTAATCTTGATGAAGTGAAAACTTTGGGAAGTGCAGTTGATAGTGCTGCAAACAGATTCTTAGATCTATCTTTTAATCGATTAATAGAATTTAGAGATACGTAATTCTTTGAAGATTTGTTCATCAAAAATAAATGTATCACATTATCTGGCTACATAGACACAATCAGTGATTCATAACAAGAATCTAGACTTAGTTTAACTAACACTGACACTTCACCGACAAATGAGCAAAGAAGACTCTCTCCTCAAGATAAAACACCTAGAACCTATGGCGATGATTTTGTGATATATTCACTATTAGTTGATCTTGTTACTATGAAGAAAGATTTAAGGTTTAGGGATGGTTTGCTTTGGAAAGAGGCAATTGACGAAGGATAATTTATAACAAAATAACACTTGGAAATTAGTTAATTTGCCAAAAGGGACTAAAACTATAGGAAGTAAGTGGGTTTAGATGAAGAAACTTAATCCTGATGGAACTGTAGTAAATTATAAAGCATGTATAGTAGCTAAATGTTATACTCAACAATGTCTGGTAAATTACATTGTTGTTTACTCACTTGTTTGTCATAATGCTACAATAAGAATTTTTCTTGCCATTGCATCTAATGAAAAATTTATTATTCATCAAATGGATGTTAAATCTGCCTTCCTAAATATGGATCTTAATGAAGAAATCAACATGAAAAAATCTGAAGGTTTTAAACTTAAAGGTTCAGATAACAAGGTTTACAAATTAGTAAAATCTTTGTATGACTTCAAACAAACACCTAAATTATGGCATTAAAAATTTGATACAACAATAAGGAGCTTAGATTTTTAATCAAGCAATTCTAATAAATGTCTTTATTATCGTGATCTATCTAATCAAATTGCTATTATTTGTTTGTATGTTGATGACATGCATGTTGTTGGAAGTGACATCTTTACTGTACTTGATGTTAAAACAATGTTATCCAAAGAATTCGGCATGAAAGACCTAGGTGTTGTGGATACCATATAAGGTATGAGAGTGGGTTTTCCTAGGCAAGGGATAATCCTTAGCCAAGTCCACTATATCAAAAGCGTGTTACAAAAGGGGAATATAGTGATTGCAAAAGGTTCGAAACACCTTATGATTATAACAAAAAGTTGACACATAATGATGGTGCAGCTGTGAGACAGTTAGATTATTCTAAACTTATTGAAAATCTGATATATGCAATGACCTGCACTAGACCCGACATAGCCTTTGCGGCAGACATGATTAGCAGGTTCACTAGTAATCCTAGTAATTCACATTGGAATGCCCATGAGAGGCTAATGGGATACCTCAATGGTACTCAAGAGTTTGCTTTGTGCTACTCTGGACAAGCTTCAGTTTTGGAAGGATATTCTTATGCATCGTGGTGCTTAGAACATGGTGAAATTCGATCCATTAGTGGTTATGTGTTTACCCTAAGAGGAGAAGCTTTTTCATAGAGATCTAAAAGGCAAGCAAGCATTGCATTCTCATCCATAGAGTCTGAACTTTTTGCGCTACCTTGTGCTGGTGAAGAAGCGGAATGGATGAAAGACATGTTTCTAGATATTCCATTGAGAATATTTAAAGTAACTTATCATGCCCCGCTTTCCAAAAGAGGATACGGAATACGGATACGTGACTAAGTCTAGCGAATGATTTTCATCATCCATAAGCTGTTCAAGAATCTTTACAACATTTCACAAGAATAATCAGAGTCGGAAGCGAAAGAATCAACCAATCATGCACATATGAACCAAAATACCAACAAGAATACTTGAAACCAAAATGCATTAATCTCAAATAATCATGATCTGAATAAGTTAAATATCCTGGGGCACATTGCCCAAATACAATAAATCCAAGTACAAGATACAATTATTCAAAACAGGAAATAATAATAATAGCAAGAAATCATGATAGCAAAACTCTAGCATCTATTATGTTATCTTGCCTATTCCATCTGGCAGCTGATCTCCAAAATCTGCAATTTAATAAATTACAGGAAAGAGGAAAAGAGAAAATAAGGTACCCATCAATTGCAAGTTACGGGCCGCTTGTAATGCACGATACAAGTACATGGGGAAAACTAACTAATAATATGAAATATATATGATAACAAAATAGAATACTAGCATGGCAAGGTGAACAAGTACAAGTAGCATGTATCAAGTATCAAGTGTCAAGTATCATGTAATCATGTATCAAGTGTCATGTATCAAGTCTCATGTATCATGTAGTCAAGTATCAAGCAAGCATGTATCATGTTCCAGTATAATGTTCAAGTATCATGTATCAAGTCTTGTAGTGATTACTATCTAGGTAGCACTTCATGCATCCCGCTTTTTACTACATGGTTGCTACAACAAACAGTTTCGCTTTAGATTTCATAGTGGATCATAGAGGACAGTGTACTCAGAAACAAGTCAAGTAACAAGTATGAAGCACGAGTCACGTAATCGTGAACACGTGGTAACAAGTAGTATCAAGCACGAGTCACGTAATCATGAACACGTGGCAACAAGTAGTATCAAGCACGAGTCACGTAATCGTGAATACGTGGCAACAAGTAGTATTAAGCATGAATCATGTAGTCATGAAACATGACAACAAGTATTATCAAGCACGAATAATGTAGTCATGAAATATGGCAACAAGTAATGGGAAACACGGGCCCCCTTCTGAGAACACGTTTCTGAATTATCCACTATTCGATCTTTCTCTTGAACCCCAACTTGATTAATTTTATCATTAATGTCAACAAGCATGTAGGTGTGCAAAACATATCAAGAATAACATGGAATGATCATGTGGCAAGTTCAAGTTGCAAGATAAACATGTACGAGTGCAATATAACATATAAAAGAACAAAATAAACAAATCTCTAGTTCAGGACAGCAAGACCATACTGTAGTAAAACAGCAATTTCCAGTGTTATAAACATGCAAATCTGAATAAGTCAAAACTTATAGAAAATAGACTCCCAACTGAATCCAGAGAATACAAATAAGTCATATAGTATTTCAGAAAAACAAAGCTCAAAACTGATTTGAATCCAGAAAACACATTTAGTCAGAAATCAGAAAATCGAATTCCAAGTCAGGAAAACAGAATCAAAACATCTCAAATAAATCCAGAAAAAATCTGGGGTATTTCCCTATCTGTCTAGTATCAAAATACAAAGTTTCATAATTTTCCAGTAAGATTAGTTTAGCTATCAAAAATCAGAAAACAACAAGAAACGATAGTTTGGCAAATCTGGAATTCCCAACACTACTGTACGAAAGTTGTAATATCTCGCAAACCGTGAAACAAAATCCAAATCCGCCAAAGGGAGATGAAAATAGACAAAATAAGCTAACTTTCATTTTTGATAAATATTTTTCATACAGTAAAAGAAATCAGGGTGAAAATACAATTCTTTACAGAACAACGAGCAAAATACAGCAGTATAGCATTTATAAATAAGCATGAAACGGCATATAAAACTCATCAATAAAATCCACCAAAATTCTAGGTAATTCCTAGATAGATATAGAAATACTGACCAAAGTTTCAAATCAAAATAATATGTGTAGCACAATATCAAAATAGTTTAGTCATCAAAATCATCAAGAAACGAAATTTGAAAATGATCTACACTAGTAAAACAGTCATATCTCACACATACGAAAACGAAATCGAGCAAGGTCAGAGGGATTGGAAAGAAGATGAATTCCTCTAAAACTCATGGTTTATACTGAAATTAGGATTCTGACCTTAATATGGTCTAAATTACTGATCAAGACAGATTATCGACAATTCACAGAATTTACTCTAAGAACAAAACCATTATGAATCACACGAAACTTGATCGAAACATAACTAAACATGAATTTGAGTTTACTAAGTATCCAAATAACATGAAATAGGGTATACGATATGTCCACAACAAGTATATAACATGGACCTCACAAGCACACGAGTTTTCATAATTGTTTCACATATACGTCACATCAAGAAACGGTCACTCCTAAATTAATTCATGTCATATGTGTCGTGAGGCAACTATGATCAATAGCACTATAGAGACAACACTCATCAAGAATAACACATACGAGTTATCTCTAGAACCCAACTACACTAAAAGTGGTATTTATGACTTGTATCATACAACGAAATTGAGTACAAGTTACTTGCCTGAGAGACGACGATGGGGATGGAGCAAAGAGCAAGAACAACGGGAACGAATCCCGGGCAACAATTTCAACACGAACAAAACTCGAACCACGAACAATGAACTATGTCTACAGCTTGCGATCATAATCCGAAAACACACAAATCACACCCGCACACCAGGAGAGCAAGAGAGAGACGGCTGTGGGCTGCGAAGGGAAACACAGCACACACACTGCTGCAAGCTGTTGCTGCCTGTGGCACGTCGAGATAGGGAGGGCGCTCACAGGGGGGTTGCTGACAGCGAGTTCGTCGAGAGAGCAGGGCAAGGAGACCGTGCGCGGTGGTCAACTGTCGCTGGCATCACGACTGGACGGCAGGGGAGCACCGAGGTCACTACGGGGAAGAGACTGAGATGGAGGGAGAGCCGGGTGAGGGGAGTGCAAGGAGCAGGGCGGCGCTGCCGAGGGAGAGGAGACAGTGCGATGGGGGAGACGATGCACCGACTTGGCACGACGCTAAAGACGGCAGGGACGTCCACCGGAAGAGAGAGTAAGCCGGGAGAGAGTACAGGCGAGAGAGAGAAGGTCAGGAGTTGGAGAGAACAGGAAGACGAAGAGGCTTGCGGCTGGAGGTTAAGAAACTGAACAGACGGGTGCATGGGTTTATATTGGAATAGGAAGAGTTATATTTTAGGGTTAGGTGAAAGCTGATGGGGTATACGGGTTTGGGTATAGGGTGGAGTTTAGCTGAAGGGGGTTTCGTGTAGTATTAGGTGGATAACGGGTCTGTATAGGGTAGTATGGGTAATTGCTAATGGGTTATTGGTTATATGGGTTAATGGATAATGGGTAATTGGGTCTTGGAAAAAATAAAATAAAATAACAAATAAAAATAAACAATTAGGATTTCATAGAAATACTACTACTAATAATAAAATAATAAAATAATAAAATAATAAAATAATAACAATAAAAATAATAATAATAACAATATTAAAAGTAACAGTAATAATAATAATACGAAAAAAATGATAAAAATAACAATAGTACTAATAATAACAAGTGTAGTAATAATAATAGAGATCAAAGTAACAATATCAAAATACGATTTGTATTACGATGTCAAAATTTATAGAAAATAGTTAAAAATAAAGTTATTGATCGAAAATAGATTTTTAATAGGAGATCTAATAATACAATTTGACAAAAGAATTTGAAAACCAAAAAAAAATAATTTGCGAAAATTTTTAAATACAGCAAATACACGGAAAATAAAATTTTGGGAAAACAGGGGTTACATAACTACTCTTAGTCTGTTCTGCGACAACCAAGCTACAAAAACTGTAGCAACTAATACTCTTTACAATGCTAAAAGACACGTTGTATGTCTTAGACAGGAAAAGTTGAACTATCTTATTAAACCAGGGATTATTACTCGTATTGATTGCAAAGAATGTGGCTGGAGCTCTTATGAAAGGACTAAATAGGGATCTAATTTTCAAAATTGTGGGGAAAATGAAGTTAAAAACTTTTCACCCAAAGTTTTAACACCCCAGTTGTTTTGAAAATTAGAACCAATTTGGAGCCATAGAGTAGTTCAAACTTAAGCATCAATTTTATGCAGTTGACATGATTTACATAATTTGAAAAGTTCAATTTAAATTTCACTAATATATAATATCATTCCAATTTGATGGTGTTATATTTTTTCACAATTTACTTAGAATCATCATATTATTCCAGCATGAAGCATGAAAATATGTCGATGTGTTTACGATGATTAGAATTGTCATTATATCATTCGAATTTGATAGTTTGTCTTTTATAGATACTTACTTCATTTCAATTTTGATGATTCAACATTTAGCCATGATTGATATGACAATTCTATCATTCAAATATAAAACATAGTATAGTTCTTGTGTAGAAACTATAATCATTTTTGCACTCTAGTTTGATAAAGATACTATATTGTGATGTTTGTGTTATATTTTTGCTAAACTAAATTGAATCGTACTAAATTCTTTTACTTAAACTACATACCTTTATGCAATTATTTGAATCTAGGAGAAGTGACTCATGAAATTCTCTTTTGTAATATTTAGAAACAGATTTAGCAAAGGCAATAGAAATGAGTCTCTAAACCTCGATTTTGATGATGATGATTTGCTCGAAATGGAGGTGTAAACATAAAGCAGCTTCCAAGGACATTCTCAAATTTTACTTTCTTGATGGAACTTCTATTAAGTTGAAGACTATGCATTATTTGAGCTTAACACTCTTAGTTTAGTCATTGTGAACTATTCTATTATGATATGGTTTTGGAACTATTTGATTATTCGGGTTTAGTCTTATTTGAACTGTTCAGTTTTATAATTGATTTAGTCCTTATGAAGTATACTTTGTGTGATGCAATGTTTCTTTTTAAAGTTGCTATTACCCAGTCGAATTTATGTTGAACTAATGAAATAATCATGTATTGCTTTATATATTGAGAATATAGGATGAGATTGTTGGATAAATTGATATACTAGTGTTACCATGTAAAAATTGCACAAACTAAAATAATTTTGAGGGACACAAAAATTATATGGAACTCTAAAAAAGTGTGAGAGAATTGCAAGAAATTACCTCTACAAGGATATAGTTTAATGAAATTTATCTTACAAGATACACGCACAGCTCCACCTTTATGTACATCCTGAACGGCAACACCTAGACCCTGAAATACCTCATCTCGACCCTCCCATCCCTCCCATCCCTCCCGTCCCCCTCCCAAATCCAGACCCTCTCTGACGCCGTCCTCCACTCCTCCCTCCTTTTCCACATCTCAACTGCTCTCAATCGCAGCAACGCCCCCCTCTCCAACACTCCGTCTGCCTCACCGTGCCCTCTGCCACCTCCCTCCTTACCAAATATCATTTTTGGATCCAACACCGCTGATGAGTGTAATTTTTATATAAATTTTTATAACTCTTTTTTAAGCATAAAATTGTGAGTTCTCGTTTATTTCTTTAAATTTGATCTTATTTCAACTCATTTTTATTTATTTGTTTGATCTTGAAGAAATGAGATTGATAAGTTCAAATGGTGGATGTTTTGGTAAAATCAATGAAGAAAACAAGGATAAAGAATTCAAAATTTTAATTGATTCTATGTGATTGGAATTGATTATTGTATTAAACTAGTTGAATGATTAATTTAAAATCTAAAAGATTAATCTTAATCTTTTGGTTTTAACTAATTAATTATTTGAACTTAAACTTATCTTATAAATTAATTACCTCTCCTCCTCCTTATAAAAAGGCAACACCTAGAACTTCTACGGCTGTTTTGGACATGAAGATGGATGGATCTTAACTTTTCTCTAAATCATATATGTCGGACGTCGAGGCTTCTTCGAAACGAGTACTCATATGTTACGAACGGAGTTCTGTACCTCCGGGAAAGTTTATTTTACTGCAACTGTGCATAGAAATCCGAGAATAGGAAATTCGGGTTGCGAGTTTCGGGTCCAAATTGGCTGAAATTGTGTCTATCTTTTTAGGGTTTCTTTGTCTGCTATATATAAAGGCTGATATAAACACTAGGAAAAAAAAGAGAAATATTTTGGAGGCTAAGAGAATTGGAGAAGACGACTCATCACACAACTGGAGAGAAAAGGCTATAGCATTCGTCAAGATCGTCTAGAGTTCTTTCTTCTCTTCTACTTTTCATTATACAAAATCATCATGAACTAATTTTTTTAGGGCTCCAATGTAGCCTAGTTTTGATAACACAATTCTAATTTCATGTTACTTGATTCGTCTATTTTTTCATGGTTGTGTGTTGTTCTTAATGCTTACAATTGTTGGCAATTATTGTTTAATTTATTGAATCATGGGAAGACCGGGAGGTAACTTGTGATTTAGAATTATAGAATTAAACACCAATGATTGTGCGAAAATATGGATGATTTACCGTGATTAATATGAATGTAAAGAAATCCATAGAACTTAATGAATCTTCAATTAATAAAAAGTGCATAGAAATATGACAAACTATTAGTTAGAGATATGTTTGGTGTTTTTCGAGAGAAAACATCCAAGAATTAGGGAATTTTGGTCTACAACTTGGAAAAGTAGAATTTCTAGCCACTTGGAATTATGAATTGTGTGAGATTAACTTAGTGAAATCAAAAGCCCTAGAACTAGCTTTGCTATTAACAAACAACAAAATTTCAGATTTTCATTATTCTTAATTAGATTAGCTTTTTCTTTAGTTTAATTTAGTTGAGTTGATATTTTTATAAAAATTTCGATTTTGCAAATAGTAGTTAATCTAGTGAAATTTGGTACTCAATAAAATAATTAGTCCTTGTGTGTTCGACACTCTTTTCCTTTAAAACTATACCACTTGTTGTGATTTTGGTGTTACTAATTTGGAATTTTCTTATTATTATTTTTTTAATTTTAGAAAGATAAGTTTGATTAGTTTTTATGTTATCTAATAGCTATATTTCAGGATATAGAAGTGTATCACCATGGTGAACGAGGGTAATGGAGAATAAAAAAAGCTTAGAGATACTATGTTATGCCCTCAGTTAATGGAGCAACATCAAGCATAAAGAGGCCGACTATACAAGCTAACAATTTTGAGATTATACCGGTGATAATTCAAATGATTCAACAAATTGTTCAGTTTGGTGGACTGTCGCATGAGGATCCTAATGTTCACATTACAAACTATCTCGAAATTTGCTGCACTTTCAAGCACAATGGAGTATCAGATGATGCAATCCGATTGAAACTTTTTCCTTTTTCACTAAGAGATAAGGTTTCAGACTTGGCTAAATTCTTTAACACCGGGTGTTATTACTACTTGGGAGGGACTTGCACAAAACTTTATGGCTAAGTATTTTCCGCCGGCAAAAACAGCAAAGCTAAGGAATGACATTACAACATTCACTCAATTTGAGACTGAATCTTTATATGATGCATGAGAGAGGTATAATGATTTATTGAGAAAGTGTCCTCATCATGAACTTCCGAAATGGCTACAAGTGCAAATATTGTATAATAGTTTGGGAGTTACAAATCGGTCTATGGTAGATGTAGCAGTTGGAGGAGCTCTTATGAGCAAAACTCATGAAGCGGCATATGAGCTTTTAGAGAAAATGATGTCTAACAATTACCAATGGTCTTCAAAGAGAGCAATGCATAGAAAAGCAGCTGGAGTTTTTTAGCTTGATCCTAATTTCCACATTGGCTGCAAAAATTGATATTCTATCAAAATAGTTAGGTAATATGAATGTTAATATTATTCAAACAATTATTATTTGTGATCATTGTGCATGAAATCACTCAAGTATTGATTGCCAAGTGGAAAATCCATTTGCTCAACAACATTCCGATCAAGCAAATTATGTGTCTAACTTCCAACATTAAAACAATCTTTATTCGAACACGTATAATCCAGGATGGAGAAATCACCCCAATTTTTCTTGGAACAACCATCAAGGAGCAATTAGACAACCTCAAAATTTTTCACAGTAAGAAAAGAAGTGACACTTGAGGAGATGTTCATGCAATACATGCAAAGACAGATTTGGAAAACGAAAATATAATATAGCTTCAACCCTAGCTTCAATTCCCAACCTTGAAGTTCAAATTGGTCAGCTTTCTAGTATTTTTACAGAGAGAACAGCAGGAACCTTACCTAGTAATACCGTGACAAACCCCAATGAGAATATTAAAGCAATAACACTGAGAAGTGGGATAACAATTGAGCACCCACAAGCATAAATTGCCGAACAAAATGTGGTTGAAAATCAAGATGAGATCGTGCCAATTTTGGAGGATTAAACGCAGTATGTGGCCAACCACCATATTGGGAATTCCAAGAAGATTAAAGGAGCTTCAAACCTCATGGTTTTCAGCGAGTTTAATTCTAAAACTTATTCTAATTCATCTTATGACCCACCTATTCATTTTCCGCAAAGACTTAAAAAGATTAATCTCAAAAATCAATTCTATAAATGTTTAAGTAATTTTAAGAAATTGCATATTAATATTCCTCTTATTGAAGCTTTAGAAAAAATTCCTAAAAATGTTATATTTTGAAGGATATTTTATCAAACAAGCGGAAGTTATAGGCGCATGAGATGGTGATGCTAACTGAAGAGAGTAGTGCAATTTTATAAAAGAAGTTACCTTCTAAACTGACAGAGAGTTTTACAATTCCTTGCAGTATTGAAAATTCTTATTTTGATAAATCTTTGTGTGATTTAGGAGCAAGTATTAATCTTATGACTTTTTCGGTTTTCTGGAAACTTGGCCTTGGAGAAGTAAAGCCTAATACAATTTCTTTACAATTGGAAGATAGATCTATCAATTACCCAAGAGTGTAATTGAAGATGTTTTGTTAAAGGTAGACAAGTTCATTTTTCAATTGATTTCTCAGTGCATGACATGGAGGAAGATGAACAAATTCTGTTGATTTGGGGGCGACCTTTTCTAACTGCGGGAAGAGCTTTGATTGATGTTCAACAAGGAAAAATTATTTTGAGGGCTGAGGATGAGCAAGTAACATTTGATGTCTTTAAATCCATGGAGTTTTCTACCCAAGTTCACTCACGTTTTCAAGTTCGTGAAATTAATTTAAATTGTGGGTGAGACACATAGGGCTGGAGTTGAAAAGTTATCGATAGAAGTGTGTTCAGCAACTCTTAAATCTGAGAAAGAAAATATTTTGGAATATGTTCAGTATTTGGAAGCTACACCATCTATTCATCTTTCTTCTCAGCTGAAATTCAAGGAGGTGGGGATATCAAAGATGCCATCTTCAAGAAAGAAACGACTCAAACTCGTGCTTAAACCACTGCCATTTAGTTTACGGGATGCACGGAGGAAACATAATCCACACAAGAAGGAAGTTGTTAGAAAAGAGGTTGTTATGTTGTTGGATCTAGATGTTAGATCCTGTAGGCAAGGCAAATAACACTAGAGAGGGGGGTGGGGTGAATAGTGTTGTTTAAAAATTAATTAAAAACATGAACTTTTCGTACTGTTAAGTCGACTGAAAATAGATATACAGTCGACTGTTGCGTCAGATAAGAAGAGTATTTTACTGAAGAGTTACAAGTCTGATCAGTCGACTTATAGCGGAAAATTAGTTGACTTACCAAACAAGTTTTTGAAATAAAACTCAGAGAAATTGAAATTGCAAGTTAAGAGAATACAACCACAGAGAGTCAATCACAGCCAAACACAACGATGTATCCTGGTTCGGTCCTCCCGACCTACATCCAGTCCCCAAGCAACCCACTTGAGATTTTCCACTATTCTTGAAAAAGTATAAGAATACTCTACAACTTTTGACAACAACAATGTCAATTTCGTAGACCTCTCTCACCACTAGAGAAAGCAAACACACTCTATACCCTAGAGTGAAAACCGACTCTAAAACCAAGAGTCCTACTATCTAATTGAGAGGACCACTCTCATAACCCGAGAGTGAAAACAACAATAAAAATTGAGTTTACAACACCCTATAGCCTTGTATGTGATAGTGCTTTTGTATAGTGGCTATTAGGTCAACTTCTGAATTCAGTCTAAAACAAAATCAATATTATATTAGACTAAAATTCAGAGAACCAAGTCTTAGAGAGTTTGTATGCTTTTGAAACACTTATTCTTATTGAAAACAAAAGACTTAAAAGATAAAGAATGCTTGGAACCTTTTCCAAATGATTCCTATACTCTATTTATAAAGTAAAAATCAAGGAACGTTGTAAAATAGTTCCGTAAACCGTAATAAAAGGGATATAAAAGATTTGAATTTGAAAAACAAGTTTTAAATTCAGAAATCTGTCGAAATGGCTTGAACAGTTGACTGGGTTTAATGAGTCGACTGGCCAGAGCTTGTATGAGTTCAGCAGTTTCGTACTATGACAGTTGACTGGTTCCAAGGATCGGTCGACTGGTACTCATACAGTTGAGCTTATTCAAGCTTGTTTTGACATTTTGATTTTGTAAAACACTCAGATTATTTAAAGTATGTGTGAGTGTGTGTGTGACAATGCTATTATAAGTTTCTAAGACTCAAAGAAAAAATACAATATTACAAATTTGAAGCACTTTGAATCTTGTCTTGAACTTGAGTCTGTCTTGAGCTTGAGCCTTTGTCTTGATGTCTTGAAGGTTGATCAATTACTCTTGAAAGCTTCATCAGATTGTGTTGCCTTTGTTTATTTCACCATGGTATTGACTTTGATACACTCTGCAAGAGATATGTGGTAGAACAACTTTTTATTGTGTTGTAGTCATCAAAACCAAAAATCAACACTAGACATCATCTAACCATCTCCGCTACCACGTCCGGCTGAAGACTTAAAACTCAGCGCTGGTTGGGAGGCAACCCATATTTTCATTTCTTCTCTTTAGAATTGCTTTTGTTTGTTTACTTTAATTTTAGTTTTTGATTTCATTATATAGGATTGCATAAGTTTGGGGGTTTCCGAGCTGAGTTATTTTCTAGACCTATTTTGATGGCTGATTTTGTGCAGGATTGCATGAATCTGGAAAAGTCATTCAAATAGCGATCAAAGTAAATTGTCTTATCTTTCCAACGCAAAAAGAATAAGGAGGATTGGACATCTACAACTCCAGATATCACTGAAACAATGAACATCACACATCTCGAATTTCAATATGAATTAAGAGAGCAATTCTAAACTTTTCTCATTATTTTTGTGACCTTTTATTTACCCATTGAGGACAATGTGATACTCAAGTTTGGGGGAAGGGGTACAATTTTTTTATGTATATTTGGAAGAAAAAAGTGACTTTAATTAGACTTATCATTACACTTTTGTGTTCTTTATTGTGCTAAAGAATTGCAAATTTTATTTAGGATAGACAATAACTTTTTGTAACACCCCGTATTTAAGAATATATATATAGAGAGAGAAATAATTATAAAGTGGTTGTTGCCCTATAGAGATGTCTATGGGGGGCTATCCATGGAATTTATTGAAATGAGATGTAAGGGATTTGGCTGCAATGTGGCTGGGGGGGGGCACGTTGAATTCCTTGCTGTGCTTTGGCAGCAGAGGGGTGACGTGGCACGTGGGGCCTGGGTTTGGGGTTCCTGCTGCGTACTGGCTCGCAAAAAAGAGAAGGGATGTGGGAAATTGATTCCATATCGGGGAAATTTGTAATTAATTGGATATATATATATATATATATATATAATTGTCTGGGATTAGAGGTCACCAATAAGCTATAGCACTTTTTATGAGGCAGACTATGGTGGGCAGTTGTTAGAAAAATCTCTTAGCGGGGTCGGGATGTTATAAATGGTATCAGAGTTGAATTTCGACACTGAGTGTGGGTCAGGGTGGGTATGCCGGAGAGGGAGCTGAGGTCAGTACACTGGCAGTTTGGCCACGGTAGTACGCTAGAATTGGTTGAATCAGGGTACGCCGTTCTACATTGGCTAGAAAGGAGATCCGGGATCAGGTTGCAAGTTCTGGGCTCAGCGAGGACTCTGGGTTCTCAAGGTGGGGTGTATGTAATACCCCGTATGAGATGGGCCTTCATGGTGGGCTTAGTAATTAATTCATTGTTAGATGGGCATACAGATTTGGTAGTGCGTGTATAAAGCCTATAGAAAAAATGAATTAATTACTATGGGGCCATGGTGTTCATGGTAGGTGGTGGTGACTTAGTCCCACATGAAAGATGAGTTAGGATTGTGTGTGGGCACTAACTAGTCATGACACCTTTTGAAAGGCATTCTATGGTGGGCAGCTATTAGAATTTGTTTGAGCAGGGCCCGGGACATTACAAATGGTATCAGAGCTGACTTTCGACACCGAGTGTTGGTCAGGGAGGGTATGCCTGAGAGGGAGCTGAGGTCAGTACACTGGTAGTTTGGCCAGGCGCAGTACGCTAGAATTAGCTGAATCAGGGTACGCCATTCCACATCGGCTAGAAAGGAGATCCTGCGCTACGTTTCTTGCCCCGTAATCAGCGAGGATACTGAATTCTTAAGCAGGACGTGTGTAACACCGCGTATTTAAGAATATATATATATATATATATATATATATATATATATATATATATATATAGAGAGAGAGAGAGAGAGAGAGAGAGAGAGAGAGAGAGAGAATTAATTATAAAGTGGTTATATATATATATATATATATATATATATATATATATATATATATATATATAGAGAGAGAGAGAGAGAGAGAGAGAGAGAGAGAGAGAGAATTAATTATAAAGTGGTTGTTTCCCTATAGAGATGTCTATGGGGGGCTTTCCATGGAATTTATTGAAAGAAGATGTACAGGCTTTGGCTGCACAGGTGGAGGGCGGCACGTTGAATTCCTTTCTGTGCTTTGACAGCAAAGGGGTGACATGGCTCGTGGGACCTGGGTTTGGGGCTCCCACTGCGTACTGGCTCGCGAAAGAGAGAAAAGGGATGTGGGAAATTGATCCCATATCGGGAAAATTTGTAATTATATATATATATATATATATATATATATATATATATATATATATATATAATTGTTTGGGATTAGAGGTCACCAATAAGCTATAGCACATTTTATGAGGCAAGCCTGTGGTGGGCAGTTGTTAGAAAAATTGCTGAGCGGGGCCGGGGTGTTACACTTATAAAGCAAGATTAAACATGCTTATTTTCTTTAGGATTATTGAAGTTTAAAATTCCTTTCAAAATGTGAGAGTCATGTGATTATACATAAAAGATGAGTGTGATGCTTTTCTTGTGATTGTCCCCTTTAGTCTAGTCCTAAACAGGGTTTAAGTAAATAGAGTGATAATGATTAAATAATTGAATGAATAAAGTTCTATCTACTCCAATATTTTGAGTTGCTTAGTAACTAGGGTTATTCATCTCCAATGTTTACTTTTACGTCAAATGACAACTTGAAATATGGGTACGCAGAATCACTCTAAGTTTAAGACTTATTGAGTAACCGGGTGAATTTATCACAAATGTTTGCATTCGCGTCAAAAGGAAAGTGACAATTCAGAAAGATAGATTCGTCTATAAAAAAACTTACCTCTAGTTTACTACTCGGTTTGTAGTAGTGGGAATGGGTGCACAGATTGAGTTGTTGCATGATTCAGCTGGGTTAATTGCATGACAAATATGAAAGAAATGAGAATTATGTATAAATAATTGCACTGAAGAAAGTGAGTGCTTAGTTTTCTTTTATTTTCTACTGTTTATGTTTTAAGTTGAAATTTTGATGTTTGCATGATAAGACCTTTTGGTGTGATGAGTTGAGCCTAATTATGATTACTATCCCTTTATTTATGATTTTCTTTTTTGCTCGATGACTAGCAAAATCTTAAGTTTGGGGGTATTTAATGAGTGTAATTTCTATATAATTTTTATTACTCTTTTTGACACATTAAAATTGTGAGTTCTCGTTTATTTCTTTATATTTTATCTTATTTCAACTCATTTTTATTTATTTGTTTGTTCTTGAATGAATGAGATGGATAAGTGCAAAATGTGGGTGTTTTGGTAAAATCATGGGAGAAAACAAGGATAAAGAATACAAATTTTTAATTGATTTTTTGTGATTGGAATTGATTATTGGATTAAATTAGATGAATGGTTAGTTTAAAATCTAAAAGATTAAACTTATTCTTTAGGTTTTAACAAACTAATTATTTAAACTTAAAATTATCATATTAATTAATTACCTCTCCTCCTCCTTATTAAAAGGCAACTCCTAGAACTTGTACGGCTATTTTGGACATGAAGATTAATGAATCTTAAATTTTATTCTAAATAAAAGATGTCGTTCATCGAGTCTTCTTCAAAATAAGTGCTCATACGTTACGAACGAAGTTCTGTAGCTCCAGGAAAGTTCATTTTACTGCAACAGTGCACAAAAATCTGAGAACAGGAAATTCAGGTTGCGGGTTTCAGGTCCAAATTGGCTGAAATTGTGTCTATCTTTTTAGGGTTTCTTTGGCTGCTATATATAAAGGTTGATATGAACTCTAGGAAAATGAATTTTTTTTTGGATGCTAAGAGAATTGAAGGAGACGACTCATCACACCATTGGAGAGCAAGAGCCATAGCATTCATCAAGATCGTCTAGAGTTCTTTCTTCTCTTCTACATTTCATTATACAATCCAATACAATGTTCGCTAGTTGCAAAATCATCATGAACTAAATTTATTTTTTTAGCGCTTCGATGTAGCCTAGTTTTGGTAACACAATTCTAATTTCATGTTATTTGATTCGTCTGTTTTTTCATGGTTGTGTGTTTAATTTTTTTTCCTTAATGCTTAGAATTGTTTGTCCAGCTATTGTTTGATTTATTGAATCATGGATAGACCGAGAGGTAACTTGTGATTTAGAATTATAGAATTAAACACCATTGATTGAGCGAAATTAGAGATGATATACCGCGATTAATGTGACAGTAAAGAAATCTATAGAACTTAATGAATCTTCAATTAATAAAATGTGCATAGAAATATGAAAAATTGTTAGTTGGAGATATGTTTGGTGTTGTTCAAGAGAAAAAATTGAATAATTATGGGATTGTGATCTACAACTTGGAAAAGTAGAAAATTTATCTACATGGAATTATGAATTGTGTGGGATTCACTAGGTGAAATCAAAAGTCCTAAAACTAACTTTGCTATTAACAAACAACAAAATTTCAATTTTGCATTATCCCTACTTTACTACAAGAAATTTGACATATACCAATGGACACCTGTAGTGACGGTCAGTAAAACTGTAGGTATAGACATCATAAGCCTACAGACGTGTAGTAAACTACTGTGGGTATTGGTATCCTATAGCTTTAGAGCTTTTATTCCGTAACTATAAGCTTTGAATCCATAACTATTCTTTATTTTCTCCCTCTCTCACCAAACCCTATCTCTAAATCCCCTTTTCTCACCAAACCCTATCTCCAAATCCCCCTCCTCGCGCCGCCGTGCCCCCCCTTCCTGCTGTCGTGCCCCCTTCCCCTAGGTTTCTCTCCCTAGGTTTCGAATTCTCTTTTTTTTTCTTGGATTTTTGGGGGTTTTAAATGGGTTTTTGGGTGCGATTTCAGGGAATTTGGAGATAGCTTTGAAGCGGATCTTGAAGGAGTTGAAGGATCTGCAGAAAGATCCATCGACGTCATGCAGCACCGGTATGAAAAGTCCCGATCCGATTTGGAAACTTTGATTGTCGTTCACTTTCTTTTAGAATCTTCTAGATTCATCAATTCTTGTGGATTTGGGGGTGAAATGTTATTAGATGTAATATTTGTTGAAATATTTTGGATTTTGGAGCTATCTTTGTAGCAAAATTTATTTGCAATTATGATTAGGTATTTTACAAAATTTTATTTTGAATATTTGAGAATGGACTTATGTTTTGGTAGTGTGATTTTGGAATAAAATTTTTGATCAAGGCGTAGAAGTTAGGGAAATTGGTGATTTTAATTGGTAATTAAATATATTTTGTCGAGAAGAGCGAAAATTAAGGTTTGTTTTGTTTTTGCGATATGGTTATGGTGTGGTTGTTAGCTTAGGTTGAGCTGAGGTCATAGTGATGTGTAAAAAAATGATAATCTTCTGAATAATTGAAACGTGATGTGAATTACATTGTATCGAACTATCGGTAGATTGTATACGGATTTGAGTTAGATTATAAGCTTTGAGATGTATTGAGCATGAAGATGTTAACTTTTAAGGAGTTAAAAGAAGGGGTATGCTAATTGTACTCAAAATAGGCAAGGATGTGCAATGTTGCGCACAATTAGCTGTTCCCTTCTATATAAAGAAGTGCATTTGAGGGTTTAGTTTGCAGTTCATAATCTCAAATGAGAATTTTTGGAAAGAGTTCAATTTGGTGAGGAGTTTGAATTAAACTAGACAAGTAGTGGATAGATTTGAATCCTCTAAGGGGATTTTTGGGATTATTGGGATTTTTGGGATTGGTTTCAATGTTAAGGTGATGCTTCTTTTCTTTTTTATTAGTTTGATTCCATTCCTGCTACTGAAATACGATTTGATAAGCATTGTTGTATTAATTTGTTTTGGTTATGTTCACGATGATGTTGTATGTAGTTTCTACTTTTAACTATCTTCAGAAGAAATAATTAGTGAACATTAAGCTAGCAATTATTTATTGTATGCTTTGATGATAGGTCAATAGTTTTCTTCATCCTTTGATTTTTAGTAGTTACAATGTTGCATGCCCTCAAATTTTTAATCAGTTATGTGAATTTCTGATATATATGTCCAATCACCCCTGCCTATAACTATACCTGGCACTCTTTTCTTTTCTAACATTTAAAAATTTAGAGTTCACTTACACACAAAGTTGATTATCATTACTGTACAGTTATAGGCTGGTTTATCACATACTTTCTAAAGTTTTGACTTTGTAATTCAGCACATAGTTCACCTACTTTGGTGCATCACAATTTTCTAAATTTTCTTTGTTTATGATATTCTTTAAAGGAAGTGAAGTCTATACAGTTTGATCGTGACTTTTTTACTATCTTCAGTTCTGTAACATGAGAATTGATGAGCAAGTGTGAGAGCAACTAGTGTTACAAAGATTGTGGTGAGAAGTTGTACTGGGTTGCTGACCACAATGATGTGGGCTTTAGTTGTACGGTTTCCTTTGTTTCAATGTATATTGCAGTGGATTATAATGAATCTCTAGTTCATGGTTTCTTTTGAATAGTTAATTTTTCATGATACTATCAATGTAGACTACCAACCTGTGTTATAAGTTAATCAGTCTAGTTTACATATTACGATTTACACACACTTTCATTTGTGATTGTAAACAACATGAAATAGATGTATTTTTCTTAAATCCAGGATAGTTATAAAGGGAGTAATGTGATGCTTCAGATCCCTTTCCCAAGACGTGCACCGGAAAGAAAGAAAGAAGTATTATAAGCTCTTCTCTACATTTCCTGTTTTCTTGTCTTGCTCTTGCAATTTTCTGCTTCTCTCTATGAGCAGAGTCCTTTTTTGTCATTGTTTGATTAGTTTCTTAAATTGAACTTTATGGTGCTTTATATGTTTTGTAACGAGTTAATCAGCTCAAGTTGCCTCCATTTATATTCTAGCATCTAATCATTTATTCTTTCTGGATTGTTTTCATTTCTACAAAATTCTAATCATGAATCTGGAGTAAATCATACCATTTATTTGTTTTCATACATGAGTATTATCTTTTGAACTTACATATATCAAATGCTTGGAGTTATCCTCCTGTAAATGATGCCGCAGAAGTAGCTAAGTAGGTTCGTGAAGTTCTTGCGACGAGAGAGTGGACGCTGAAATGATATCAAGTACAGTTCCTCTAATTTCTTTTCACCATACTCAAAATATACAAATGTTGTTCTCATTTAAATTCAAATGCAAATTTAATTCATATTGATTACAGAGCTTTTTGTGAGAATGATAAATGCAGGTTTGCTAAATTCAGATGTATCTTTTCAACATTTGTATGCAGGTTTGCGCAGGAGCTATACTTGGTTGCCTCATGTCCTATTTAATGAGGAGATCTTCTATATAAAATGGAATTTACGCTAAAGTTCTAAAGTTTCCTGAAGCTTAATTCCGAAGCTTAATTCTGATGGGAACACGAGTTCCCAATCATTATTGTAAATAGGTTTTTGTTCTGTGCTAAGGAGCTATATTTCTGGTGTTAAACAAAGTGAATTTTATTATGTAATTTGGCATGCTTGTAATACTTCATTAATTTTTAAAATGATTGAAGTTTAATTTTATTTAATTTTGTTTCATAAACACATTTATTTATTTTATTGTGTATTTAGTTTATAATTGGATTAATATTATAAAAGAAAATATTAAATTATCATAAGCGTAATTAGTAAGAAAAAATTGTGTATAGAGCGATGAGTATATATTCAATATGTGGATGCAAAAATCATCACTATAACCTATAGCAATGGAGTTTCAACCGTGGGTATAGGAAAGCAAGAGGTGTCATTAAAACCTATACCAACAGATACGAAACCGTGGGTATAACACCGAGGTTTTGTCCAACGGGTGAAAAAACCGTCGCTATAGGCTATAGTGATGGCATTCTGCCGTGGGTATAGTGAATCATTGACTACGGAAAAATATATCTGTCGGTATAGGTTTTACGGGCTATAATTACGGTTTTCTGCCTTTTACCCATGGATTTTTGGTATCACTATATGTCAAATTCCTTGTAGTGATTAGATTAGCTTTCTCTTTAATTTAATTTAGTTTAGTTGCTATTTTTATTAAAATTTTGATTTTCCAAATAGTAGTTAATATGGTGAAATTCAGTATTCAATAAAATAATTAGTCCTTGTAACACCATGGAATTTCAAACCTTATTTTTATTTAGAGTTGTTTGATTTTTACGTGTTGTGCATGTAAAAATTCATGCATGCATTTCTCTAAAATATTTCATGAATTAGTAATCCCCATTTATTTTCTTAGAAGCCTAATTTAATCATAAGCTTAATTTGTCTTTTGTAGCCCACATTAGTTAATTATTTAATTAAATTAGTAGAACCCATTGTCTCTTGTCCCATTAGTGAGCCAATGTAATTTAATTAATCTTTATTTTAGTCTAACTTGTAGTGTAGACACAAATAATAGACAATTAATTAATTAGCATGTACAATTTGTGAGTGGAGGACACTAGGGTAACACGTGCATGCACAAGATTGTGCAAAACACACCCTTGGAGTGAGGCCGGATTATGTATGGTTGGAGAAGGGAATGGGAGAAGTGGTGAGGTGGTTATCTCATTCATGGGTGGTTATGGCAACTTCCAAACTAATCCTAGCCCTTAATCCCTAACTATTTAATCTAATCTTATCCATTCAATCCACCCAAAATTATGTATAAATACCCCCCTACATTAGTATATTCACACCTAATCTATATAAAAAAAAGGACAAAGAAATACAATTAGAGAGTAAAAGATTGAGAGTTAGTGAGTTCAAAAGATTGAGAGTTGTGTTGTGTGTTCCCATTTGGTGGTTGGTTTTTCAAGAGAGCAAGGAGACTCGGGTTTGCTTCAAGACGAGGAGGAGACGACTTGTGGTGGCTCAAACTAGGAGGAGAAGGCCTCTTTTGATCAATCTAGGAATTCTTAGGAGTACATTTGTTTTCTCTCTAATAAGGTAGGCAATTTTCTCTACTTCTAAGTAGTACCATGCTAGATTTTGTGCTAATCATGTTACAATAAATAGATGAAAATATTGCTCTTTGATAATATCATGATTAAGGTGAAAATGGAACATATGTGAAATTGCATGAAATGAATAAGTGAACTTGATTGAATGATATGTTTGTTGTTGTGATATTTGGATATTAATCTAGCATACTAAATTAGAATGAATGTTTCTTCATGTCGAAATATGTGTGTTTATGGAAAAAGTGCAATTTTAGAAATTGTGTTTATGTGGAAAAATGCTAATTGTAAGAATCTCTACATTATTAAAATAATATTGGTCAGTAAATTATGCTTATTTATGATTACTATGATTGATGCTAAATAATCCTAAAGTTGTATGTTAATTGTTGAGAGAAATGAGGTACTTTATATGGAAAATGAGAGTTAAATGGTGTTTTGAAAATCTTGAGTTACTATATAAATTCCAAATTTCGAATTTTAGTTGCTGAACAGTCGACCGTATATGTCTTAACAGTCGACTGTACTGATTGTTTATTTTCGAGTTTTAAATCATCGCACAACAGTCGACCGACTTTGTCTTAACAGCCAACTGTCCTGACTATTTATTTTCGAGTTTAATCCTCGCAGAACAGTCGACCGACTATGTCTTAACATCCGACTGTCCTGACTGTTTATTCTCGAGTTTAATCCTCGCAGAACAGTCGACCGACTATGTCCGAATTGTCGACTGTCCTGACTATCTTAATTTTCAAATTTTAATCATCGCAGAGCAGTCGACCGACTGTGCTTTAACAGTCGACTGTCCTGATGATTAAATTGATATCCAGATTTCATGAGATAGTTTTCTATAATAATTTTCTGTAACCCTTGGCCAAGTGCAAAGGAGAAATTGAAACTATTTTGCAAGAAAGAACTTATTATAAATTGTTAGTTTAGAACGTCTTTGGATAAAGAAAAGTGTATTGTTTAAAAGATTTTTAAAGGAGATTTTTTTGATAAAAATGAAAATTGAAAGTATGAGATTTAGTATTGACAAAGAGAATAAGAGAATGATGTGGAAAGAATGAATTATGAAGGTGACAAGTTAGAAAATGAATTTATTTGTCTTATGCATAAAATCGTACATGAAAGTGAAATCAAATATCATGATGAATTATGAAAAATCTTATGGATATGAATACACAAATTTATGAATATGAAATGAGATTTTGAACTAGAGGGTAACTAAGTCCTATTACCGGCAATTGAATAAATTATAATTATTGAGATGAACTATTGAGATGAAAGACCAAGATGGTCAAGTTGTTGATTAAGACCGGTATAGAGGAAAGAGCTAACTCCAGGGGTTGATTTTTATTCATGATTCAAATAAACTAAGGATTTAGATACATAGTGGTGATGTGACGAAAGTGAGAAAAACACGAATATGAGGGCCATCCGATTGGCAGTGTGAGAGTGATTCACAGACTGCCTGCTTGATGCATCATGACATGGCGTAAGCACTACTCCAGAATTATCGTCCCGGTGGCGACGGTTGTGGGGTGTTTGGTGACTATAGGTGGTGCCATCGTTCCATGGCAGAGGTTGAATTTTCCATAGTCTGCCTACTTGATGTGTCATGTCAGTGCATGGGATTCCCCTCCAGAATGTCTGGACATGGGCTCATAGATCATAGAACATCTAAGATACTTACCGTAGTTGCCGTAATAGTTTAAGTCATGGCGAGGGATTGAACCCTATAAGATGAAGTATGATTAAGGGCTTGCCCTGGGACCTATGTAGTATGAGATGCATAGAATCCGAACAAGTACGCATTAGTGTCATATAACGTAACAACTACATTAAGGACTGAGTGCACATCACAACACGACATCTATAGGATAGTCCTCGTAGTTTTGGTTGTGACAAGTGTGTGCATTCTAAGTAAGGGAAAATTGATGTTTTATATCCTTGCGTCAGTTGAATGAACTGACGAGCCCACAGTTTCTATGCAGGATAAAGAAATTGATAAGATTAAGTATGCAAGCTACTTAGAGAATGTTTCAAGTGTTGTACTTTTATTCATGTAATTGTTGTAAATGACTTCCACTGTTTAAATGCAATTCAAGTTGTAACTCTAATGTAAACTAACGTTTTAAATTTTCTTGTAAAATTGTACGAAGAGAAGTGTAAAGATCCTGTGAAACTTCGAATTCTGTCTGTTTTGGAATTCGGGGTGTTATAGAGTGGTATGAGAGCCACGCTTCCAAGTAGTACAAATTTATAAGGAACGACACCCTAGAAGTGGACATTAGAGCGTGTGTTGAGTCTAGAGATTTAAATGTAAGTCACTTACATTTGTGTTGCTCTATGATTTATGCTTCTTCTTCTCCTTTCTCTAAGATGGCAGACCACTTCGACCCATTTGGAGGTGGTGATTGGCACATAGTTGAAGAGGATTACTACCCCGGGCAAGCTGATTTCGACGAAGAAGATCCTGAAGAATTTGAAGAGGAATGACCTGAGCCCAGGGAGATCACTCCACCTCCGAATTCATCTGATGATTCCTCCGACATGGAAGAATCAGTTTCGAGTTGTCTCATTGTGTCTCTTCAGAGGTAGGTTGAGACTCAGAGGGAGAAAGCAGTGCTATTGCAGGTGTAGTGTGCAAAGTGCAAGGAGAGCATTGCCACGCTCAGTCATCGTGTTTGGGAACTCGAGACGAGGAAAAACATGTACGATGTACTGAAGGAGGAAGTGGAGGAACTACGGGAAGAGCTTCGTGAAGCCAAGAGGAACCGTAGGAACTAGACTGTTGTATCTTCTTATTGCTTTCATTTAATGTCAGAAATGTTTTAAATTCGAATGTATAAAGCTTGAAATTCAATGAAATGAAAAGTTGATTAAATTCATATTTTATACATCAAATTTAATGGATCTTTTGCATCAGAATATGGCTAGAAGAGGAGCTCGAAATGGTGGAGGTCTGGACTTGAAAACGGAATTAGCAAGGGTCTATCAGATACTCAATGCCGTTGCCATGAATGGGAACCAAGGGAGGGGGCCTGTGAATCCAATACCCGAAGCAATCAAACTCATGGAATCATTCAAACGAATGAAACCACCAGTTTTTTAGGGAAGTCAGACCCTGACGCGGCTGACAATTAGATCCAACAGATCGAGACTATCTTCGAAGTCTTGGAGACTCCAGAGGGCAGTAAGGTGAAGTTGGCGGCACTGCAGTTCGAGAAGGATGTGGCTGTTTGGTGGCAGTCAACGAAGCGGACGATGGGAGATATTTTCTTTGGCTGGGAGGAATTCTTGGAGGAATTCCGCAGTCATTGTTTTCCATCAGATGTCCAGGAGAAGAAAGCCATGGAATTTCTGGCACTGCAGCAGGGCGGCATGTCGGTTAAAGAGTATGAGACGAGGTTCAATCAGCTCTCGAGGTATGCTCCCGAATTGGTGATGGACGAGGCAAAGAAGACTCGAAAGTTCGAGCATGGTTTAAGGCCAAGTCTGAGATCCAGGATGATACCCCTCGGTATCAGGAGGTTTGACAAGTTGGTCAAACGAGCTACAGCTACGGAGGCGGACATGGAGCAGTTCCACGCTGTTCAGAATTGGAAGAACAACTGGAATGTGGGGAAGATGCCCGCAGTTTCTTACAATGTCATGGGACAGCCGCCGGCCCAAAGGTTCAAACCGACTGGGGCGAATACGGTCAGTGTGGCAGGAAGAACCGGGAATGCGTGGGTGAGACCTCCTGTGGTGACTTGTTATAGCTGTGGGGAGACAGATCACTTCTGATCCCAGTGCCCTAAGTTGCAAGATGTCGTTCGAAATGGACCAACTTAGCAGGCCGGGAAGAAGCCTTACCAGCAGGGACGAGTATTTGCCTTAACTGAAGCTGACGCTGATGAGGTGGATCACGTCATCTCTGGTACGAGGGAGGATGTTTAAATGTGTTTTCTGCTATTTCTTTTTCTCGCTTTTATAGTGAACTGTTATGTAACGAGTGTGTGTTATGTAACAAGAGAACTTTATTTGAATGGAAAGAAAGCTGTTGTTTTGTTCGATATTGAGTCCTCTCATACTTTTGTATCACCTAAGTTTGCTAAAGTTTTGGGAGTCGAACCGAAAGTCTTTCCAGGCAAGGTTTTAGCAGTAGCTACTCCATCAGGGGAGACTTTAACCACTGATCGGTACTATGCAAACTGCGAGATCGTGATTGGAGATAGAATTTTCAGAATTGATTTGATTGAGATGAATGTCTTGGGAGTCGATGTTATCATTGGCATTGATTGGATGTCGATGTACAGTGCAAGGATCGAGTGCAAGACCAAGTAAGTAACAGTGAAGGCTCCAGGTGGACCTGAAGTCACTTTAAAAGGGAAGAGGAGATTTTCAGGCTTGGTTGCTGCTATCAGCTAGAAGAAGGGGATTCCTGCAGAGGTGCAGCAAATTCCAGTGGTTCAAGATTATCCGACGGTATTCTTGGAAGATTTGCCTGGGTTACCCCTGCATCGTGATGAATAGTTCAGCATCACTATTCAGCCAGGGAGTGCACCTATTTCCAAGGCACCGTATAGGATGGCGCCTGTGGAGCAAGATGAGATCAAACGGCAGATTGAGGAACTGTTGGAGAAAGGCCTTATTCAACCGAGTGCGGTACCTTAGGGAGCACCGGTGCTGTTGGTAAAGAAGAAGGATGGTTCGATGAGGATGTGCATCGATTACCGGGAGCTAAATAAGGTTACTATTCAGAACAAGTATCCTATTCTGTGAATTGATGACTTATTCGATCATCTATAAGGAGTAGATGTTTTCTCCAAAATAGATCTTCGATCAGGATACCATTAAGTTCGAGTGAAAGCTAAAGATGTGCATAAGACTGCAATCAGAACTCGACACAGGAATTACGAATTCTTAGTTATGCCACTTGGAGTGACGAATGCACCTGCAATTTTTATGGATATGATGAACAGAGTTCTGAGGCCGTTTATTGATTCTTTCGTCGTGGTGTATATTGACGATATTCTTGTGTACTCCAAGTCGAAGGAGGAGCACACGGAGCATCTGGCAGTAGGGGTGGTATACCGTATCGTACCGTATCATCATTACTCTACCATCTACCGTACCGAAATACTTGGTACACAAATTTTTCTACCATTACCGTGCCAAGATTTTGGTACTACCGAGTTCGTTACTACCGGAATATCGGTACGGTATTGGTAATACCATGGTACTGCCGGACATCAATTAGCTTAAAAAATTAACATTCATATAAATGGCAAAAGAAGGATAAATAAGCTGAACATAAATATATATATAAAGAAGTTTCAGCATAAATAATTATATATATATATATATATATATATATATATATATATATATATATATATATATGAAGAAGTTCCAATAATCAGCTAATGTCAATTCTCCAACAAGACTTAGCTAACGGTTCATAATTTTGTCTAACATCAGTATTTTCAGAGCCCAATCACCAGCAATACCAAATAATATAAGTTTCTGTTTAACAATGAAGAAAGAAATCATCACAAAACTCCATTGAAATAACTAATATCTTCAGGTATGTTCCTTTCAAAAAACTCTAGAATTCGCACTCAAAACAAATTAAACTAATACAAGGAACAAAGAAGAAAAAAACAGCGAGAATATATTTAAATTGAAAAAGAAAAAAAATGAACAAGGAAAAAAGGAAGAATAATTGTAGTAGTATAACTGGGGTGAAAAATTGAAAAATAAAATAAGAAAAGTGGGTCTGGACCTAGGTCTGGGCCTGGGTTTTTAAATATAAAAATTAAATTAAATATATATTAATTACTTGGTATGGTACGGTATACCATGGTATCAGTATTGGGTACCGGTACCGTACCATATAATTTTGGTATGGTACAATACCGAGATTTCGGTATGGTATTACCAAGATTTCGGTAATATATGGTATGGTAACGGTATGGTACGGTATGGTACGGTAATATGGTATTTTTTGACACCCCTATCTGGCAGCAGTTCTAGGGAAGCTTTAGGAGCATGAGTTGTATGCAAAATTGTCTAAGTGTGATTTCTAGAAATTTGAGGTGGCATTCCTAGTTCACATCCTTTCGAAGGAAGAAGTGGCAACTGATCCTCAGAAGATAGAGGCAGTGAGGGATTGAGTAAAGCCTACTACAGTGAAGGAAATCAGGAGTTTTCTTGGACTAACTGGATACTACAGGAGGTTTATCCAGGGCTATGCTCTGATAGCCGTGCCACTCACTGGCCTGACCAAGAAGAATATGAACTACAAATGGACTGAGCAGTGCGAGGCGAGCTTTCAGGAGTTGAAAGAGAGGCTGACTACCGCTCCTATTTTAGCTTTGCCTAGAGCAGGTGTTGAGTATGATGTCTACAGCGATGTTTCACATCGTGGGCTTGGTTGTGTCTTAATGCAAGAAGGGAAAGTGATGGTCTAGGCAACTAAGACCGCATGAGAAGAATTATCCGGCTCATGACCTGGAGTTGGCTGTGATTATCTTCACCTTGAAGCATGGAGACATTACGTGTATGGTGAGAAGCTGAACATGTACACAGACCACAAAAGCATGATGTACATCTATCAACAGAAGGATCTGAATCTAAGGCAAAGGAGATGGCTAGAGGTGCTTGAGGACATTCGTCTGGAGATTAATTACCATCCTGGGAAGGCTAATGTTGTTGTTGATGCACTTAGCCGTAAGAGCAGTCTAGCTAGTTTGATTACAACTCAGAGGCAGCTGGCAGAGGAGTTGGATCGGGCTGGTATTGAAGTTGTTCTGCAAGGCTTGGGATTATCTTTAGCTCAGTTGAGGCTTCAACCAATGCTGAATGAAAGGATTATCGCGAGTCAGAAGAAAGATGTAGAGATTCAGAAGATGAAGGAGCAAGTTGGTGCTGGCAAGTTGTCAGAGTTCCAGATCAGGGATGAGGTGTTGTGGTTCAGAGAGAGGCTGTGTGTTCTGGATCAAGCAGAATTGCGGGAGAGCATTCTTCAGGAGGCACATGCTACTCTTTTGTCTATACATCCTGGGAGTACCAAGATGTACAAGGACATTAAGCAACATTTCTGGTGGTCAGGTTTGAAGCGGGACGTGGCCAAGTTCGTGGCAAAGTGTGTGGTCTGTCAACAAGTCAATGCCGAGAATCAGAAACCCAGAGATCTATTGCAACCGTTACCTATTCCAGAATGGAAGTGGGATAACATCTGTATGGATTTCATCATGGGCTTGCCCAAGAGTTCCAAGGGCAACGATGCGATTTGGGTCATAGTCGATCGGCTAACCAAGTCCACTCACTTCTTGGCGTTGAAACTCACTGCTTCGATGGACAAGTTGCCTGAGTTGTATGTTGATGAGATCGTCAGCTTCATGGTGTTCCATTAACCATTGTGTCTGATCGAGATGCGAGGTTTACTTCACATTTCTGGAAGAGTCTTCAGACAGCTCTGGGTACCAAGACGGATTTCAGCACTACTTTTCATCCGCAGACCGATGTGCAGATCGAGAGAGTCAACTGTATTCTTGAGGATATGCTTCGGTGTTGTGTACTAGACTTTTAAGGCATTTGGGAAAGGCACTTAGCTCTGGTGGAGTTTGTCTACAATAATTGTTTTCAGACTAGTATTGGGATGGCGCCGTACGAAGCTCTGTATGATAGGAAGTGCAGAACACCTGTTTGTTGGTTTGAAGTTGGGGAGCGACAGATGTTTGGGCCTGAGATCGTGCAGCAGACCTCTGAAAAGATCGATCTGATCAGGAAGAGATTGGTGGATGCTCAGAGTAGGCAGAAGAGCTATGCTGACAACCGGAGGAGGGACCTTGAGTTTGAGGTTGGTGACTTTGTCTTTCTGAAAGTTTCACCTAGCAGGGGTGTGATTCGATTTGGTAAGAGTGTGAAGTTAGCCCCAAGGTTCATAGGCCCGTATAAGATATTGAAGCAGATTAGGAAAACTGCTTACCGGTTGGAGTTGCCGAAGAGTTGTCTCAGGTGCACATTGTTTTCCACGTGTCTATGCTGAGAGGTTACATTCCAGATCCGAGTCATCAATTGTCCGAAGTGCCGGAGGGTTTGCAGTTGGATTTGAGTTACATTGAGCTTCCGGTTGAGATTCTCGATCGTCGGGAGAAAGTCTTGAGAAACAAGACGATACCGATGGTTAAAGTAGTCTGGAGAAACCAGTTGGTTAAAGAGGCTACTTGGAAATCTGAGGAGAGGATGATGAAGGATCATCCTGAGCTCTTTGTTTGATTTGTACCACCTTTTCTTTTTCTTTTATTCTTGTTGTATTTTTGTTTTCTCACTCTTTAAGTGTAGTTCCGAGGACGGAACTATTCTAAGGAGGGAATGCTGTAACAACCTGGATTTTCAAATCTTATTTTTATTTGGAGTTGTTTGATTTTTACGTGTTGTGCACGTAAAAATTTATGCATGCATTTCTCTAAAATATTTCACGAATTAGTAATCCCCATTTATTTTCTTAGAAGCCTAATTTAATCCTAAGCTTAATTTGTCTCTTTGTAGCCCACATTAGTTAATTAATTAATTAAATTAGTAGAGCTTATAGTCTCTTGGCCCATTAGTGAGCCCATGTAATTTAATTAATCTTTATTTTAGTCTAACTTGTAGTGTAGACTCAAATAATAGACAATTAATTAATTAGCATGTACAACTTGTGAGTGTCGGACACTTGGGTAACACGTGCATGCACAAGAGTGTGCAAAACACACCCTTGGAGTGAAGCCGGATGATGCATGGTTGGAGAAGGGAATGAGAGTAGTGGTGAGGTGGTTATGGCAACTTTCAAACTAATCCTAGCCCTTTATCCCAAACTATTTGATCTAATCTTAGCCATTCAATCCACCCAAAATTATGTATAAATACCCCCCTACATTAGTATATTCACACCTTATCTATATCCAAAAAAAAAAAGACAAAGAAATACAATTAGAGAGTAAAAGATTGAGAGTTAGTGAGTTCAAAAGATTGAGAGTTGTGTTGTGTGTTCCCATTTGGTGGCCGATTTTTCCAGGGAGCAAGGAGGCTCGGGTTTGCTTCAAGACGAGGAGGAGATGACTTGTGGTGACTCAAACTAGGAGGAGAAGACCTCTTTTGATCGATCTAGGAATTCTTAGGAGTGCATTCGTTTTCTTTCCAATAAGGTGGGCAATTTTCTCTACTTCTAAGTAGTACCATGCTAGGTTTTGTGCTAATCATGTTACAATAAATAGATGAAAATATTGCTCTTTGATAATACCATGATTAAGGTGAAAATGGAACATATGTGAAATTGCATGAAATGAATAAGTGAACTTGATTGAATGATATGTTTGTTGTTGTGATATTTGGATATTAATCTAGCATGCTAAATTAGAATGAATGTTTCTCCATGTCAAAATATGTGTGTTTATGGAAAAAGTGCAATTTTAGGAATTGTGTTTATGTGGAAAAATGCTAATTGTAAGAATCTCTACATTATTAAAATAAGATTGGTTAGTAAATTATACTTATTCATGATTAGTGTGATTGATGCTAAATAATCCTAAAGCTGTATGTTAATTGTTGAGAGAAATGAGGTACTTTATATGGAAAATGAGAGTTAAATGGTGTTTTGAAAATCTTGAGTTACTGCATAAATTCCAAATTTCGGATTTTAGTTTCTGAACAGTCGACCGTATATATCTTAACAGTTGACTATCCTGACTGTTTATTTTTGAGTTTTAAATCATTGCAGAACAGTCGACCGACTATGTCTTAACAGCCGACTATCCTGACTATTTATTTTCGAGTTTAATCCTCGCAGAACAGACGACCGACTATGTCTTAACAGCCGACTGTCCGGATTGTTTATTTTCGAGTTTAATCCTCGCAGAACAGTCGACCGACTATGTCTTAACAGCCGACTGTCCGGACTGTTTATTTTCGAGTTTAATCCTCGCAGAACAGTCGACCGACTATGTCTTAACAGCCGACTGTCCTGACTGTTTATTTTCGAGTTTAATCTTCGTAAAACAGTCGACCGACTATGTCCTAATAGTCGACTGTCCTGACTATCTTAATTTTTGAATTTTAATCATCGCAGAGCAGTCGACCGACTGTGCTTTAACAGTCGACTGTCCTGACGATTAAATTGATATCCAGATTTCATGAGATAGTTTTCTATAATAATTTTCTATAACCCTTGGCCTAGTGCAAAGGAGAAATTGAGACTATTTTGCAAGAAAGAACTTATTAGAAATTGTTAGTTTAAAGCATCTTTGGATAAAGAAAAGTGTATTGTTTAAAAGAGTTCGAAAAGATATTTTTTTGATAAAAAGGAAAATTGAAAGTATGAATATTTGATTTAGTATTGACAAAGAGAATAAGAGAATGATGTGGAAAGAATGAATTATGAAGGTGACAAGTTAGAAAATGAATTTATTGGTCTTATGCATAAAATCGTACATGAAAGTGAAATCAAATATTCTGATGAATTATGAAAAGTCTTATGAATATGAATACACAAATTTATGAACATGAAATGAGATTTTGAACTAGAGGGTAACTAAGTCCTATTACCGGCAATTGAATAAATTATAATTATTGAGATGAACTATTGAGATGAAAGACCAAGATGGTCAAGTTGTTGATTAAGACCGGTATAGAGGAAAGAGCTAACTCCAGGGGTTGATTTTTATTCATGATTCAAATAAACTAAGGATTTAGATACATAGTGGTGATGTGACGAAAGTGAGAGAAAAACACGAATATGAGGGCCATCGGATTGGCAGTGTGAGAGTGATTCACTGACTGCCTGCTTGATGCATCATGACATGGCGTGAGCACTACTCCGGAATTATCGTTCCGGTGACGACGCTTGTGGGGTGTTTGGTGACTACGGGTGGTGCCATCGTTCTATGGCAGAGGTTGAATTGTCCATAGTCTGCCTACTTGATGCATCATGTCAGTCCGTGGGATTCCCATCCAGACTGCCCGGACATGGGCTCGTAGATCATAGAACATCTAACATACTTACCATAGTTACTGTAGTAGTTTAAATCATGGCGAGGGATTGAACCCTATAAGATGAAGTACGATTAAGGGCTTGCCCTCGGACGTATGTAGTATGTGATGCATAGAATATGAACAAGTGAGCATTAGTGTCATATAACATAATAACTGCATTAAGGACTAAGTGCACAGCACAACATGACATCTACGGAATAGTGTAATGCCCTGATTTTTCATTTAATGAAAAATTATTTATTTTGCACGTAGTGTGCACGTGCAATATTTTTGTAAATATTTTCATCAAGATGAGTAAAGATATTTAATATGTGCCTTTAATTATTTTTCTATAAGCCTTCTTTCAATTAGACAAAAAGCCCTTTCTTTTAAAAGCCCAAAGTAATTTAATTTATTATTTTATAATAATTATTTTGGCCCATTAAACTAAAGCCCATTAGTTAATTTTTTTTTTATGACTTGTAATGTAGAATACAAAATTAAAGTTTATTTTATAAATAAAATGTACAATTTTTGGGCCTAGTTGCATGCACGTGCACTACGCGTACACGTGCAATATGCACACTCCTAGCCTGGCCGGATTGCATCTTGGAGGGAAAACCAAAATTTGGGTGGTGATCATGGTGTGGTGGTTACTTGGTTGTGGGTAGTTGATGTAACTCCTACTTTCATCCTAGCCCTCCATCTTACAACCAACTACTTGATCCTAGCACTCCATTCTCTTTGATTTTTAGTATAAACCCCCCCCCCCCCCCCCCCATGGCTAGTTATTCTTGTGTAAAATTATTCTCTTCCAAACCTATAGTTCAATTATATTATCTAGTGGTGATTTTGTGAGTTAAAAGATTGAGAGTGTGTGGGATCTTTGCTTGCAACTAGAAGAGGGGAGGCCGGCTACATCAAGGAAGAGGGAGCATTCGGTTGGGTACTTGAAGGCTTGGGTGCACGTGTTCAAGGAGGAGCCATTCGTCGCAAGGACATTCGTCTAGGGATTTGCTAGTTGTAATTTTTCTCTCCATACAAGGTGGGTAAAATTTTCCTATTTCTAACATAGGAATGCATGCCAGATTTAATTATCAAAATAATGCATGAAAATGATTAATAAGAATGCACATTTAATTGAAAAGATGATCTCTAATTGATTGAATTATTGATAGTGAAATTCAAGATTGTGTGCAATATGAATGTGATTATAAATTGTGTGAAGAAACCTTTGTTAGTAGCATGAAAAATTATGTGCAAAAAATTAGTATACCGACTATGTCACTTTTATGTGCTAAATTGGAAACTTTGTATGGCGTGGTAACGAATAAATCAAGATGTAATTTTTATGTTTGGAAAATGAATAAGAGTAGAGAATTAGTATAGAGATTGATGAAATTATAATGTCAAAAAAATGTATTAGTAGTATGTCACATTAACCAAATTGTATGGTAAAAATGTGTTAATTATGGAGAAAATTATGTTTAATTATTTAAGAAATTTATTTTCATCTACTGGAATAAAATTCATGATGGAAAACGATTAATTCGGATTTTTACAGTATATTAGTAAGAACAATGTGATATGCAATTTTGTTGAACGCCGAAATGTTCTAAATAACAGAGAGTATGGGTTAAATGAAATTTGAATTGAGCTAGTGACAACTTGAGCGCGTAGCTCAAGCGGTCGGGATGGCTCTGATTGCTACAGTGGTTTCGGCCTTAAGGTTGTGGGTTCGAATCCTTGAGGCACTATTTTGTTTCATAAATTTTTTTAAGCGTATAAGATCAGCGGCCGAGAGTATTTATTACTCTCAGCGCCCCTTTATACCGTATGGTACCTTTGGCCTAGTGGTTGTGCTGTCGGCTGTGTTCTCCGGGGTTCTGGGTTCGAATCTTGCCCTCGGCAAGATGGGAAAAAAATGTTTTTTTGATTGTTTTGGTGATCAAAAAAATGTGGAAAAAATATGGTTATTCTTCTAAAAATATGTAGGACTTTATAAAAATAATTTGGGGATTATTTTCATGAAATAAAACATGATTTGAGAATAAAATGTGTAAATAGAACTATGGTTCTATATTTTTATTGTTGTGAAATTGTATCTTGCAAAAAAATGATTTGAAATGAAGGATTAGAAGATTAATGTGGCAAGAAGAAAATTATATTGTGTGATGTGATGCAAATTATTCTCATTTGAGAATAGTGTGAAAAATGTGAAATGTGAATATTCTTTAGTGAGGTGAAATTCAAAGTGAAATTGATAATTGATAAAGCATATGAATTTTCATGTATAGTTATGGACTATTTGAACGAATTAGAAATCATGATTGAAAAAGAGAAATACTTTTGAGTATGACAAATCAACAAATGAATTTATAAGTGTAAATGCTCAAATTGGAAATTGTGAATTGGAATTGAAACAAAAGAGGAGCTAAGTCTCCCCCGGCATTTGGAAAGAAATGAAATGAAATATTGAAATGAAAGACCAAGGTTGGTCATGTGTGAATAAATGAATAAGTCCGATTTAGTGGAGAGGCTAACTCTAGAGCTTTGATTTTGTTCATGATTCTAATAAAAACTAAGGATTAGTGCATAGTGAAGACATGATGAAAGTGAGAGAAAACACGAGTATGAGAACTAGAGTTTACGGTGCAGGTGTGTGAGCCACAGAATGCATGCTTGATGAGTCAAGACATGGCGTGGGCACAACTCAGTAATGATCGAACTTTAGCCACGCTTGTGGGATATTTGGTGACTGCAAGAGGATCGTGTGCCATGAAGGAGGCTGAATTGCCACAGGATGCATGCTTGATGAGTCAAGACATGGCGTGGGGTTCCCCTCCAGGTTTTCTGTACACGAGTTTGTACTCATAGATCATCTAGGATACTTACCGTAGTTACAGTAGCAGATTAATTCATGGCGAGGGATTGAACCCTACAAAGATGAAGAACGATTAAGAGGCTTGCCCTCGGACCTATGTAGTATGGGATGCATAGAATCCGAACAAGTGTGCATTAGTGTCATGTAACATAATTAACTGCATTAAGGACTAAGTGCACAATCACAACATGACATCAATAGGGTAGTCCCTTTAGTTTGATATGTGACAAGTTTGTGTTTGCTAAATATGAAAAATAAGTTATACTATTTCCGGCATAGAGAGGATGGCCGTGTATAATGTTTGTCGGTTGAATAAACTGACGTACCCACAGTCTTATATGCAGGTAAGTGACATGATAAAGATTAAAGAGGAACGGATGCTTAAAGATTATTCAATGTTGTTGTACATTTATCTAATCGTTGTAAATTTTACTTCCGCTGTGCAATGTAAAGTGTAATGTTTTATGTAAACTCTGATGTAAAGTGAAAAATTCAAATTTCCTTGTAAAATTGTACTAAAGGAAGTGGAAAGATCCTGTTAACACATCTCGAATTCAGTGTATTTGGAATTCGGGGCGTTACAGAGTGGTATCAGAGCCATGCTTCCACACTTGTACAAATTTATAAGGAACGACACCCTAGTAGTGGACATTAGAGTGTGTGTTTGAGTCTAGAGATTTAAATGTAAGTGACTTACATTTGTGTTGCTCTATGACTTATGCTTCTTTCTCTCTATTTCTAAGATGGCTGATCACTTTGACCCTGCTGGAGACGACGACTGGCATATCATTGAGGAAGAGTACCATCCTGGACAGGCAGATTCCGAGGACGAGTACTATCCAGGGCAAGCAGATTCTGATGGAGAAGAATGGCCTGAATCCCGAGAGATTACCCCACCTACGGATTCATCTGATGACTCTTCTGACGAAGAAGAAGAACCAGTTCCAAATAGTCTTGTGACTTCTCTTCAAAGGCAGGTAAAGACACTGCGAGAGAGAGTCGGATTATTGGAGGCTCAGCTGGCAAAACGGAAGGACGACTATTATGTTCTCAGTCATCGTATATGGGAACTTGAGAAGAGGAAGAATATGACCGATGTGCTGAAGGAAGAAGATGATGAACTACGGGGAGAACTTCGAGAAGCGAAGAGGAACCGTAGGAGTTAGACTGTTGTAGCTTCTACTATTTTCATTCTGATGTCAAGAAATGTTTTTCAATTTGAATGTATAAAGTTTGGAATTCAATGAAATGCAAGTTGATTTAAAATTCATGTCTTATACTTCGAATTTGATGGACCTTTCACATCAGAATATGGAAGGAAAGCTGTTGTGTTGTTTGATACTGGATCCTCTCATACTTTTGTATCTCCTAAATTTGCTAAAGTGTTGGGAGTTGAACCGAAGATTTTTCCAGGCAAGATCTTGGCAGTAGCTACTCCATCAGGGAAAACTTTAACCAATGATCGGTATTACGCTGATTGCGAGATTGTGATTGGAGATCGAATCTTTGGGATTGATCTGATCGAGCTGATTATCTTGGGAGTCGATGTTATCATTGGTATTGATTAGATGTCAGTGTACAGTGCAAGCATCGAGTGTAAGACCAAGACGGTAATAGTGAAGGATCCAGGTGGACCTGAAGTCACTTTCCAAGGGAAGCAGAAGTGTTCTAAGCTGGTGGCAGCTATCCACAAGGAAGAGACTCCTGTGGAAGTGCAAGAGATTCCTGTGGTTCGGGACTATCCGACTGTGTTCTTGGAAGATTTTCCTGGATTACCCCCGCATCGTGATGTAGAGTTCAGCATCACGTTCAACCGGAAAGTGCACCCATTTCTAAGGCACCGTATAGGATGGCTCCAGTGGAACAGGATAAGGTGAAACGGAAGATTGAGGAACTGTTGGAGAAAGGCTTTATTCAACCTAGTGCGTCACCTTGGGGAGCACCAGTGCTTTTGGTAAAGAAGAAGGATGGATCGATGAGAATGTGTATCGATTACCGGGAGCTGAATAAGGTCACTGTTCAGAATAAGTATCCTATTCCTCGAATTAATGACTTGTTCGATTGTCTACAAGGAGCAGCTGTATTCTCCAAAATAGATCTTCAATCAGGATATCACCAGATTCGAGTGAAAGCTGAAGATGTGCACAAAATTGTATTTAGAACTCGACATGGGCATTACGAATTCTTAGTTATGCCATTTGGAGTGGCGAATGCACCCGCAATCTTCATGGATTTGATGAATAGAGTTCTGAGGTCGTTCATTGATTCTTTCATCGTGGTATTTATCGACGATATTCTCGTGTACTCCAAGTCAGAGGAGGAGCACACCGAGCATCTGGCAGCAGTTTTAAAGAAGCTGGAAGAGCAGAAGTTGTATGCCAAGTTATCCAAGTGCGATTTCTGAAAATCTGAAGTGGCATTCCTATGTCACATCCTTTCTAAGGAGGGAGTGGCAACTGACCCTCAGAAGATAGAGGCAGTGAGAGATTGGGCTAGGCCTACTACAGTGAAGGAAGTCAGAAGTTTTCTTGGAATGACTGGATACTACAGGAGATTCAATCAAGGTTATGCTCAGATAGCCGTGCCGCTTACTGGTCTGACCAAGAAGATTGTGAACTTCAAGTGGACTGAGCAATGTAAGGCAAGCTTTCAGGAGTTGAAAGAGAAGCTGACTACTGCACCTATTTTAGCTTTGCCTAGAGCAGGTGTTGAGTATGATATTTATAGCGTTGCTTCACATCGTGGGCTTGGTTGTGTCTTAATGCAAGAAGGAAGAGTAATCGCTTATGGGTCTAGGCAACTACGACTGCATGAGAAGAATTACCCGACTCATGATCTGGAGTTGGCTGCGATTATCTTTGCCCTGAAGCAGTGGAGGCACTACGTGTACGGTGAGAAGTTGAACATATACACGGACCACAAGAGTTTGAAGTACATTTATCAGCAGAGGGATCTGAATTTGAGGCAGCGGAGATGGTTGGAAGTGCTTGAGGACATGCGACCTGAGATCAAGTATCATCCTGGGAAGGCTAATGTTGTTTCTGATGCACTTAGTCGCAAGAGCAGTTTAGCCAGTTTGATTACGACTCAGAAGCATCTGATTGAGGATTGGATCGAGCAGGTATTGAAGTTGTCTTGCAAGGATTGGGAGCATCTTTGGCTCAGTTGAGGCTTCAGCCTACACTGAATGGAAGGATCATTGCAAGTCAGGAGGTTGATGCTAATATCTTGGAGATGAAGGAGCAGGTTGGTGCTAGCAGGTTGCCCGGATTTCAAATCAGGGATGGAGTGCTGTGGTTCGGAGATAGGTTGTGTGTTCCAAATCAGGCGGACCTGAAAGAAAGTATTCTTCAGGAGGCGCATGCTATTCTTTTGTCAGTACATCCTGGGAGTACTAAGATGTACAAAGACATCAAACAGCATTTCTGGTGGTCAGGTTTGAAGCGGGATGTGGCTAAATTTGTGGCGAAGTGTGAGGTTTGTCAGCAAGTCAAAGCCGAGAATCAGAAACCCGGAGGTCTATTACAACCGTTACCTATTCCGGAATGGAAGTGGGATAACATCAGTATGGATTTCATTACGGGATTGCCTAAGAGTTCTAAAGGCAATGATGCGATTTGGGTTATAGTCGATCAACTAACCAAGTCCGCTCACTTTTTGGCGATGAAACTCACTGCTTCGATGGACAAGTTAGCTAAGTTGTATGTTGGCAAGATCGTCCGGCTTCATGGTGTTTCATCAACTATTGTGTCTGATCGAGATGCGCGGTTTACTTTGCATTTCTGGAGGAGTCTTCAGAAAGCTTTGGGTACCAAGATAGATTTTAGCACTGCTTTTCATCTGCAAACCGATGGGCAGACCGAGAGAGTCAACCGTATTCTTGAGGATATGCTTCGGGTTGTATACTAGATTTTGGAGGCAGTTGGGAAAGGCATTTACCTTTGGTAGAGTTTGCCTACAATAACAGTTTTCAGGCTAGCATCGGGATGGCGCCGTACGAAGCTTTGTATGGCAGGAAGTGCAGGACTCCTGTTTGTTGGTTTGAAGTTGGGGAGCGTCAGTTGTTTGGTCCCGAGCTTGTGCAGCAAACTTCTGAGAAGATTGATCTGATCAGGAAAAGGTTGGTAGAAGCTCAGAGCAGGCAGAAAAGCTATACAGACAACCGGAGAAGGGACCTTGAGTTTGAGGTTGGTGACTTCGTCTTTCTGAAAGTATCACCCAGTAAAGGTGTGGTTCGATTTGGCAAAGGCAGGAAGTTAGCCCCAAGGTTTATAGGCCCGTATAAGATATTGAAAAGGATCGGGAAGACTGCTTACCGGCTTGAATTACCGGAAGAGTTATCTCAGGTGCACAATGTCTTTCATGTGTCTATGCTGAGAGGTTATATTCCAGATCCGAGTTATCATTTGCCTGAAGTGCCGGAAGGTTTGCAATTGGATCTGAATTACATCGAGTCTCCTGTCGAGATTGTTGATCGTCGAGAGAAAGTCTTGAGGAATAAGACGATACCGATGGTCAAGGTAGTCTGGAGAAACCATTTGGTTGAAGAGGCTACTTGGGAATCTGAGGAGTGGATGTTGAAGGACTATCCTGAGTTTTTTGCTTGATTTGTAACTTTGCATCTTTCTGTTCTTGTTGTGAGTGTTATATTTTTTTTTGTTTCTCATTCTTGACTGTAGTTCCGGGGACGGAACTATTCTAAGGAGGGAGTGTTGTAATGCCCTGATTTTTCATTTAATGAAAAATTATTTATTTTGCACGTAGTGTGCACGTGCAATATTTTTGTAAATATTTTCATCAAGATGAGTAAAGATATTTAATATGTGCCTTTAATTATTTTTCTATAAGTCTTCTTTCAATTAGACAAAAAGCCCTTTCTTTTAAAAGCCCAAAGTAATTTAATTTATTATTTTATAATAATTATTTTGGCCCATTAAACTAAAGCCCATTAGTTAATTTTTTTTAAAGACTTGTAATGTAGAATACAAAATTAAAGTTTATTTTATAAATAAAATGTACAATTTTTGGGCCTAGTTGCATGCACGTGCACTATGCATACACGTGCAATATGCACACTCCTAGCATGGCCGGATTGCATCTTAGAGGGAAAACCAAAATTTGGGTGGTGATCATGGTGTGGTGGTTACTTGGTTGTGGGTAGTTGATGTAACTCCTACTTTCATCCTAGCACTCCATCTTACAACCAACTACTTGATCCTAGCCCTCCATTCTCTTTGATTTTTAGTATAAATACCCCCCCCCCCCCCCCCGCCCCCCCATGGCTAGTTATTCTTGTGTAAAATTATTCTCTTCCAAACCTATAGTTCAATTATATTATCTAGTGGTGATTTTGTGAGTTAAAAGATTGAGAGTGTGTGGGATCTTTGCTTGCAACTAGAAGAGGGGAGGCCGGCTACATCAAGGAAGAGGGAGCATTCGGTTGGGTACTTGAAGGCTTGGGTGCACGTGTCCAAGGAGGAGCCATTCGTCGCAAGGACATTCGTCTAGGGATTTGCTAGTTGTAATTTTTCTCTCCATACAAGGTAGGTAAATTTTCCCTATTTCTAACATAGGAATGCATGCTAGATTTAATTATCAAAATAATGCATGAAAATGATTGTTACCGCTGAATCTGGTGTGGGGGTAAACAGATAGAATTTGTGGGTTCGTGGAAAAACCTGAATAGCGAATCCAAGCCTGTTCGTTGGAATTGGGCTGCTGACTCCCGCCGTTCACCTGCAAGGAAGTGCGATACACCGGGGTTGATCCCGGCGACGCAACCTCCGACGCTCTTGTCAGTAACCAGTGATGATTAAGAAAGAGCTTAAGTTGGTAAAAGAGTAATTAACCTGTAACAGTGGTCGGTGGGGGGTATTTATAGTCGCCGTTGGGATCAGATTAGGAATGTGATTCCTGTGATCTGATAAGGCGTAAAATCCTCGTAATCAGATTAGGAATGTAATCCCTTAATTCCCAGTGAGAGGATAGTCGCGAATCGGGCCCGTTGATTTGGTTGAATCAGAGACCCTAATTCTATCCTGTCGGACTGGGTTTGTATCGGGTCGGGACCCGTACCCAGTTGAGGTGGATCCGTTCACGGGTTATTGGATCTGTGAGAAGGAGACCCAGTACCCGCTTCGGACCCGTTAGTAGGTGAAATTACCGTTTTACCCCTGAGCATTAAGATTCATCTCCGATGTGAATGGTCTCAATTTAATCCTATTTTAGCCATATCACGAGCCTCCCACTCCTAGAGACTGAGTTTTTCAGTCTTTGAGGAGTAGTTTTACTGTTCTAATGGCGTACGAGATTTTATCGGTGTTCTTAAGGGAGTTTTGGATCTTGCTTGGGGTGTAACGGTGTTATTCTAGGCTTGTAAAATGCCCAAAAATATTCTCAGAATTTTTTGAATTTTTGGTGATTTTTCCAGATTTTTCTGAATTTTTTCTCATTTTTTCTCATTTTTTATTCATTTTCCGAATTAAATAATTAATTATCAAAAATATTAATTAATTATTCTAATTTAATAATTATTTTTCGAGAATTTTAAAATAATTTTTCTGAATTAATAATTTTTTTAGAATTTTTAATTAATTTTTTTCGATTTTTTAAATATTTTTTCGAAATTTTTAAATAATTAAAACAATTAAATAAATAAATAAATAATTTAAATACACCTGGACACGTGGCGCGATTTGTGCCGTCGGATCCCGGCACGAATCTTGAGGAGGCGCGTTTCCCAAAAAATCGTTATCTTGTTGTTTAGCGCATGTGGCGCGATCTGGACCGTCCATCACCAGAAGCGCGAATTCCTGGAGGATCCAACGGTCGTAGTCGCTCGGCGGATTTTTTCTCCGTTTTGGAGCTCGGATGGGGACTTGCTCGGCAACCGACCGGGAGGTGACTTCGACCTCGAATGTGAGGCCACGTGGCACGCCATGTGGCACATAAAACAATTTTTTTTTGTGCTCTTCTCTGTTTCCTTCTTTTTCCCTTCTTCTTCTTCGTTTCCTTCTACTCAGCCTTCGACCCAACGACGCTTCCGACCCCGACTCCATCTCCGTCCCTGAGAGCGCCACCGGAGCTCGGCGAGAGGCGACGAGTGGAGCGGGGCTCGTCAAGGCCACGGTGGAGCTTGTCGAAAGTGGTCGCCGTTCGAGCTCGTTCGTGTGCGGCAACGATGGGTTCGTCGAGGATCTTGGAGCTCGCCCATGGGGTTGGTGAGCTCGGTGGAGGCTGACGAAGAGGCGTCGGTGCTCGGCGTGGTCTGGAGCTCGGAGAAGAGTTTGGGTTCTCTTCGGCATTGTGGAGCTCGGTGGTGCAGCTCGGAGTGAGGGAGAGAGAGCTCAGCAATGATGGGTTCGGCGAAGAGTTTGGGTTCTCTTCGGCATTGTGGAGCTTGGTGGTGCAGCTCAGAGTGAGGGAGAGAGAGCTCGGCAACAGAGAAGGTGCTCGGAGCTCAGTGCTCCAGAGTGTGAGCTCGGCATGGCGAGGAGTTGGAGTAGAGTTCGGAGGAAGTGGTTCGGAGCACGTCAATGAGTTTGTTCGACGCGTTCGACAGGGGGATGGCTCGATGTCTTGGCGAAGAAGCTGCGGTGTAGCTCTTCGGTGACTCGTCGAGAATGAGAGCTGGGTTCGACGCCAGCTTGGAAGTGGAGCTTGGCGAAGGTCATGGAGGAGCTCGACCATGGGGAGGAGGCTGGCTGAAGCTTTGTTGATGGAGAAGTTGGTTTTTTTTCTGTTTTGGCGGGAAGGTGTTGAAGAAGAGGAAGGGAAGGGGTTCGGGTTTGGATCCCCTTAACGGGTCTGAACCCGGCCCTTGTGCCCCCACCCCCCCTCCCTTTTTTTTTGGCTCCTTGTTCGGCGAATCCGAGCACGGATTTTGAGGCAAATTTTTGGTCATTTTGCAGCTCGGTGGGGCAGTAGCTTGAATGGTAGATCTGAGCTATGTGGCTCGATCTGGACGGTTGAATAGTGGCACGAATCTCGAGACGGGCTCAGTTCCCAAGAAGACACTATCTTGTCGTTTAGCGACGCTGGCAAGATCTGGGCCGTTCGATCAAGATCTTACACGAATGTTGAGGGGAAAGTGATTTTTCTCCGTTTTGGGGCTCGGATGGGCACTTGCTCGATTAGCCGACCGGAGGGAAGAGCTCGGATTCGATTTTGATAGTTGCTCAGGTTTGGTTCGGATTTTTCCCTCGCGCGAGTGGCTCGGCTCGGATTTCCGAGCTATTCGGCGCAGCTGTATTGAGATCCACTTTCCTGGTGCTACGGAGGTCCGATCGGGGCGTGCGACCCCTCGTTTCGAAGCTAATTTGAAGATCTACATCTTCTCTTTAGGAGTGGGATGAAGATTCACCCTCCTTCATGGTCAAAGCCCCACAACATTCTTGTCTTCATGAAGTTGATAGGTGCTTTGGTCTTGGGGATTTTGGAAGAGGAGCTCCACTCCTGGGGGCGGAGAAGATGTGCTACGAAGGCCCTTGTGCTAGGAAGACCCTTGTAAGATGTGCTAGGAAGACCCTTGTGCTAGGAAGACCCTTGTAAGATGTGCTAAGAAGACCCTAGGGGCGAAGAAGGGGCGCGAGCGGCTCGGATCGCTAGTCGCTCGGCTCGGAATACCGAGCGACGTGGAGCGATCTGAGCCGTCAGATCTCAGTGCGGATCTCGAGGCGGGCACAGTTTCCAAGAAAACACTATCTTGTCGTGTAGTGGTGCTGGCATGATCTGAGTCGTCTGATCTCAGCGCGAATCTCGAGGCGGGCACAGTTTCCGAGAAAACACTATCTTGTCGTGTAGTGGTGCTGGCATGATCTGAGCCGTCTGATCGAAATCTTACGCGAATGTTGAGGGAAAAGTGATTTTTCTCCGTTTTGGGGCTCGGATGGGCACTTGTTCGGTTAGCCGACCGGGCTCTGTGATGTTGGGGTCGGATCGGCACTTGCTCGGCATCCGAGCGGAGGGAAGAGCTCGGCTCTGGAAGAGAGCTATTTGTGAGACAAGTGTGAGGAGGAACTTTAGGAGAGAGTTGTGCTCCAAACTTGTCGAGGAGAGGTCCGTCTTGGAGGCGAGCGAAGTGAAGAGCTCGGATCTGGAAGAGAGCTATTTGTGAGACAAGTGTGAGGAGGAACTCTAGGAGAGAGTTGTGCTCCAAACTTGTCGAGGAGAGGTCCGTCTTGGAGGCGAGCGGAGTGAAGAGCTCGGATCTGGAAGAGAGCTATTTGTGAGACAAGTGTGAGGAGGAACTCTAGGAGAGAGTTGTGCTCCAAACTTGTCGAGGAGAGGTTCGTCTTGGAGGCGAGCAGAGTGAAGAGCTCGGATTTGGAAGAGAGCTATTTGTGAGACAAGTGTGAGGAGGAACTTTAGGAGAGAGTTGTGCTCCAAACTTGTCGAGGAGAGGTCCGTCTCGGAGGCGAGCGGAGTGAAGAGCTCGGCTCTGGAAGAGAGCCATTTGTGAGATGAGTTTGAGGAGCAACTCTAGGAGAGAGTTGTGAGCTCTGAACTCATTTAGAAGAGGTCTGCTTCGGAGGCGAGCGGAGTGAAGAGTTCGGCTCTGGAAGAGAGCCATTTGGGGGACGAGTTTGAGGAGCAACTCTAGGAGAGAGTTGTGAGCTCCGAACTCGTTGAGAGGAGGTCCACCTTGGAGATGAGCGGAGCGAAGAGCTCGGCTCTGGAAGAGAGCCATTTGTGAGATGAGTTTGAGGAGCAACTCTAGGAGAGAGTTGTGAGCTCCGAACTCGTTGACAAGAGGTCCGCTTCGGAGGCGAGCTGAATGAAGAGCTCGGCTCTGGAAGAGAGCCATTTGTGAGATGAGTTTGAGGAGCAACTCTAGGAGAGAGTTGTGAGCTCCGAACTCGTTGAGAAGAGGTCCGCTTCGGGGGCGAGCAGAGTGAAGAGCTCGACTCTGGAAGAGAGCTATTTGTGAGACGAGTGTAAGGAGCAACTCTAGGGGAGAGCTTTAGCTCCGAACTCGCTGCTTATGTGAGAGAATCAACGTTTGTGGGAGCAATTCTGAATGGCGAACCACTTCTAACTCGCTGAAGAGCAAGTTATTTGAAGAGGAATCGAGGCAAGTGTTGGACTCCGAACCATCGGTGGAGGTATTCAACGGTTGTGGGAGCAATTCCAAATGGCGAACCACTTCTAACCCGCTGAAGAGCAGGTTATTTGAAGAGGAATCGTGCCAAGTGTTCGACTCCGAACCATCAGTAGAGGTATTCAACGGTTGTGGGAGCAATTCCGAATGGCGAACCACTTCTAACCCGATGAAGAGCAGGTTATTTGAAGAGGAATCGAGCCAAGTGTTGGACTCCGAACTCGTTGTTAGAGGGATTCAACGGTTGTGGGAGCAATTCTGAATGGCGAACCATTTCTAACCCGCTGAAGAGCAAGTTATTTGAAGAGGAATCGAGCCAAGTGTTGGACTCCGAACTCGTTGTTTAAGGTTAGTAAGTTGCGGGAGCAGCCATGTAGAAGAAGCTGGACTCCGAACCCACCATTTAAGAGAGAAGCAAAAGCAATAATTTTCAATGAAAAGATGTAAAGTTTGAAAAAAAACTAAGTGGCCGCTTCAATAGGGTGAGCCATTATTACATGCTATCGGCCGGGTTACAAGCATCGGCCTTATTGAAAATCAGGATCCTACTTCTACAATACGGTGAAGACCTCTTGGGAGGAGCTGGGAGATTCTGAGTCTTAAAGCTCGGCGGGCCCTTCGGTTCGTTTGTTGGCTCCTCAGGGGGGAAGCTTCGCCCCCTCTTTTTGGACGAACTTGGTCAGGTGCCCTCGCTGTATGAGTTCTTCGATCTCCTCCTTCAGAGCCCGACAATCTTTCGTGTCGTGGCCGTGGTCCCTATGAAAGTGGCACCACTTATCCTTGTTCCTCTTCTTGCCAGGTGTATTCATTCTCGGGAGAGCGCGGAGGAGCCCTTCCTTGTCCACCTCCATAAGAACTTCTGATATATTGGCAATGAGGGGGTGAACTTCTCAAACCAAGGAGTCGGGCAACGCTGTCCATTGCCGTCCTTCTGGGATTTTTGGGAGCCCTCTTCGCCTGTGCTCTTCCGTTTGTTCCCGGAAGATGTCTCCTCAAAGCCCGGGAGATTCTCGGCTTCTTCGGCTCGAATGTACTTCTCGCTCCTAAGAAGGAGGTCGGCAAAATTATGTGGGGGCTTCTTGGCAAGGGAGGAGCGAAGGCTAGAGTTGAGGACGTTCGATTGGAAGGCGGCCACTGCAATAGGCTGGTCAAGGGAAGCAATGGATCTCACTTCTGCAGTGAACCTCCTCACATAGTCTCTCAACTTCTCTCCCTTCTCCTGGCGGAGCTGGAGTAACGAGATGTTAGTCTTCTCCGTGCGTCTGCTACTCACAAAATGAGTGATGAAGAGGCTCTCGAATTGCTCGAAGGAGAATATGGAAGACGGGGCGAGGCGGGAGTACCACTCCCGAGCCGAACCCTTAAGAGTGGCGGGGAAGGTTTTGCACAACAAAGCATCAGAAGCTTGGTGGATTAGCATGAGGGTCTTAAAGCTTTCGATGTGGTCCACGGGGTCTGACTCCCCCGAGTAAGTTTCGAACTTCGGGGGTTCGAAACCTCTTGGGATAGGAGCTTCCATGATGGTCCGGGAGAAGGGAGATCTGCTGGGGCGGATGGTCCTTCCTCTTAACTCCACATCCTTGTCTATTCGGCCGATGCGCCTCTCCATCTCGTGGAGACAGCGGTAGATAGCATCGTCCCTTCGACGATAGTCAAATGAGCTTCTGGACTCGTCTTCATAGGAAGGGGAGCGACGACGGTAGCTCTGGGAGCGGCGAGGGCTAGGCATGCGTTGTTGGTTGCTAGGAGCCGGAGGAGGAGTTATGGACCGAAGGTGAGGACTTTGGACCCGTGGAGGGGTAGGAGCCCTCTAAGCATTGTTATTGTTGGGTCGGAGGTTGAGGGCTTGCAACACCGTTGCTTGGAACTGCTGGAACTCGGCACGGGTGATGGGTGCCTCATCGTTCCTCAGATGTTGTCGACCGGAAGGGGAATGAGGTCTTCTCTTGTGGTGTTCGGGGGACTCTTTCATCCCTCTTCGGGTAGGGGACCTTCTGTAGTCTCGGCGGTGAGGAGATCGCTCATCCGGATGCTGTTGGCGGGAGGCTCCCTCTCGGGCCCACTTTTCGTCCAGACGGCGGCGAAGATCCTCATCCTTCTGCCGATTGAGGATGGTATTGCGGAGGTCGGAAACTCGAGGATTGTGGGAGGCCATGGAATTCGAAGAGGCATTGTGTACCGAAATGCGGTCCTGATGGAGGGGTTACTTCTGCGGGTTGGGACGCGAAGCCCCCGCACCGGCATTCTGAGGACCGGCGGGACCCTTAGGGGGTTGCTGATTCTGAAGAGGAGGCTGATCTTGTTGAAGAGGGTCTTCTGCTTGGAGAGGAAGTTGCCCCTGCTGCTGAGCGGGTTGGATGGGGACTACCTCTTGCTGATCAACGGGATTGGGTCCACGATTGGACCCTCTGGATCTTACTTTCCTAGGAGGCATGGCTGGAGGAGATCTGACCAACGGAAGGAGGGGAGGCTGCTTTTTGTATGTTTCCCACAGACAGCGCCAATCTGTTACCACTGAATCTGGTGTGGGGGTAAACAGATAGAATTTGTGGGTTCGTGAAAAAACCTGAATAGCGAATCCAAGCCTGTTTGTCGGAATTGGGCTGCTGACTCCCGCCGTTCACCTGTAAGGAAGTGCGATACACCGGGGTTGATCCCGGCGACGCACCCTCCGACGCTCTTGTCAGTAACTAGTGATGATTAAGAAAGAGGTTAAGTTGGTAAAAGAGTGATTAACCTGTAACAGTGGTTGGTGGGGGGTATTTATAGTCGCCGTTGGGATCAGATTAGGAATGTGATTCCTGTGATCTGATAAGGCATAAAATCCTCGTAATCAGATTAGGAGTGTAATCCCTTAATTCCCGGTAAGAGGATAGTCGCGAATCAGGCCCGTTGATTTGGTTGAATCAGAGACCCTAATTCTATCCTGTCGGACTGGGTTTGTATCGGGTCGGGACCCGTACCCATTTGAGGTGGATCCGTTCGCGGGTTATTGGATCTGTGAGAAGGAGACCCAGTACCCGCTTCGGACCTGTTAGTAGGTGAAATTACCGTTTTACCCCTGAGCGTTAAGATTCGTCTCCGATGTGAACGGTCCCCATTTAATCCTATTTGTAGCCATATCAATGATTAATAAGAATGCACATTTAATTAAAAAGATGATCTCTAATTGATTGAATTATTGATAAGCAAATTATGTGTATTGCTATTAGTGAAATTCAAGATTGTGTGCAATAAGAATGTGGTTATAAATTGTGTGAAGAAACCTTTGTTAGTAGCATGAAAAATTATGTGCAAAAAATTAGTATACCGACTATGTCACTTTTATGTGCTAAATTGAAAACTTTGTATGGCGTGGTAACGAATAAATTAAGATGTAATTTTTATGTTTGGAAAATGAATAAGAGTAGAGAATTAGTATAGAGATTGATGAAATTATAATGTCAAAAAAATGTATTAGTAGTATGTCACATTAACCAAATTGTATGGTAAAAATGTGTTAATTATGGAGAAAATTATGTTTAATTATTTAAGAAATTTATTTTCATCTACTAGAATAAAATTCATGATGGAAAACGATTAATTCGGATTTTTATAGTATATTAGTAAGGACAATGTGATATGCAATTTTGTTGAACGCCGAAATGTTCTAAATAACAAAGAGTATGGGTTAAATGAAATTTGAATTGAGCTAGTGACAACTTGAGCGCGTAGCTCAAGCGGTCGGGATGGCTCTGATCGCTACAGTGGTTTCGGCCTTAAGGTTGCGGGTTCGAATCCTTGTGGCACTATTTTATTTCATAAATTTTTTTAAGCGTATAAGATCAGCAGCCGAGAGTATTTATTACTCTCAGCACCCCTTTATACCGTCTGGCACCTTTGGCCTAGCGGTTGTGCTGTCGGCTGTGTTCTCCGGGATTCTGGGTTCGAATCTTGCCCTCGGCAAGATGGGAAAAAAATGTTTTTTTGATGCTTTGGTGATCAAAAAAATGTGGAAAAAATATGGTTATTCTTCTAAAAATATGTAGGACTTTATAAAAATAATTTGGGGATTATTTTCATAAAATAAAACATGATTTGAGAATAAAATGTGTAAATAGAACTATGGTTCTATATTTTTATTGTTGCGAAATTGTATCTTGCAAAAAAATGATTTGAAATGAAGGATTAGAAGATTAATGTGACAAGAAGAAAATTATATTGTGTGATGTGATGCAAATTATTCTCATTTGAGAATAGTGTGAAAAATGTGAAATGTGAATATTCTTTAGTGAGGTGAAATTCAAAGTGAAATTGATAATTGATAAAGCATATGAATTTTCATGTATAGTTATGGACTATTTGAACGAATTAGAAATCATGATTGGAAAAGAGAAATACTTTTGAGTATGACAAATCAACAAATGAATTTATGAGTGAAAATGCTCAAATTGGAAATTGTGAATTGGAATTGAAACAAAAGAGTAGCTAAGTCTCCCCCGGCATTTGGAAAGAAATGAAATGAAATATTAAAATGAAAGACCAAGGTTGGTCATGTGTGAATAAATGAATAAGTTCGGTTTAGTGGAGAGACTAACTCTAGAGCTTTGATTTTGTTCATGATTCTAATAAAAACTAAGGATTGGTGCATAGTGAAGACGTGATGAAAGTGAGAGAAAACACGAGTATGAGAACTAGAGTTTACGGTGCGGGTGTGTGAGCCACAGAATGCATGCTTGATGAGTCAAGACATGGCGTGGGCACAACTCAGTAATGATCGGACTTTAGCCACGCTTGTGGGATGTTTGGTGACTGCAAGAGGATCGTGTGCCATGAAGGAGGTTGAATTGCCACAGGATGCATGCTTGATGAGTCAAGACATGGCATGGGGTTTCCCTCCAGGTTTTCTGTACACGAGCTTGTACTCATTGATCATCTAAGATACTCACCGTAGTTACAGTAGTAGATTAAGTCATGGCGAGGGATTGAACCCTACAAAGATGAAGAACGATTAAGAGGCTTGCCCTCGGACCTATGTAGTATGGGATGCATAGTATCCGAACAAGTGTGCATTAGTGTCATGTAACATAATTAACTGCATTAAGGACTAAGTGCACAATCACAACACGACATCAATAGGGTAGTCCCTTTAGTTTGATATGTGACAAGTTTGTGTTTTCTAAATATGAAAAATAAGTTATACTATTTCCGGCATAGAGAGGATGGCCGTGTATAATGTTCATCGGTTGAATAAACTGATGTACCCACAGTCTTATATGCAGGTAAGTGACATGATAAAAATTAAAGAGGAACGGATGCTTAAAGATTATTCAATGTTGTTGTACATTTATCTAATCGTTGTAAATTTTACTTCCGCTGTGCAATGTAAAGTGTAATGTTTTATGTAAACTCTGATGTAAAGTGAAAAGTTCAAATTTTCTTGTAAAATTGTACTAAAGGAAGTGGAAAGATCTTGTAGAACATCTCGAATTCAGTGTATTTGGGATTCGGGGCGTTACAGATAGTCCCCGTAGTTTTGCTTGTGACAAGTGTGTGTTTTCTAAGTAAGAGAAATTTGATGTTTATATCCTTGCGTCAGTTGAATGAACTGACGAGCCCACAGTTTCTATGCAGGATAAAGAGATTGACAAGATTAAGTATGCAAGCTGCTTAAAGAATGTTTCAAGTGTTGTACTTTTATTCATGTAATTGTTGTAAATGACTTCCGCTGTTTAAATGCAATTCAAGTTGTAACTCTGATGTAAATTAATGTTTTAAATTTCCTTGTAAAATTGTACGATGAGAAGTGTAAAGATCCTGTGGAACATCGAATTAAGTCTGTTTTGGAATTTGGGGTGTTAAAGTCCTTGGGGGTTCGATACACTTTTTTCTTTTAAAACTATACAACTTGTTGCAATTTTGTGTGCTTGCAAATTATTCCATCAACCGCAATCATCTCTGCCTTCAACCCATACTCTTCCCCAAATTCATATTTTGAGATTTCAAAAACAAATTTAGGAATTGAAAATAAAATCATGCAGTGAAGTAGGGTTTTTGAAATTAATAAATACACCACACATAGATACAATTGATTTAGTTAAGCAAAATTTCTCAAAAGCATTTTTCACAAATAACTTATGTCCTACATAGGCATTTCATCGAACACTTAATGAACAAAACACAATTCTAGAATTAAGTACTAGTTTTGTAGGTTTTCAAGTGTTTCCTATTCAAATATACATGGGGTAATAAAAAAAAGAAAAAAAGTAGAAGAAACCATACCAAATTCCATTATTGAATCTGACAGTGCAATCATCCTCGTCTTCAACTTGTACTCTTCCCCAAGTCCAAATTTTGGGATTTCAAAAACTCAAATTAGAAATTGAAAATGAAATCATGTAGTAAATTAGGGTTCCAGAAATTAATACATACACCACACATAGATATAATTGATTTAGCTAAGCAAAATTTCTCAAAACCATTTTCACAAATATCTTTTTTGCCACATAGGCATTTCATCGAACACTTGATGATCAAAACATAGTTTTAGAAATTTAGTACTAGATTTCTAGGTTTACAAGTGCTTCCTATTCAAATATACACGAGGCAAAAGAAAAAAAAGAAAAGTAGAAGAAGTCTTATCAAATCTCATTCTTAAATCCAACACCACAATTATCTTTCTCTTCAGCTCATAGTTTTCCTCAAGTCCACAAGAAATACTACCTTGATGAACACGGTTGTTCGAAAACGTCGAAGGAGGTGGTGCAATGTGTGGAAGGCGGCAGTGTCGGAGGCGAGGACGGTGTTTGAAGAGGGTTGCATGAGAAGGGTCAACGTCAGAGGTGAGGTCAAGGTTTGGGCAGGGCCACGCAGGAGGCGGCACCGCTAGAGGTGAGGAGGGCGCATCGGAGGCGGGTTAGAGGGGGCAGTGTCGGAGGCGAGGAGGGGGCGTATGAGGCTGCGACAGCATCGGAGGTGAGGAGGGTGCGGGAGGCGGGTCGAAGGTGTCAGCATGAGGCAGATCGGAGGAGAGGAGGGTGTGTGGCGTGTGAGGGGGTATCATGGGAGGCAAGATTTGGAGAGAGTTTTCAGAGTGGGAGAGGATGAGATTGTGGCTGGAGAGGGTTCGGGGTTTTATGTTTTATAATTCTTTATTTTCTGAAAATGTACGAAATTCCAACTATTAGTTTAAATGAGATTTATACTTTTTCTATTCTTGTCGATTTCAAAATAGAGGAAGAGGAGTGGGGGTATACCCATTAGCTAATATTATAATAAGCTAATGTGTATACCCCCACTCCCCTTCATCCATTTTGAAATTAAGAAAGGAGATCAAAAGTAAGAATCTCTTTTAAACTAACACATGCATTCCGCATGTTTTCATAAAATACATAATAAATAAAAAAACCCCAAACCCTCCCTATCCACGATCTCATCCTCTCCCACTTTCAATACCCTTCCCAAACCTTGCCTCCAATGCTGCCCCCTCACACGCCACACACCCTCCTCACCTCCTAGTCGCCTCAAGCTGCTCCCTCCAACCCGCCTCCCATGCCCTCGCACCTCCTAGCTGCCGCAGCTACCGCCGCCGCCCACGCACCCTCCTCGCCTCTATGACGCCTCCTGTGCCCTCCTCTTCTAAGAGCTGCCTCCCGCCCCCTCCTCACCTACGGTGCTGCCACCGCCTCCCTTGCGCTCCTTACCTATGACACTGCCCCATCCCGCATGGCCCTCCCCAAACCTGGACCTTGCCTTCGAAGCTGCAGCCTCCTTCTCCATTTCTGAACCACCGCGTTCATCTAGACAATATTTCCGGTGAAATTTGGGAAGAGTATAGGTCGAAGACATAGATGATTACGGTGTCAGATTCAGGAATGGAATTTAGTAAGGTTTCTTCTACTTCTCCTTTTCTGCTATTGCCCCATACATATTTGAATATAATACACTTGAAAACCTTGAAATTCGGTACTTAATTTTTAAAATTATGCTTTACTCAACAAATGTTCGATGAAATTTGTATGTAGCACGCAAGGTGTTTGTTAAAATATTTTTGAGAAAATTTGCTTAACAAAATCAATTGTATCTATGTGTGGTGTATATATTAATTTATGAAACTCTAATTTACTAGATGATTTCATTTTTAATTTTTAATTTGTGTTTTTCAAATCCTGAAATTTGGATTTGGGGAAGAGTACGATTTGAAGACATGGGTGATTGTGGTGTCGGATCCGAGAATGTTATTTTGGAAGGAGGGAGGTGGCGGAGGGCATAGTGAAGCGTACGAAAAGATGAAAGGGGGTGTTGGAGAGGGGGACATCGCAGCGGTCGAGGATGGCAAAGACGCAGAAGAGGTGGAAGGAGTGGGGTGCATCATCGGAAAGGGTGTGGATTTGAGAGGGAAAAGGGTGGGGGAGGGAGGTGAGGATCAAGATGAGTTGGGTCAGGGCATGGGTGTTCTTGGTCATGATGAACACAAAGGTCAGGCTGTGCGCGTATATTTTAGGATAAATTTCACTAAAATATTGGTAAGTTATCTCAACTCTCTCACATTTTTTAGAGTTCCATATAATTATATGAGTCCCTCAAAATTTTGCACAGGGTAATACTAAAATAGTTATAAAGAGATTTCCATATTTTTGCTTTCCTTGTTCTATTTCAAAACAGGGGATGGGGAGAGGGGTAGACCCATTTGGTTAATATATACTAGTACAAGTATAACCATGTAGAATATTTCACATAGTTTTTTAAAAATGAGATAAAAAAAATATTTTTGAAAAATTCATCTAATAACATTTATACAATATTGCACGATTTTTTATGTTTGATCAAGGGATATGATTCCAGTTCAAAATTTAATTGGAGAAAGAGTGGAAGGTTCCCTCCTACATTTTCTCTCCATTTTTTATTTTAAAAAGAAAAAAAGAAAAAAAAATCTAGACCAAAAGTGGTCTTAGCATAATATATTGTATAGAATTACAATATAAATAATAATAATATTTTTATTATTTATTTAATTGAACATAGTGAAGAAAATTTGAAAGTAATATTACATATTGAGATAAATAACAATTGGATTAAGAATAATAAAAACTATTGTTTTGTGCAATTATTTAAATATGAATAATAATATTACTTTTATTATTTTATAATTCAACATAGTGAAGAAAAATTGAATGAAACATTACATAATGAAATAAATAGCAATAGGGATTAACTTAGAGGAAGGTATACCATGAGATAAGAACACATATAACACATCTGCGGTAATGAAGCAGCTCTGACTTGCCACAAAATAATTGAAAATTTTCCTTTGACTCTTCACACTTACTATTGCAAACAAAATAGTTGGAAAAATGACTTAATCTTTGGATTCGTTTATAATATATTACAAATGAATATGAGCATATAATGTTTGAATTAACTAAAATTTATATAAGATGATATCCATATTGGAAATTTGTCATAATCAAGAAAAAATGAAAGAAACGTTACATGGTGAGATAAATAACAATAGGGTTTAATTTGGAAGAAGGTATAACATGAACGAAGAACACTGATACTGCTATTTTTGGGTGTGGGAGCAACAGATAGTGAGTTCTTTTGGTGAATAAGGAAAGCAGATCTCAGCCGCTAATCTGGTCCTGTTGAAAGGCCCAGATATAGCGGATCTGGTGGTAGTTGATCGCCGTCGAACACCTGCAAAACGTCTGAAACACTGGGAGTATTTTCGGTGACAGGCCCTTCGACAGTCAAGTCCGTAAACCAGAGTTTAAAGTAGATTAGGTGGTAAATTTGTGATTACCTAATAATAGTGGAGGAGCATTGTATTTATAGGGCAGTAGGATTCTATTATGGAAAGATACCTGGCTGCCTAATAAGATTCCGGTGATTAGGGATAGGATTGAGTTGTTAATTCCCTGATTCTTCGGGATATGACTAATGGCCATGTATGGCGGATTAACTTTCCCTTAGTGGGCTGGGTTGAGGTGACGGGCCAGAGGAAGGCCCATGAAGTTGTGATTTCGGCCCTATAACCTCGGGATCCATGCTGGGATCGAACTATAGGGAATAACCACTATTTTTACCCACATCACAAGCCCCCGCTCTCGGAGGCAAATGCTCGGTCGTTTTCGAGGAGTAGGTAGCTCGTAAGGAAAATCGTGCTGGCGTAAAGAATGATCTACCGCGACGATGTTGGGATCCTCCCGAGCTGCCAAGCCCAATGATCTGGCCCCGAGTGATAAGGCATCTGTTGCAAGCCTCATGGTCGAAGTACCTTGCTGAGGGAATAGGCCTGAAGCTTGAATCGCGTTCGCGAAGAAATCCGAGATGGGGCCAGTATCAGAATGTCGTGGCGAGGCATCATGATGAGGGCCATGTTAGCGGAGAAATTCGCGATGGCCTCACGGCCGGAGCACCTTTTGCGGTGCTAAGACGAGGGGCATGTTAGAGGAGAAATCTGCGACAGCCTTGGGTCGGAGTACCATTTCATGGCACTATGATAAGGATCGTGTTAGTGAAGAAATCTGCAACGGTCTCGGGGTCAGAGAGTCATTTAGAGGTGTTAAGACGATGGCCTTGTTAGCAGAGAAGTCCGCGACGACCACACGATCGGAGAGCCATTTCGAAGCTCTAAGACAAGGGCCGTGTTAGCAGAGAAATCTGCGATGGCCTCAGTGTCAGAGCGACATTTCGAGGCACTAAGACAAAGGCTGTGTTATCGGAGAAATCCGTGATGGCTTGGGGGTCGGATTCTCATTTCAAGGTGCTAAGACGAGGGCCATGTTAACGGAGAAGTCCGCGATGGTATCGTGGACAAAGCGCCATTTCAAGGTGCTATGATGAGGACCAAGTTAGAGGAGAAATCCGTGGCGGCCTCAGGGTCGGAGCGCCGTTTTGAGGTGCAAAGACAAGGACCGTGTTAGCAGAGAAAATACGCAATGGTTTCGAAGTCCGAGCACCATTTTGAGACGCAAAGACGAGGACCATGTTAGTGGGGAAAACCCGCGATGGCCTCGATGTTGGAGAGCCATTACGAGGCGCTCAGACAAGGACCATGTTAGCGGAGAAATCCGCAATGGTCTTGAAATCAGAGCATCATTTTGAGGCACTAAGACGAGGACCATTTTAGCGGAGAAATCCACGATGGCCTCGAGGTCGGAGCACAATTTCGAGGCACTAAGATGAGCAAATACACCTGATTAGAATTTTGTGTTAATGGGTAGAGCTACGGTGAACCGGTGCGCTAGTGACTTCGCGTGACCTTTGAGTAGCTGTTTCAAAATTTTGTAGTTATCGAGAAGGCGGCACGTAATCGGGGTCACTCGAGAAGTTGCATTCCCTCTATAAGTTCACATCTCCTTCTCATTTTATAGGATTACTCTCCCTCTCTCTCCACAACCAGAGTTTCTCTTTCTAGAACGATCTTTACTCCCAACATGTCTGCTAGTCAATCTCGTGGCTTGGCTTTTTCCTCTAGCGAGGGTGATTCATCTTTGGGGTCTTCTAGTCAGTCAACTTCATGGAAGGACAAAGCCCCTCGGCCGGAGCCTGAGCGCGTTCCTTCTCCGGAAGAGGATGTTGAGATAGTCTCGAGTTCGAATTTCGAGGGGAATAGCTCGATCGCATTGAAGGGATGGCAGAGACTGGAGAATCTTGGGGTAATCCCGAGGCGGAGGAATACGACCCCTCCAATGAGCCAAAAGTCAAAAATGATCGGAAGAGTCGCATGCGGACGATAGAGGATGACGACGAGGTCGAGGAGGAGGAAGCAGGGGGAGTCGTCAGGAGGAGAGGAACGAGAATAGAGAAGAGGGGGTTCCTCATGATCGGGAAGTAAGGAATTTGTTGCTTAGAAACATTTTAACTGTCCCTCAGTCTAGCGAGCCTTAGGCAGCGAAGAAGAAAAAAAAACATAATCTTCCCTCGATAAGGAGTACGTGCCAATGGCATACGAGCACGAAGGGAGCTTAGAATGGCCTTCCATAAGCACAAAATCCATTCGGATATATCCGGACAATTTATGAGGCGAGGTTCGCTTTGGAGTTCTGTCGCCTTCGCCTAACAAGCCATAAATCGATGCTGATGAGACAAAGACCGTTATTGTCAGAGGCGATCTCGAAATCCTTCGGGCAGTATATTGGATTCCTCGAAAGTTCGAGCTATTTCTTTGAATACTGGTGTTCGGCCAACAAATAATCTCCCAGAGTGGTTCTGTCTGTTCAATCCTGATGTGTTTGCTTCAGGTTTATGCCTCCCCCTCCATCTGTTTATCATGGAGGTTTTGAATTGGGCAGGGATGAGCCCTACGCAATAGGGCCGAACTCTTGGAAGCATCTGACCAGCTTCATCATGCTTTTCACTGAGAAGAATGTTCATTTGATGCTCAAATACTTTTGTGCATGCCTGGGGTTGAGCGCCCTCCTCGAGTACCAGTAACGGTGGTACGTCTCTCCTCGCTACAAGTACTGGGAGGTGTATAATCATCCTGACTCTATCGAGGAGTGAAAGACCAAATATTTTGTTGTCAATAGTCCCGAGCCTTGGGACATTCCAATTAGATGGTCGTATGGGTGCCCGCCAAAGAAGGGTCTGAAACCTAAGGACTTGACTTTGGATTAGTACTCCGAGTTTTTGAAGCTGTTTAAAGGTGGAAACTGCGTAGACTGGACAGAAGTAACAGAATGGATGTTGTCTAAGTGTGGGCAGAGCCCCGACGTTCCTCGTAAGTCCTTACTCCTTGCCCTCGTGTGTAGCGCCCCAAATCCCCATACCGGGAACCTGAGACCCTACTCCAGGAGTTGAACTTCAAAATAGCCACAATCACAGAAAGTACAGGAAAATTTTAAAACTTTTATTCCATATAAATGTTACATTAACAAGTGTTACAATGTCCCAATAAAAATTACAATATTTACAACAATATAACAGCACTTGTATCTGTCCCCTGGATCCTTGGACCAACTCGAGCTCTGTAGTACTTGTAGATCGGCTCCGGATACCTACAAGGTGGGGAACATCAGTACTTCGACTGACGCAAAGCTGATGATAATAGCAATCTTCTAAAATTTAATCACAACAAATAATTTATGCAAAATAGAAGGGTGAAGTGCCAAAACAAGGGTTTAGTGGATTCGGAGTCTAGTGCAGTGTTATAACATGACCTTATGACTAGATGCAGCAAACTCACATGCCTGACTCTAATGCAAGCAAGACTTTGGAGCACGAATGCATCCCATACTACATACGCCCCAAATCTAGCCGTCTTTCTCCACAATTTAAGGATTCGAACCCTCGCCATGCACCGTACTCTTGTACACATTTCAGTTCCCAATAGATTGTCCATCGCCCAAAGAGGTTGCAGTAGGTCGGTCTAGTTCCGTCCCTGCAGTGCCCAAGTAGTCACTGCCAGTTGGTACCCGCGTACGGACCTCCTCAGAAAGCTGCGTTGAATTCGGCCACCCGACCGATTGATTCCTCATGTCCACTGATGGACTACGCATGCGTGTTCATCCCTGACCCGGGTTATGAACTTATATATACCAAAACACAAAAACCCCCGTGCATAGGGACGTGAGCACCTCGGGAGGTAAAATCCTCCTGGCCTCCCGTACCTTACTCCGGCAAAGCTTTGGGAATTAACAGATCGAGATACGAGTCGATGACTCAATCCATGAGTGCCGAAAAAGTATCCCTGCGACTGGAAGGTACAACACCGACTATGGTTTACTAGGACTAATGCAATTTCCCAACCCATTAATATGCTGTTCTAATCCCTGCCTTACTCTTCGGGTAATAAGATAAAACTGCTTCCACACTTGCCTATCAACCTCTGGTCCTGACGACACCGGTTCGGTTCGCCACTTCCCTGGCTTGGAATTGTCCAGCCTCCCGGCATACATTCGCCACTGCCCCGGTTGTGAATGTATGTTCACCCTTGTGAACTTATAATAATTGCATGGCTCGGATGTCCTATGCTTGGCGGAAGTTTATAATGTGGGGTTGACAGGTGCAGGGTATCCCTTACCCTAGTGACTAACTCAAGTCACACATCCCACTCTGGGAGTCAACAACCTCAATAACAGACATCAACCATCCCTAGACAAGAGTCATCGACTCTGATAGTTTATACGGGAAATGTCCTCATAATACTTAGTCAAAACCAAGACTAAGCGACCTACGGGTTTCTGCCCGAAACTTAAAATGGTCATAACTCTCTCGATACAACTCCGATTGGCATGTACGAGCCCAATTCGGAAAGGTAAGATCCTAGGCTACAACTCCCTAGTTGATCCTGAACTCAAATTCAAACATCTAGGTCCTCAAAATAGTCTTTCAAGCCTCAGCCTGCGTACTTTCTGTGCACGGGTTGCACCTTACCGGTAGCACTAAATACTACTCGTTCATCAGAACGTCACAAACCCAAGTTCTATAGATAGGTGTGGGTGTCGTCAACAACTCTCTAGTTGGTCATGAGTCCAAATTATACTATTAAGTCACCTAACACACATCTCTCAGCGATGCACCAATTCTCACAATGGGTCTCTCCAAATCAGAGCACTCAGATCCACTCTAGGTCTCTGTCCAGTCTTACAAAAATCACAGTAAATCAACCCTTTACTAGAATTGCCTCAAATTGGTCTTGTTGGAAAGATCTAGGTGTCTACTACAACTCTCTAATGAATCAGGTTCTCAAAACATGCTATTAATGAGTCTCAAATGTCCAATCTCTACAGGGTATCAAAAATGGCTGAAACAAGCACAGCACATTCTCATAAAATCATATTAAATTTCGTACTTGTCTAAATAACACAAAATTTATGGTGATGAAACTAGAGATCATACTAAACAATATGCAAAGACCTGATGTCAAAAATCCAAATATACAGTGAGTTCTATCTATTTCAATTTAGCACAGAAACCATCAAGTTCTTTAGTTCAGCTTCAGCTACTGATCAAAGCTCGATTTTTCTCAAGCATATAAACTCATCTAAATAATTTCCTGATTTTTTTATATAATCTAGATGCATGCAGGAATATAGGGTAAAAATTTCAGATTAAGAACATGCTTCAATAAATAATGAAAATTCCTACAACATAAGTCATTCTGTTTATCAATTGCTAAATCTGCCTTACGACATAGTTGAACCTTACGATTTTATTAAAATAACAAATGACCACAAATAAATCTGAAATAAATCACCAACTATCTAAACATGTATATGAACAAACCCTTAAAATTTCATGGTCTAATTCCTTATAGTTTGTTCTCGGAAAAATCAACAAAATGACATTCTGAACCAGTTTTCTAGTTTCAATTCTGATATCAACTTCCAAGCTCATAGTTGATCATCCTTGTAACGCCCCGAATTCCAAAAATACACTGAATTCGAGATTCCACAGGATCTTTACACTTCTTTCGTACAATTTTACAAGAAAATTAAAACTTTTCACTTTATATCAGAGTTATATGAAAACTTTACACTTTACATTTTACAGCGGAAGCAAATTTACAACATTTAAATAAATGTACAACAACATTTGAATAATCTCTGAGCATCAGTGCCTCTTTAATCTTTATCATGTCATTTACCCTGCATATAAAACTGTGGGTACGTCAGTTTATTCAACCGACGAACATTATACACGGTTATCCTCTCTATGCCGCAAATAGTATAACTGATTTTCCATAACACAAACTTGTCACATATCAAACTAAAGGGAATACCCTATTGATGTCGTGTTGTGATTGTGCACTTAGTCCTTAATGCAATTATTTATATTATATGAGACTAATACACACTTGTTCGGATTCTATGCATCCCATACTACATAGGTCCGAGGGCAAGCCTCTTAATCGTTCTTCATCTTGTAGGGTTCAATCCCTCGTCATGACTTAATCTACTACTGTAACTACGGTAAGTATCCTAGATGATCTATGAGTACAAGCTCGTGTACAGATTACCTGGAGGGAAATCCCACGCCATGTCTTGACGCATCAAGCATGCATTCTGTGCCAATTCAGCCTCCTTCATGGCACACGATCCTCTTGCAGTCACCAAACATTCCACAAGCGTCGCCAAGATCCCGATCTTCTAGAGTAGTGCCCACGCCATGTCTTGATGCATCAAGCATGCATTCTGTGAATCACACCCACATCGTAGACTCGAGGCCCTTATACTTGTGTTTTTCTCTCACTTTCATCACTTCTTCACTATGTACTAAATCCTTAAATTTAATGAAATCATGAACAAAATCAATCTCTTAGAGTTAGCCCTCTCACTACTACCGGTCTTATTTCTTTCATTTCACAATGACCCAAACTGGTCTTTTCAATATCAATAATCATAATTCATCACTTTCACTTGCCGGTGTGAGTTTTGGCGACACTCTAATTTTCAATTTCAATTCACAATTCATATGTTTGAGTTTTCATGCTCAATAACATTCTCTTTTCTAATCACATGATTTCCAATTATTCATGACTCAATAACCATACATGAAGTTCAATTATCATGCATTTCATAGCTAACATGTATTTCCACATTAAAATCATTTCATAAATGTCTAATCAAAGTGAATGTTCACAAACTCATTAATGTCACACTATTCTTCAACAAGAATAATTCATACATAACATATACTTTCTTTCTTCCAAATTTTTTTTCCTTTTCTAACACTTATCTCAATTTCTTCGTCACAACACATTTTTATGAAATTATACGAGTGTAAAAACTATAGTTCCAATTTCACTTTTACTTTCAAAAATACGCTTTATTTCATTCTAGTAACTCCCAATAATTTCTTATAAGTTGTACTCATTTATACTAGGCCACAAATCATATGAATTGTTTCACAAAAAGAGACAGATTTACTTGAAAACTTCAGGAAAGTCGATTGTCGAAATGGTCAGTCGGCTGTTCCGCAATAATGCAAAACTTCGAAAAGAAGTCGACTGTTAAATGTATCAGTCGACTGGCCTGCGATATTTTTAATCTTGAAATCAATGATCAGAATAGTCGACTGCTGCACATAGCAGTCGACTGTACTGCGGGGTTTTTCAAAAATATAATTTAAATCTGTGTACTATTCTTTTCATAATTCATTTAACATTTCTTACACAACTCAACATTATTATTCCCTATATTAATTCCCTGTTTATCCTTCGTTTATAATCCCAAAAACATATCTTAATTTGTTCATTCTAACTCATATCATGAAAGTCCATCGAAGCACATAAAGCAACAATTTCATCTACTAGCATTTGCATTTAGTTTTGATGCTAATAACGAATTTTAATCCAAGCATTCCATAGCCATAAACAATTCACAGACAACTTACAATTCATGATGGAATAACATGCAATCTATTTAGCATCAGTTCAACCAACTAACAGACCATTTTTCCAATTAGGTGTACTCTTATTAATCTCTTTCGTGCATTATCATTTCAATCAATCTTAGCATGTTATCTAATTAGAAACGTGGAAAATAACCCACCTTAGCATGATATCTAATTGGAGGTATGGAAAATAACCCACCTTAGCATGATATCTAATTAGAAATATGGAAAATAACCCACCTTAGCATGATATCTAATTAGAAATATGGAAAATAACCCCCCTTAATTGGAGAAAAATACAATTGCAACACCTCCTAAAAGTCCTTGCCAAAAGTGCGTTCCTCCTCCTCCTCGAAGTGCACCCAAGCCTTCCAAAGTGCCAACCCGAGCTCCTTGATGCCGGCCTTCCCTTTCTTGGTGCAAACACAACTCACAACTCTCAATCTTTTAACTCACTTACTATACTACTAACAATGTATTTTATACTATAGGTTGTGAAGAAATAAAGAGTACAAAAATAACTAGGCTAGGGGGGGGGTATTTATACTAAAAATTGGAGTGAATGGAAGGCTAGGATCAAACTAGGAGTTAGAAATAAAAGGCTAGGATTCAAGGGGGAATTGTAGTAACCAACCATGATCAAGCAACCACCACCCATGACTCCACTCATATTTTCATTTCCCTCCATGTCAAAACCGGCCTCACATGGTGCATTTGCACGTGTACGTGCAATGCACGTGCATGCATTAGTCCTCCATTTAAAAAAAGTTGTACATTATATTTTCTATAAAAATAATCTTTAAAAGATGTTCTACATTACAAGTTGTAATTAAAATAAAAATAACTCATGAGCTTTAATTAATGGGCCAAAATAATAGTTTTATATAAAGAAATTAAATAAATTAGATTTGGGCTAGAAAGAAAGGCTTATGTTTATTTGAAGAAAAATTGACCTTTATAAAAATAATTAAAGAACACATATACATATATATATTCATCGTCCATAATGAAAAATAATTATAAGATTTCATACTGCAAAAATTGCACGTGCACACTACGTGCAAAATAAATAAATAATTTTCATAAATGAAAATCGGGGCATTACAACACTCCCTCCTTAGAATAGTTTCGTCCCCGGAACTACAGTCAAGAGCGAGAAACAAAACACTCACAACAAGCACAAGAAAAATACAAAAATACAAATCAAGCAAAAAGCTCAGGATAATCTTTCAACATCCTGTCCTCAGACTCCCAAGTAGCCTCTTCAACCAAATGGTTCCTCCAGACTACCTTGACCATCGGTATCGTCTTATTCCTCAAGACTTTCTCTCGACGATCAACAATCTCGATAGGAGACTCGATGTAGTTGAGATCCAAATGCAAACCTTCCGGCACTTCAGGCAAATGATGACTGGGATCTGGAATATAACCTCTCAGCATAGACACATGAAAGACATTGTGCACCTGAGATAACTCTTCCGGTAATTCAAGCCGGTAAGCAGTTTTCCCGATCCTTTTCAATATCTTGTACGGGCCTATAAACCTCGGGGCTAATTTTTTGCCTTTGCCAAATCGAATCACACCTTTACTGGGCGATACTTTCAGAAAGACGAAGTCACATTCCTCAAACTCAAGGTCCCTTCTCTGGTTGTCTACACAGCTTTTCTGCCTGCTCTGAGCTTCTACCAACCTTTTCCTGATCAGAACAATCTTCTCAGAGGTTTGTTGCACAAGCTCAGGCCCAAATAATTGACGCTCCCCAACTTCAAACCAATAAACAGGTGTCCTGCACTTCCTGCCATACAGAGCTTCGTACGGCGCAATCCCGATGCTAGTCTGAAAACTGTTGTTGTAGGCAAACTCTACCAAAGGTAAATGCCTTTTCCAACTGCCTCCAAAGTCTAGTACACAACACCGAAGCATATCCTCAAGAATACGGTTGACTCTCTCGGTCTGCTCATCGGTTTGCGGATGAAAAGCAGTGCTGAAATCCGTCTTGGTACCCAAAGCTGTCTGAAGACTCCTTCAGAAATGCGAAGTAAACCGCGCATCTTGATCAGACACAATAGTTGACGAAACACCATGAAGCCTGACGATCTCGCCAACATACAACTTAGCTAAGTTGTCCATTGAAGCAGTGAGTTTTATCGCCAAAAAGTGAGCAGACTTGGTTAGTCGATCGACTATAACCCAAATCACATCATTGCCTTTGGGACTCTTGGGCAATCCCGTAATGAAATTCATACTGATGCTATCCCACTTCCATTCCGGAATAGGTAACGGTTGTAATAGACCTCCGGGTCTCTGATTCTCGGCTTTGACTTGCTGACAAACCTCACACTTCGCCACAAATTCAGCCACATCCCGTTTCAAACCTGACCACCAGAAATGCGGTTTGATATCTTTGTACATCTTAGTACTTTCATGATGTACCGACAAAAGAGTAGCATGTGCCTCCTGAAGAATACTCTCTTTCAGGTTCGCCTGATTTGGAACACATAGTCTATCTCCGAACCACGGCACTCCATCCCTGATTTGAAATCCGGGCAACCTGCTAGCACCAACCTGCTCTTTCATCTCCAAGATATCAGCATCAACCTCCTGACTTGCAATGATCCTTCCATTCAGTGTAGGCTGAAGCCTCAACTGAGCTAAAGTTGCTCCCAATCCTTGCAAGACAACTTCAATACCTGCTCGATCCAATTCCTCCATCAGATACTTCTGAGTTGTAATCAAACTGGATAAACTGCTCTTGCGACTAAGTACATCAGCAACAACATTAGCTTTCCTAGGATGATACTTGATCTCACGTTGCATGTCCTCAAGCACTTCCAACCATCTTCGCTGCCTCAAATTCAGATCCTTCTGCTGATATATGTACTTCAAACTCTTGTGGTCCGTGTACATGTTCAATTTCTCACCATACACGTAGTATCTCCATTGCTTTAAAGCAAAGATAATCGCGGCCAACTCTAGATCATGAGTCGAGTAATTTTTCTCATGCGATCGTAGTTGCCTAGACCCATAAGTGATTACTATTTCTTCTTGCATTAAAACACAACCAAGCCCATGATGTGAAGCATCGCTGTAAACATCATACTCAACACCTGCTCTAGGCAAAGCCAAAATAGCTGCAGTAGTCAGCTTCTCTTTCAACTCCTGAAAGCTCGCCTCACATTGCTCAGTCCACTTGAAGTTCACATTCTTCTTAGTCAATCTAGTAAGCGGCACAGCTAACTGAGCATAACCTTGAATGAATCTCCTGTAGTATCCAGTCATTCCAAGAAAACTTCTGACTTTCTTTACTGTAGTAGGCCTAGCCCAATCTCTCACTGCCTCTATCTTCTGAGGATCAGTTGCCACTCCCTCCTTAGAAAGGATGTGACCTAGGAATGCCACTTCAGATTTCCAGAAATCGCACTTGGATAGTTTGGCATAAAAATCCTGCTCTTCCAGCTTCTTCAAAACTGCTCCCAGATGCTCGGTGTGCTCCTCTTCTGTCTTGGAGTACACGAGGATATCGTCGATAAACAACACGACGAAAGAATCAATGAACGGCCTCAGAACTCTGTTCATCAAATCCATGAAGATTGCGGGTGCATTCGTCACTCCAAATGGCATAACTAAGAATTCGTAATGCCCATGTCGAGTTTTAAATGCAGTTTTGTGCACATCTTCAGCTTTCACTCGAACTTGGTGATATCCTGATCGAAGATCTATTTTGGAGAAAACAGCTGCTCCTTGTAGACGATTGAACAAGTCATCAATTCGGGGAATAGGATACTTATTCTGGTCAGCGACCTTATTCAGCTCTCGGTAATCGATACACATTCTCATCGATCCATCCTTCTTTTTTACCAAAAGCACTGGTGCTCCCCAAGGTGACGCACTAGGTTGAATAAAGCCTTTCTCCAACAGTTCCTCAATCTGTCGTTTCACCTCATCCTGTTCTACTGGAGCCATCCTATACGGTGCCTTAGAAATGGGTGCACTTCCCGGTTGAATAGTGATGCTGAACTCTACATCACGATGCGGGGGTAACCCAGGAAAATCATCCAAGAACACAGTCGGATAGTTCCGAACCACAGGAATCCTTTGCACTTCCACAAGAATCTCTTCCTTGCGGATAACTGACACCAGCTTAGAACACTTCTTCTTTCCTTGGAAAGTGACTTCAGGTCCACCTGGAGCCTTCACTGTTACTGTCTTGGTCTTACACTCGATGCTTGTACTGTACACCGACATCCAATCAATGCCAATGATAACATCGACACCCAAGATAGTCAGCTCGATCAGATCAATTCCGAAGATCCTGTCCCCAATCACAATCTCGCAATCCGCATAATACCAATCAGTGGTTAAAGTTTTCCCTGATGGAGTAGCTACTGCTAAGATCTTGCCTGGAAAATCTTCGGTTCAACTCCCAATACTTTAGCAAATTTAGGAGACACAAAAGTATGAGAGGATCTAGTATCGAACAAAACAACAGCTTTCATTCCATTCAAATTCTGATGCAAAAGATCCATTAAATTCGAAGTTTGAAACATGAACTTTAAATCAACTTTGCATTTCATTAAATTCCAAACTTTATACATTCGAATTGAAAACATTTCTTGACTTCAGAATGAAAACAGTGGAAGCTACAACAGTCTAACTCCTACGGTTCCTCTTCGCTTCTCGAAGTTCTCCCCGTAGTTCATCAACTTCTTCCTTCAACACATCGGTCATATTCTTCCTCTTCTCGAGTTCCCATACACGATGAATGAGAACTGCAAAGTTTTCCTTACGCTTTGCCAATTGAGCCTCCAATAGTCCAACTCTCTCCCGCAGTGTTTCTACCTGCCTCTGAAGAGATATCACAAGACTACTTGGAACTGGTTCTTCTTCTTCGTCAGAAGAGTCATCAGATGAATCCGGAGGTGGGGTGATCTCTCGGGATTCAGGCCATTCTTCTCCGTCAGAATCTGCTTGCCCTAGGTAGTACTCTTCCTCGGAATCTGCTTGCCCAGGATAGTATTCTTCCTCGATGATATGCCAATTGTCGTCTACAGCAGGGTCGAAGTGATCAACCATCTTAGAAATAGGGAGGAAGAAGCATAAGTCATAGAGCAACAAAAATGTAAGTAACTTACATTTAAATCTCTAGACTCAAACACACACTCTAATGTCCACTTCTAGGGTGTTGTTTCTTATAAATTTGTACAAGTGTGAAGCGTGGTTCTGATACCACTCTGTAACGCCCCGAATTCCAAAAATACACTGAATTCGAGATTCCACAGGATCTTTACACTTCTTTCGTATAATTTTACAAGGAAATTAAAACTTTTCACTTTACATCAGAGTTATATGAAAACTTTACACTTTACATTTTACAGCGGAAGCAAATTTACAACATTTAAATAAATGTACAACAATATTTGAATAATCTCTGAGCATCAGTGCCTCTTTAATCTTTATCATGTCATTTACCCTGCATACAAAACTGTGGGTACGTCAGTTTATTCAACCTACGAACATTATACACGGTTATCCTCTCTATGCTGGAAATAGTATAACTGATTTTCCATATTTAACAAACACAAACTTGTCACATATCAAACTAAAGGGAATACCCTATTGATGTCGTGTTGTGATTGTGCACTTAGTCCTTAATGCAATTATTTATATTATATGAGACTAATACACACTTGTTCGGATTCTATGCATCCCATACTACATAGGTCCGAGGGCAAGCCTCTTAATCGTTCTTCATCTTGTAGGGTTCAATCCCTCATCATGACTTAATCTACTACTGTAACTACGGTAAGTATCCTAGATGATCTATGAGTACAAGCTCGTGTACAGATTACCTGGAGGGGAATCCCACGCCATGTCTTGACGCATCAAGCATGCATTCTGTGCCAATTCATATTCCTTCATGGCACACGATCCTCTTGCAGTCACCAAACATCCCACAAGCGTCGCCAAGATCCCGATCTTCTAGAGTAGTGCCCACGCCATGTCTTGACGCATCAAGCATGCATTCTGTGAATCACACCCACATCGTAGACTCGAGGCCCTCATACTTATGTTTTTCTCTCACTTTCATCACCTCTTCACTATGTACTAAATCCTTAAATTTAATGAAATCATGAACAAAATCAATCTTTTAGAGTTAGCCCTCTCACTACTACCGGTCTTATTTCTTTCATTTCACAATGACCCAAACTGGTCTTTTCAATATCAATAATCATAATTCATCACGTTCACTTGCCGGTGTGAGTTTTGGCTACACTCTAATTTTCAATTTCAATTCACAATTCATATGTTTCAGTTTTCATGCTCAATAACATTCTCTTTTCTAATCACATAATTTCCAATTATTCATGACTCAATAACCATATATGAAGTTCAATTATCATGCATTTCATAGCTAACATGTATTTCCACATTAAAATCATTTCACAAATGTCTAATCAAAGTGAATGTTCACAAACTCATTAATGTCACACTATTCTTCAACAAGAATAATTCATACATAACATATACTTTCTTTCTTCCAATTTTTTTTTCCTTTTCTAACACTTATCTCAATTTCTTTGTCACAACACATTTTTATGAAATTATACGATTGTAAAAACTATAGTTCCAATTTCACTTTTACTTTCAAAAATACGCTTTATTTCATTCTAGTAACTCCCAATAATTTCTTATAAGTTGTACTCATTTATACTAGGCCACAAATCATATGAATTGTTTCACAAAAAGAGACGGATTTACTTGAAAACTTCAGGAAAGTCGACTGTCGAAATGGTCAGTCGGCTGTTCCGCAATAATGCAAAACTTCGAAAAGAAGTCGACTGTTAAATGTATCAGTCGACTGGACTGCGATATTTTTAATCTTGAAATCAATGATCAGAATAGTCGACTGTTGCACATAGCAGTCGACTGTACTGCGGGGTTTTTCAAAAATATAATTTAAATCTGTGTGCTATTATTTTCATAATTCATTTGACATTTCTTACACAACTCAACATTATTATTCCCTATAGTAATTTCCTATTTATCCTTCGTTTATAATCCCAAAAAACATATCTTAATTTGTTCATTCTAACTGATATCATGAAAGTCCATCGAAGCACATAAAGCAACAATTTCATCTACTAGCATTTGCATTTAGTTTTGATGCTAATAAAGAATTTTAATCCAAGCATTCCATAGCCATAAACAATTCACACACAACTTACAATTCATGATAGAATAACATGCAATCTATTTAGCATCAGTTCAATCAACTAACAGACCATTTTTCCAATTAGGTGTACTCTTATTAATCTCTTTCATGCATTATCATTTCAATCAATCTCAGCATGCTATCTAATTAGAAACATGAAAAATAACCCACCTTAGCATGATATCTAATTAGAAATATGGAAAATAACCCACCTTAGCATGATATCTAATTAAAAATATGGAAAATAACCCACATTAATTGGAGAGAAATACAATTGCAACACCTCCTAAAAGTCCTTGCCAAAAGTGTGTTCCTCCTCCTCCTCGAAGTGCACCCAAGCCTTCCAATGTGCCAACCCGAGCTCCTTGATGCCGGCCATCCCTTTCTTGGTGCCAACACAACTCACAACTCTCAATCTTTTAACTCACTTACTATACTACTAACAATGTATTTTATACTATAGGTTGTGGAGAAATAAAGAGTACAAAAATAACTAGGCTAGGGGGGGGGGGGTATTTATACTAAAAATTGGAGTGAATGGAAGGCTTGGATCAAACTAGGAGTTAGAAATAAAAGGCTAGGATTCAATGGGGAGTTGTAGTAACCAACTATGATCAAGCAACCACCACCCATGACTCCACTCATAAATTCATTTCCCTCCATGTCAAAACCGGCCTCACATGGTGCATTTGTACGTGTACGTGCAATGCACGTGCATGCATTAGTCCTCCATTTAAAAAAGTTGTACATTATATTTTCTATAAAAATAATCTTTAAAAGATGTTCTACATTACAAGTTCTAATTAAAATAAAAATAACTCAAGGGCTTTAATTAATGGGCCAAAATAATAGTTTTATATAAAGAAATTAAATAAATTAGATTTGGGCTAGAAAGAAAGGTTTATGTTTATTTGAAGAAAAATGAGCCTTTACAAGAATAATTAAAGAACACATATACATATATATACTCATCATCCATAATGAAAAATAATTATAAGATTTCATACTACAAAAATTGCACGTGCACACTACGTGCAAAATAAATAAATAATTTTCATAAATGAAAATTGGGGCATTACAATCCTAGTACATCCTTTCATACATGCATGCAAGAAAATCAATTAAAAGAAAAGAAATGAAGGTTTAGAGTAACTTCCCACCCTTGGTTGTAGTAGTGGAGTTGATCTTCTCAAGCTTCCTTCTTTAAAAAATCCTTCCTTGAGTTCTTCTTCACTCTCTTCTTTCTCTCTTATTTTCTCTTGAAGGGATTTCTGAAATTTCCAGAGCAAAGAGGTGGGAAAGAGTGGAGAAATGAAGGAGAAGGGAGGGGGGGGGGGATATGGCCGGTTTTGAGCTAGGGGGGTAGGGTAGGTTGTAGGTGGTTTTTGATCAAACCATGGCTTGGCTGCCCAAATTAAGCTTAAATGGGTTCCTACGAGTGCGAGACGAGCAGTTTAATAAGCACACGTAATATATATCCACTATAGTATCATACAGTGTTATATTTGCATAGGCGTCGTGCCGAAAACTAGCATTTATAATAGTATCGGTCCATCTCATTCTCGTGCATCTTTTAGAATGCAATCTTCCTATGAACCGTCCCGTAACCCTAACCATACCCCACGATAGCAAAATCAGCCTATAATACTGCAATCAAGTGTACGCATACGGAAAATATACATACATATATATATATTCTTCTATCGTACAATACGGGGTGTTACATCACTCCCTCCTTAGAGTCGTTCTGTCCCCAGAACGTTCTTAGTGGTACCTTGTCCTGATGATCAAGTATCCTGACTAGTTGCTCTCTACAGAAAAGTTCTATCTGTGAATCTTTCGGAACCTCTGGAAACCGATGGCTTGAATCCGGCACACACTTCCATAGCATAGAGACGTGGAATACATCATGCACTTGAGATAGCTCGGCCGGTAGCTCCAGCTTATAAGTCATCCTGCCAATCCTCTTCCAAATCTTGTATGGTCCAATATATCTCGGAGCTAACTTCCTGCCTTTTCCGAATCTGATAACACCTTTTTTCAGCGACACCTTGAGAAATACGGAGTCACCTTCCTCAAATTCCAATTCACTTCGGCGGTTATCCGCATAGCTCTTCTGCCTGCTTTGTGCTTCTTGAAGTCCTTTCTGAATAAGCTCGATCTGCTCCGACGCTTGTTGCACGATTTCTGGTCCATACATCTGCCGCTCTCCTACCTCGAACCAACAAACCGGTGTTCTGCATCTTCGTCCATACAAAGCTTCATACGGGGCCATGCCATTACTTGCTTGATAGCTTTTATTATAAGCAAACTCTACCAAGGCTAAGTATTTCTCCCAACTTCCTCCGAAGTCCAAAAAGCATGCCCGTAACATGTCTTCGAGAATCCTGTTGACTCTCTCCGTCTGTCCATCAGTCTGTGGGTGAAAAGCTATGCTGAAGTTTGTTCTAGTTCCCAATGCTGACTGTAGACTTGGCCAGAATCGAGATGTAAATCTTGCATCTCGGTCGGATGCTATCGACACTGGCACTCCATGTAGTTTTACTATGTTCTCGATGTAGACCTCAGCCAACTTCTCGACTGTCCAGGTGGTCTTTACTGAAAGAAAATGTGCTGGCTTGGTCAATCGATCCACAATCACCCATACTGAGTCATTTCCTTTAGGGCTCCGGGGTAATCCAGTGATAAAATCCATACTGATGTTCTCCCATTTCCATTCTGGAATGGGTAAAGGCTGTAACAATCCTCCTGGTTTCTGATTCTCGGCCTTAACTTGTTGGCATGTCAAACATTTGGCGACGAACTCTGTTATATCTCGCTTCATCCCTAACCACCAATAGTGCTGCTTTACATCATGATACATCTTGGTGCTTCCTGGGTGAATCGCGAGTAACGTGGAGTGAGCTTCCTTCATGATGTCTTCCCTCAATTCCTCGTCCTTTGCTACACATAGTCGGTTATCAAACCATAGTGAACCTTCTCTTATACTGAATTCGGGCAATTTTCCTTCATGCACTTGTTCTTCATATCTTCTATCTCTGGATCTTTGGTCTGAGCCTTTTTCACTTGCTCATTCAAGCTCAGTCGTAACACCAACTGCGCCAAAATTGCACTTAAGTGTTGCGTAACCATTTCAATGCCCGCCTGCCTGATCTCTTCATCTAGCTCCCTCCGGGTCGCTCCCAATGTAGCCTAGCCACACTCCTCTTCCTACTGAGCACATCTGCTACCATGTTAGCTTTTCCTGGATGATATATAATCTCAGGCTTAATATCTTCGAGTACTTCCAACTATCTCCTCTGCCTTAAGTTGAGATCCTTCTGTTGGTAGATATACTTCAAGCTCTTATGATTGGTGTATATTTCCACCTTTGCTCCGTAGATATAATGTCTCAATGATTTCAAAGCAAAAATTATGGCTTCAAGTTCCAAATCATGGATCAGATAATTCTTCTCGTGTGGTCGTAGTTGCCTCGAGCCATAAGCTATAACCTTGCCCGCCTACATTAGCACACATCCGAACCCCAAATACGACGCATCACTGTAGATGACGAAGTCCTTGTCCTCCTGAGGTAAAACCAATATAGGTTCGGAGATCAGACGGTTCTTCAGTTCCTGAAAACTTTCTTCACATTTCTCCGTCTAGTCGAAACTCTGGTTCTTCTTGGTCAAGGCTGTAAGGGGTACAGCTATCCTTGCATAACTCTGGATAAACTTCCAATAATATCTAGTCATACCCAGAAAACTCCTTACTTCCTTCATTGTCTTTGGTTGTGGCCATTCCTTGACTGCTTCTATCTTCTGAGGATTTGTTGCCACTCCCTCCTTAGAAAGGATATGGCCTAGGAATGCAACTTCCGATTTTTAGAACTCACACTTAGATAATTTGGCATTCAACTGATACTCTTGTAACTTGCTCAAGACTGCTGTTAGATGTTCAGCATGATCCTCTTCTGTTCTTGAATATACCAAAATGTCGTTGATGAAGACCACGATAAATGAGTCAATAAACGGACGTAAAATTCTGTTCATTAAGTCCATAAAGATTGCTGGAGCGTTAGTCACTCCAAACGGCATTACCAAGAATTCATAGTGTTCATGTCGAGTTCGAAAAGCTGTCTTAGGTACATCCTCTTCCTTGACTCGCACTTGATGATATCCAGACTGTAGATAAATCTTGAAAAATATTGCTGCTCCCTGAAGCTGATCGAACAAATCGTCCATCCTGGGAATTGGGTACTTGTTCCGAATAGTGACTTTATTCAATTCTCAGCAATCAATACACATCCTGGATGACCCATCCTTCTTCTTAACGAGCAACACTGGTGATCCCCAAGGTGATGCACTTGGTCTGATAAATTTCTTCTGCAAGTGCTTTTCAATCTGTTTCTTGACCTCATTCTGCTCTACTAGTGCCATTTGATAGGGTGCTTTGGATACTGGGACGCTACCCGGCTGAATTGTGATGCTAAACTCGACATCACGGTGTGAGGGAATTTCAGGTAAATCCTCTAAGAATACAAGTGAAAAATTTCTCACCACTGGTACCTTGTTCACCTCTTCTGGTACCCGTACTTCACTAGCAGTTGCGAAAGTCATTGCCTTCGATCTCTGCTCCCCGTGGAATACAAGTTCCACTCCTTCAGCTGAGATAACTACCTTCTCCTTGCAGTCAATGCTTGTCTTGTGCCTCGACATCCAATCCATCCCAATAATGACATCTATTCCGGCAAAACCCAACTCCAACAAATCGATACTTAGGGTTTCTCCGCTAATCTGGAGCTTACATCCCCTATAGCATAAATCTGTAGTAAGGGTTTCCCCTTACGGCGTAGTCACCGTCAAAGCTAAATCTAGGATTACCTTTTGTGTGCATCCTAGTTTTCTTGAAAAAGAAATTGACACAAAAGAATGAGTCGATCCACTATCAAACAAGACTGTAGCCAAAATTATATATATATATATATATATATATATATATATATATATATATATATATATATATATATATATATATATATATATATATGTCTAGTAATTACCCTTCCATCTTCTTCAGCATCCTTCTTCGTCAAGGCGAACACTCTTCCTTGACGCATGGGCTTTTTCCCTTTGTCGGTTGCTCCTAACCCTGTCCTGTGGCTGTTCCTTACCTTGGGGACATTCTGACTTGATATGCCCTTCTAGTCCACATGGAAAACATTTCACTGTATTCTTCCTGGGGCATCGATCCGCAAAGTGTCCCTGCTCTCCACAGTGATAGCAACTTTCGGGCTTCAATTCTCCTGCATTGGTATTGATTTTCCGGAACTTCTGGCCCTTGCCTCGCTTCTTGAACTTTGATGCTGGGGTAGTTCTCTTCCCCTCGTTCCAGAACTCTGTTCTTCCCTGATTTTGATTCATATCCGCCTTTGTCGCTGCAGCTCTTCTTACCAGTTTTTCGAATCGGCAAATGCCCAAGGGAACCATCTTCGATTTCACTCCAGGCTTAAGCCCTTGCTCAAACCTCTGGGCCTTCTTCACTTCCTCCTGGACCATCTCCGGCGCATACCTCGATAACTGAGAAAATTTCATCTCATATTCTCTGACGGTCATATTTCCTTGCTTCAAGCCAGAGAACTCCATTGTTTTCTCCTCTTGTACATCCAAGGAGAAATAGTGCTGTCGGAATTCCTCAAGGAAATCTTCCCAAGTGATCTGTCCTTCTCCAAGACCATGCTTCACGGACTGCCACCAAACTCTGGCGTCCTTCTCTAGCAAGATTATGGCGAGACGTACCTTGCTATCTTCGGGAGTCATCATCACCTCAAATACTGTCTCCACCTGACGTATCCTGTCGTCAGCGGCTGTGGGATCGGCCTATCCTTCGAAGACTGGCAGTTTCATCCTCCTAAATGATTCTACCATCTTCACTGGATCAATGTTCACCGCAACTCCTGGTGCTCTTTGTGGCGGCGCTTGGTTCCTGCTAGCCTCCACAAATGCTCCAATTATCTGATATACCCGAGTAAATTCTCCCCTTACATCAAGGCCAGTACCATTGACTCCACTGCCTTCGGCTTTAGTCTGGTCACTCCGGTTGCTTCTAGTCCTTCCTGGCATCTGAAAGCTAATACAACATCATCAACCAACAATTGTAATGCAAAACCCCATAACACACTCGCATCGGTCAAAACATACTAGTTCCATTCACTACAAAAAGGTTTTACAATGATTTGTCAACACATAATCACATCATCACCATCACATGGGTTCATACTACACCCATCAAAACAATAGCATGTTAGCCTAGCTATTCAGAAAGGTTGTCATCTATACACATCAAAAGAGATCCTATAACAATAGAGGAAGTCACTGCTCACCTGCTCCTGGCGAGTTGCCAACCTCGGAGCTATCCCCTGCTGCTCCGCCGTTGGGTCTAGCGATGGTGGAGGTGAGTTCTCCTCACCTTCAGTCTTCTGTAGCACTTTCCTCATTTCTTCCTTCATCGTCATCATTCTCCTTGCAGGTAATGGCTCACCTACTGTTACTGACCCATCCTGCATGAAGATATCTTCGAACACCATCTGTAAAATATGAACAGGGTTTAGTTTCGGAATCACAGATACATATTATTCTGTATGCCTCCACTAATGTCTGGTAACAGACTAGCCACCATTTGGACTTGACTGCTCCAAGCTTGTTAGTAAAAATGAATTAAACTGAGACTGGTTCAGATATAAGGAAGATCATAATCATAAGTTGTAAGCGCTACCATATGATTTATAATCATCCAATCTGCCAACTAGAAGCATTTTATCTGGCCTTCAAGTTTAATTTCCTACCGTGTTAGACTGCAATTTGAAGTCAGCTCTGATATCAACTTCTGTAGCACCCCAAATCCCCATACCGGGAACCTGAGACCTTACTCAAGGAGTCGAACTTCAAAACAGCCACAATCACAGAAAGTACAGGAAAATTTTAAAACTTTTATTCCATATAAATGTTACATTTACAAGTGTTACAATGTCCAAATAAAAATTACAATATTTACAATAATATAACAGCACTAGTATCTGTCCCTTGGATCCTTGGACCAACTCGAGCTCTGTAGTACCTGTAGATCGGCTCCGGATACCTACAAGGTGGGGAACGTCAGTACTTCGACTGATGCAAAGCTGATGATAACAGCGATTCTCTAAAATTCAATCACAACCAATAATTTATGCAAAATAGAAGGGTGAAGTGCCAAAACAAGGGTTTAGTGGATTCGGGTTCTAGTGCAGTGTTATGACATGACCTTATAACTAGATACAGCAAATGTACATGCCTGACTCTAATGCAAGCAAGACTTTGGAGAACGAATGCATCCCATACTACATATGCCCCCAAATCTAGCCGTCTTTCTCCACAATTTAGGGATTCGAACTCTCGCCATGCGTCCTACTCTTGTACTCATTCCAGTTCCCAATAGATTGTCCATCGCCCAAGGAGGTTGCAGTAGGTCGGTCTAGTTCTGCCCCTGCAGTGCCCAAGTAGTCACCGCCAGCTGGTACCCGCGTACGGACCTCCTCGGAAAGCCGCGTTGAATCCGGCCACCCGACCGATTGATTCCTCATGTCCACCTATGGACTACGCATGCGTGTTCATCCCTGGCCCGGGTTATGAACTTGTATATACCAAAACACAAAAACCCCCGCGCATAGGGACATGAGCACCTCGGAAGGTCAAATCCTCCTGGCCTCCCATACCTTACTCCAGCAAAGCTTTGGGAATTAACAGATCGAGATACGAGCCGATGACTCAATCCATGAGTGCCGAAAATGTATCCCTACGACTGGAAGGTACAACACCGACTATGGTTTACTATAATTAATGCAATTTCCCAACCCCTTAATATGCCATTCTAACCCCTGCCTTACTCTAATTACTTCGGGTAATAAGATAAAACTGCTTCCACACTTGCCTATCAACCTCTGGTCCTCGCGACACCGGTCCGGTTCGCCACTTCCCCGGCTTGGAATTGTCCAGCCTCCCGGCCTACACTCGCCGCTGCCCCGGCTGTGAATATATGTTCACTCTTGTGAACTTATAATAATGGCAAGGCTCGGATGTCCTACGCTCGGCGGAAGTTTATAATGTGGGGTTGACAGGTGCAGGGTATCCCTTACCCTAATGACTAACTCGAGTCACACATCCCACTCTGGGAGTCAACAACCTCAATAACAGACATCTACCATCCCAAGACAAGAGTCATTGACTCTGATAGTTCATACAGGAAATGTCCTCACAATACTTAGTCAAAACCAAGACTAAGCGACCTACGGGTTTCTGTCCGAAATTTAAAATGGTCATAACTCTCTCGATACAACTCCGATTGGAGTGTACGAGCCCAATCCGGAAAGGTAAGATCCTAGGCTACAACTCCCTAGTTGATCCTGAACTCAAATTCAAACATCTAGGTCCTCAGAATAGCCTCTCAAGCCTCAGCCTGCGTACTTCCTGTGCACGGACTGCACCTTACCGGTAGCACTAAATACTACTCGTTCATCAGAACGTCACAAACCCAAGTTCTATAGATAGGTGTGGGTGTCGTCAACAACTCTCTAGTTGGTCATGAGTCCAAATTATACCATTAAGTCACCTAACACACATCTCTCAGCGATGCACCAATTCTCACAATGGGTCTCTCCAAATCAGAGCACTCAGATCCACTCTAGGTCTCGGTCCAGTCTTACAAAAATCACAGTAAATCAACCCTTTACTAGAATTGCCTCAAATTGGTCTTGTTGGAAAGATCTAGGTGTCTACTACAACTCTCTAATGAATCAGGTTCTCAAAACATGCTATTAATGAGTCTCAAATGTCCAATCTCTACAGGGTATCAAAAATGGCTGAAACCAGCACAGCACATACTCATAAAATCATATTAAATTCTGTACTTGTCCAAATGACACAAATTTTATGGTGATGAAACTAGAGATCATTATAAACAATATGCAATAGACCTCATGTCAAAACTCCAAATATACAGTGAGTTCTATCTATTTCAATTTAGCACAGAAACCATCAAGTTCTTTAGTTCAGCTTCAGCTACTGATCAAAGCTTGATTTGTCTCAAGCATATAAACTCATCTAAATAATTTCCTGATTTTTTTATAGAATCTATATGCATGCAGGAATATAATGTAAAAATTTCAGATCAAGAACATGCTTCAATAAATAATTAAAATTCCTACAATATCAGTCATTCTGTTTATCAATTATTGAATCTGCCTTACAACATAGTTGCACCTTATGATTTTATTAAAATAACAAATGACTACTGAAAAATCTGAAATAAATCACCAACTATCTAAACATGTATATAAACAAAGCATTACAATTTCATGGTATAATTCCTTGTAATTTTTTCTCGAAAAAATCAACAAAATGACATTCTGAACTAGTTTTCTAGTTTCAGTTCTGATTTCAACTTCCAAGCTCATAGTTGATCATTCTAGTACATCCTATCATACATGCATGCAAGGAAATCAATTAAAAGACAAGAAATGAAGGTTTAGAGTAACTCCCCACCCTTGGTTGTAGTAAAGGAATTGATCTTCTCAAGCTTCCTTCTTTGAAAAATCCTTCCTTGAGTCTTCTTCTTCACTCTCTCTTCTTTCTCTCCTATTTTCTCTTGAAGGGGTTTCTGAAATTTCCAAAGCAAAGAGATGGGAAAGAGTGGAGAAATGAAGGAGAAGAGAGAGAGAGAGGGAGGGGGGGGAAGAGGTGGGAAAGAGTGGAGAAATGAAGGAGAAGAGAGAGAGGGGGGGGGGGGGTATGGCCGGTTTTGAGCTAGGGGTGGTAGGGTAGGTTGTAGGTGGTTTTGGATTAAACCATGGCTTGTAGCCAATTGTTTTGTGGTTGTTGTGATGGCTGTCCAAATTAAGCTTAAATGGGTTCCTACGAGTGCGAGACGAGCTGTTTAACAAGCGCACGCAATATATATCCACTGTAGTACCATACAGTGTTATATTTACATAGGCGTCGTGCCGAAAAGTAGCGTTTATACTCGTATCGGTCCTCCTCGTTCTCGTGCATCTTTTAGAATGAAATCTTCCCATGGACCGTCCCATAACCCTAACCATACAGCATGATAGCAAAATCACCCCATAATACTGCAATCAAGTGTACGCATACGGACAATATACATACATATATCACCCCATATATATTCAGGTATCGTACAATACAGGGTGTTACATCGTGTGTTTATTCTTATTTGATATTAGTTCATTCGTTCTCTTACAGCCGTAGTTGACGACGTTGCCGCCTTGATTCCAGAATCGACATGGGGTGAAGGTAGAGGACCCCAGAGGTAAAAGTCTCGCTGAGGCGTCTCCGAAAAGGTGGCCAGGCAGGGCAAAGAGATCGAAGGCCTTGGCCATTGACTCCTTTGAGGATTCACCGTGGGGCCAACCGAGGGAGAGATCGACGAGGACCACAGAATTAGCTGAGTCTCCCCTTCCACCATTCCACCCAGTGCTACAAGTCCTTATTCCTGGTCAGACCGAGAAGACTTTTAGGCCTGATTGGTCCGTGAAGGTGATAGATTCTCTGTTGAGTCCCAAGTGGCTCTTAATGTAGTGGAGAACATCGCCCCGCTGAGGGACAGGAGGGCTCTCAATCAGGAGACCACTACATTGAGCTACTTTAGGTTCGCCCAAGGTTCATTCATGGTAGGTGTCATGCATGGGCTTCGTATTTCTGCATTCGATTTTTCCTAAGTGTTTTGTCCTCTTGCAGGCCATGCTTTATGGGGCCGAGATGAAGAGGCAGTATAAGCACCTGTTGAAGTGTGCAAAGCGGAGGATAGAACGGCTCGATTGAGTCATGCAGATGCATTCAAAAAAAGAGTGAAGGAATTGGAGGCCGACGTCACGGTCGTGTCTGTGGACCAAGACATTCTAATGGGCGAAAAGGAGGCTTGTGAGGAGGAGCTCACGAGGCTGAGAGCGGAGCTCGAAGATTCTGCGAACCAGATAATTATAGGGGTGACCGAGGTTATAAGCAGGCCCTCGAACACAATAGTTGGAGGTATCCCGACCTGGACCTCAGCGGCCTATCCTTCAAGCCGATGCTCGGTAGCACTCCTTCGACCGCTGGGGAGCTACCTTCAGATGATAGAGGTGTGGGGCTGTCTTCAGGTGTCGCCGGCACTCCCAACCAGCGCAAGGCTGTCAGAGACGAAGATCCACACTTGTCTTCCCGGAAGGTGTCTCATTTACCACAGAAAGTTTTCCTTCCCCTTATTTTTGTATTCATGCCAATCACGGACTGGACATCGCCCCCCCCCTTGAAATTGCTTCGTTTAATGAGAACTCGTCTTATTTTTGACGATCTTGTGTTTCGTATATTCACCCAAGCCTTAAGTTTACTATTTTATTTAGGAAAGCGGGTATGGGGAAGAAATTCCAGCCCTCCGAGGTAGGTTGCAAGAGGAGGAAACTATCGCACATTTTTGAAAAGAGGTGTGCGACAAGGAAGGGGCATTCGGGTACCATATTTTATAATCACAGGAAGTGGCGGATGAGTTGGCTCGCCTGAAAGCTTCTGTCCCCGATGTCAACTTGTTCCTCGCTCAAGCGGAGGGGAGTATGCTCTCTGGCCTCATCGGAAAGCAGTCATCAGACTTGATCTTTAGGTGGATGCTTGTGGACAAAAACTTGGAGATATATCGTTGAGAGTTAAGCTCGGAGAGGTGAGTCCGACCTTTAGCTTTTAGAGTCTGTTCTCAAGACAGGACCCATACTCGGTACCCATCCCGAATGGGAGCGCCCTGGGATGCCCAGAGTGGGGTAGCCGGACCTTCCAGTGTCACCAACATTCGAGGGGGCCTCAAACTGAATGGGTTGAGAACCCGTCCCTCGGGGAGAGATGTGGTGGATCCAAGATCAGGTTCTGCCTTAGGAGGCCCTGATAGTTAGGGTCTTGTGCCTTATGTTTCCTCGCAATAAAGAATACCTTGTTCATATCTTAGCCCTCATTGGTGTATGCTCATAACCGAGGTTTTAGGCGTGAGTCATGCTGTGGAGAAATTTGCGACGATCTCAGAGTCGGAGTACCATTCCGAGGCGGGAAGACCAGGACCATGGTAGCGAAGAGAATTCGCAATGGTCTTGGAGTCAGAGTGCCACTTTGAGACTCGAAGATGAGGGCCATGTTTGTGTAGAAATTTGGGATGGCCTTGAAATTAGAGCGTCATTTCGAGGCAAGAAGATGAGGGTTATGTTTGCAGAGAAAATCCTGAAGTCCTCGTAGTCGGAGTGCCATTTTGAGGCGCCAAGACTATAGGGGCCCAAGAAAAAGTGTTGGTGTGCTCCACATGCGTGCTGAGCAACATCACGTGCCCACGCAGCATTCAACGTGCTCTTTCTGCTATATGAAGTCTTCCTTGTCCTTCATATCTCATTGACTTGATTCTCCATTATTTTCATCCGCATCATTGTTTCTCTTGCCTCCTTTCCGTTCAACAACCAACCATGGTTTCTGACGAGTACTTGAGGGTTAGGCGTGCGGCTCTCAAGGCCGAGGCAGAGGCTAGGGCGAAGGCCGAGGCAGAGGCTAGGATGTCACAAGCCAAAATTTCAACCTTTTTTTTTAACTTCACCTACTTACTCAAATCTTCATTTCTATTTTATAATATTAACAGAGATTTTAATAAAAATTTCGGCAAAATTTCCTCTGAAAAATTAGCCCTTTACAGATTTTTCTTACGGAAATCTGCAAACAATTACAAAAATTAATGTACCTGTAATATATATCAATCCTCCCCAGGCCAAGTCATTCAACATCACACAAGGAATAATATATATGGCTCTGGGGCATAATTCTTCATAACAAGCAAAATACAAATTAAAAACTAAAAATTCTTTTGAAAACATACATAATTTTTAGAAAAAATTTAGAAAAACTTTTCAAAAACCAAACACAGAACCCAATACTCCACAACGAGGTGGGTACGAGCTTTCATACAACAACACTAAATATATCATTATACCTTACAAGTATACACATAATCTTCCATAATACAACATAATACATCATCCTACCCTCATTTCTACATATAATATATACATATATATAATCCATTTTACTACAAGCAAAAGTATAACTACCAAACCTCAACACTATCTCACCTCGCTGCTATCAAACCTGCAGAAGAGTTAGGATTGTCCACCCTCAGGGAGGGACTCCCCTAACCCCCAGAAAACAACACGGATTAGCCATGTCTGGTGTGAGTATAATTTACTAGTTTAGCAAATAAATTAAACTATATAAGGACAATTGAAAGAACTTACAAATATCATGATAATTAAGTGAACCTGCAATTTGATCATAAAAACAACATAAATGTGAATTTGCACAGAATTAATCTTTTGAAACTTCAACCCTTCTACAAATCCATATCCACTCCCCCAACCTTAAAGTTGTGTCTCGGCAGGTAGTTCCCTCCATTTCCATGAAAATAGTGGGCGAGTAGTTCCTCGTCACAATTCCCAGGTATGGTACATTCACATTAATTATCGTTTCTAACATCACAGTCATACCATCTTATAATATTTCACTCATTCAGTATCATGTTATATTTAGATTCATTTTCATTGCATAACATCACATGCATTTATTCTCATGATATCCTATTCACATCACATACATACAGTCTCATAATATCACATCCATTCAATCTTATAATATCAAGTCCATCCAATCTCATATTATCGCATTTATCCAGAGCTTATAATATCTCGCAACACATTAATCTTCATCCTCATTATATATTACAGTTTACCTTCTTTTCATTCTAATTTCATCATACAACTTATTTTAATGCTCATTCTTATTTTATCATATACTTTACTTTATGATCCATCCTCATTCCATCATACAACTTAGATTACTTCTCATTCATATCGATAATATATATTACATTCATTTTCATTCACATCTCACTTTACAATTTATTTTATTTTTCATTCTTATCAAATAATAGTTTACATCTGAAACATAGTTTGGGTAATATTACACTGCACCCCAGATAAACTGGGTAATACTCACTGCATCCCATGTATATCTTGGGTAATATAACATCACATCACTTTATGCATCACACTAATAACACAAATTACTTTACTTCTCATTCGTATAATACATACACATTTTCTTTACTTTTCATATTTAATTCCATATTGCAATTTCTTCAATTTATTCATATTAATTCACATGCATAATTCCTTCACCTTTTTCGTACTCATTAACATAATACCACAACGTCACTTTTCATATTTAATCACTTAATATAATTTGTTCTCTTTTTATAGATCTTCTTATAGCACAATGTCTTTATTTCATATTTATAATTACATTTACCATTCATCTTTTTATAGATCTTCTGTTTTTTTATAGATCTTCTTATTTAATCACATACTGCATTTACCATTCATCTTCATTTACATTCTCATGACTCATTTTCTATAATGTTCATCTTCATTCATATATACATTTTCATTTACTTTTTATATTCATTCCGATTCACGCACTTGCTTTACTTTCTCATTTCCGCTTCACATCAATTACTTTCTTTTCTTTCTCATTCACATTTCACTTTCTTTACTTTCTCATTCACATTTTACTTCATCTGCTTTCTTTGCTTTCTTATTCACATTTCACTTTCTTTACTTTCTCATTCACATTTCACTTTACTTTCTCATTCACATTTCACTTCATGTACTTTCTTTACTTTCTCATTCACATTTCACTTCACGTACTTTCTTTACTTTCTCATTCACATTTCACTTTCTTTCATTTTAATAGAAAAGCCACCGATTTTCTATTTTCTTTGATCCAATCACCCAAATTTCTTAATTTAAGAATAAAAATATTATTGAGGGTAAATTATATCTCAAATTCAATCAAATTATCATTCATATTTCATTCAGACGATTCGTCGAACATCTGGCATGCATACATGTTATACACCCGTTATTTCATACAAATTTCCTCAAAACCTATTCTAAACTGTTCCCCTATAATTAAAAACAATTTCTATTATCCAAAATTGTTAATATTCTATTTACGGGATTTTAATTTTAAAGTCAAAACATAAATTTCCAGATAAATCTATTTTTCCTCCGTTTCTTCCAAAAATTCTTCTCTTATAATTGTCAGTATGGCAAAATATACCTACTGTATCATTTTCATGCATTAAAACTCAACATTATAAAATTCCATAAAACTAAGAGTACACAAATTCTCACCTTTTACTTAGTTTCTCCGCAAACGGACTCCGGAAACGCGTTATACGCTTCAAAATAAGCTAGAAACCCCGAAAATTACATGGAAATTGAGTGGAAATGGGTGGGGGAATTTTTGGCTAGTTGTGAGGTGGGTTTCCTGGACATTCAGAATGAGGAGGGGGAGAGAAGGTGTAGGGAAATGTAAATAAGGTGGGAAAATTACTTATAAGTCCTTATTTGATCAAAACTTGATTTTCATACTCTTCCAGTGACACTTTTAAGTAAATTTCTTTGAAAAATCATTCCATAAGCATAAAATAAAATTAAAAGTTTATTTCTATGCATAATTGCAATCAATATTAATAGTTATAATCAATAGCAATATATATATATATATATATATATATATATATATATATATATATATATATATATTGCTATTGATTATAACTATTAATATTGATTGCAATTATGCATAGAAATAAATAAATAAATATATATATAATATTGATTGCAATTATGCATAGAAATAAATAAATAAATCTATATATATATATATATATATATATATATATATATATATATATATATATATATATATATATATATATATATATATATATATATATATATATATATATATGCACACACGAATTTTCAAGCTTTTAAGCAGAGTTAGGCATTACAAATTCCAAATTCATGTTATAATCTAATAATTCCCCTAATTAGCATTTTATTGCCCTACAATATCGTAAAAATGCTCCAGAAAAATTTCGGTTCAAAACGGATTTTCAAGCTCCGAGAAATCTAACTTCAAAACTCATATCGATTTTTCTCCATTTCGGTCCAATTCACTTTTCTATGAAATAAAAATATAATAAACTCAAATATATGTAAATAAATCCTGAAAATCATATAAAATGTGTAAAAACATATATTTTAAGATTTTATAAAAAAAAACAGGCGCTACATAGGACGAGGATAAAGGTGGATACGAATGTAGTCGAGGAAGCCAAAGCTCTTGGGCAGAAACGTCCTTGTTCCCCAGGATCGGAGGAACCTTAGAAGAAGAGGAAAGCCAAGGACACTGAACACCCGAGGAATAAGGCATCCTAGGATGTCAAGAAGGAGGCCCCGAAGCATAAGGCCGTGTCTTTGAAGGAAGCTGCGCTGACTCCAAAAACTCTACCACCGGCGAAGGTATGGGCGCCTTCCTGGTCTATCACAGAGGCTGATTTGACGATTGTCTGTGGTAGTGTTCTGCAGGTGGTCGACCACTTCGCCATTCCCCGTGATAGGAAGGCTTTGGCGAAAGATTCGGAGGATGAGTTTTTCACTCGTTGGGCTCAGGCTTCCGTTCTGGTGAGGGGTCTATTCGCCAGCTTTTTGGCCCATGTCTTTTTACTTGGCTAAGTATTCTAATTTTCTTGTAAGTGGCCATCAGCAGGAGTGAGCTGAGACAGAGGTTCGATGCACTTCTCAAGCGCGCTTAGGTCACCGAGGCGAGAAAGAAGGAATTGTTAAGTCGGACCGGGGACCTCTGGCCGACAATAAATGGGCTGAAGAAGGACCTGGCGATTGAGAAGAAGGCTCATGAGGAGCTATCGGCAGCGAAGGAAAAGTTTGTCGAGGAAAGGTTGGCATGGCAGGCAAGGGAGAAGGAGATGACGAAGGAGTATGACGACACCGTTCTGCAAGTGATTCGGGCCCAAGACGATGGGTAACGCCGTACCCTTGATCATGTCAGAACATGGTATCTGGACCTCGACCTTGGGGGCTTATGTATCGATGTGAAGATAAGGGAGGTCACCCAAACTAACGGGGGAGAGGTTTTGGTTAAGACGAGTCGGTCGACCCTGCTGTCCAGGTCGAAAAATATCATTCTACTCCAGTCTTGGAAAAGGGGTCTTCTTCCAAGAAGTGAGCTTAGGTTGTTTCTGTTTTTCACCTTTTCGTGGACTGGCCAACGCACTTGTACCCTTATTTTTATCAATAAATAATATATGTTTGAACCCCTAGATTTTTCGTCTTCTGACTTGGGATCGGGCTTCCGAGCCGAGGAAAATAAAAACCTCAGACCCCCTACTGGAGATGTTGGTCCGAAATGTCAGTCCAGCCTTTGCTTTCAAATAGTCACGTCAGTCACCTCATGGGCTTTGCTTATGTCACCCTCCTTGGGAATCGTCATGGCCGTAGACTTCAAATTTTGGAACATTGACCACAATAAGTGGGAAAGTTGGAAACAATTGAGTACAGCTCAAGAATGCCTATAAATTTCCTCCATTCTTAAGAAATCGGCTCAAAAATCCAATCATTTTTACCCTTTTGATGGCTAAGGTCCTGGGAGGTACCTTGTCGAGCACCTCGAATGGCAATCTGAGGGTCGATGCCGATGAGGGCAGGTCGTTTAGAACCTGGTTGGGGTGAGCTTGTCCTGCTGTCCTAGCATTTGACCCGAAGGGGATCGATGTCCGGTCGCATCGCTCCGGGCTACTTTTCCCGGGTTCCAAGATCTGAAGTTTCAACCCCCCCTCCCTCCTCCGAGTTCTGAGAGATGTGGTCTTACTTGATTGTGTCCCTTTAGCACTCGGGGGTGTTCGACCTGGCTGGTGCTTCTCGTGCTGGCGGCACAAATTTGGAGGAGCCCAAACAGGATTGTAGTAACCCATATTAGATATCATCAAGTATATCCCGAGTTTCGAGATCTGATGCACGTCTTTGATTTCGAAGCATGACGTCGAACAGATTATCCTTGTAGAGGTCTTTGGTCTCTTAGGTTGGCCAATTATCCCTGCCGCTAATGCCTGCCTATGATACCCCTTCTGCACTTCGGTGGTCTGAGAGGCTGAGGTCGAATGCAGATTCTTCTCGGGGGTCTCTTCATCCTCCTCATACTTCACGTACACTGATGTGGTTTCCAGAACATAGGGCTTGCCATCGGGGCAAAGATTCTTGAGCTAATACTTGTGCTCGCTTTCTGCACGAAGTTTTCCTATGAAGCCTTTTCAGCACGTGGACTGTCGGCGACAGCTAGTGCTAAAATACGAGGCGGCTATAGTAGTGTTTAGGCGTAGCTATCTTTGTTTTGTGTTTGATTTGCCAACTGTGGACTGGACACTTTCCATCTTGTAATCATATCGCATTCAACAAAAAATATTTTTCCACGTTAACTTGATTACTGAATGAATTGACTTTCATGGGGTGAGTTGATCCGACCTTTCGCGAGTGGAGTGTCATTTTGATACTGTGACGGGGCCGAAGTCGGAGCGCCTTCCCAAGGGAAACAATCTTTCTTTGGTTTTTGAAAAGAAATTAAATTTTATAAATTTATTCATTGGCTGCCGAAAGGTGAGTGCTTATTACATTATTACAAGTACAGACCACTAAGGGCCTTTATGGAACTTGATCAAGTGCTCCGCATTCCTAATCCTCTTGACTACCCTACCTCCGGGGTCTTCAAGTCGGTAATTGCCAAGGCGTACCACTTTGAAACCCTATACGAGCCTTATCAATTGGGAGCCAGATTTCACTTTTTGCTCGGCTCGGAGATGTTGAGTCTTCGTAGCACTAGGTCCCCCTTTTTGTAAACCGTTCTACCCACTGCTGGTAGACGTTCCTTCTGACTGCTGATCTCTCATGAACTTCATCTACTAACTCAAGCACGATCTACTACAACTCAAGCATGTGTTCTACTATTAACTCAAGCATAGTGGTTCTACTACAATCAAGCATGGTCTATAAAACTAAGCTACTATCTAAACTTACCTACATATTACAAGAACTACTTCTTTTAGGGATTACAAGTCCCATTTATTACAAGGAACTAGTTTTACCAAAATATAAGTTCCTACATAAAGCAAAAATTAACCCTTGTTGAATCTACAATCTTTTATGTTACAAAACTTATTCATCTTCAACCTACAATTTCCTACATCAACCAAACTTGCTTTTGAAGAACTAAAAGTTAGTGAAGACATGATCTTTATTATGGTGGGAAACAACATACAACAAAAATACTATCTTTTATTAAGCATGTTAAGTCCTATAACCCCAAGAATGGGTAAGTAACCATTTTCACTTTACTAACTTTATATGCACATAGTAAAAGTCTAAGTTGTTAACTTGTGTTTAACCAAGTAACCAAAATAACAACCATAAACATAACATGTTCAAAGATTTCATCTTTATGTGTTTTTTGTGAGTTCCATCCTTTCAACTCTCCTTATATGAAATCTCTTTTATAATCAACCATTCTTATGCTTAATTCTTTAGTCCAAGTAGTCAAATTTAACCATAATAACAACAATAATAGTAGCATGGCTAAAGATCCAATCTTTATGTGTTTTAATTAATTTCCACCATTCAAACTTCCCATGGGATCCTTTTGATCCAAACCACTACTTATATGCTCAATATTTAGTCCAAGTTGTTTTAATCAACATTCAACATACATACACACATAGCCATAAGTAGAGAGCAAAATAAAACAAAAATTAACATACAAAATAGTAGAGAAACCCCCGCCTTCTACTTTCAAATTGGAAGGACTAGCTTATGCTCCTCCTTCCTCCTACCTTTTGTGAAAGATTCAATGAACAAACCTACAAGAGAACTCTAGGGTTCTTCTTCTCTTTCTTTTTTTTCTCCCAAAATTTGGTAAATGAGGCAAGGGGATGGGGGTGGGGGTATTTATAGGATGAAGGAAAAGGGTTGGAGTGCATAATGTGCTAGGGTTTTATTCAAAACCCCCCCTTGGGGATATTGGCCGGCCAAAACATGAGGAGGTGGAAGGGGTGAGGTGGCATGGTGAAGTGGAGGTGGAGACTTCTAGTAGAAGTTAACCCTAGATCTTTTATGTAACCCTAATTAATCCAAACCCTATGTTTAATCCTACCACTTAATCCTAGCCATCCAATTTTAGATTAATCATGACAAAAATATATTTTTTTGTCGAAAACACATACTACATAATTTATACGGACGCCTGAAATCGGGACGCATGAAATCGATACAATATGCGCACGTTTAGATTAATAAGTGTACTGATAATTTCTGTTTGTAAAACCGCACAATCTGTATAAAAATAATTTAATTCCAAAAATAATAATAACTCGGAAGATTCCAGTACCAATTTCATACAATACAGATGTATACAGGCTGGTATTTATACAGTTGGTGGTTAATAATTAAACTAAGTAATATCCATAAAAATATTTCAATTCCGAAAAAATAAAATAAAATAATAAAATAATAAAAATAAATAATAATAATAATAAATAAATAAAAATATTTATTATTTAATAGGTTGGGATATTACAGAACTGGGGGCCATTGTCGGTGATGAGGATCCGAGGGATCCTAAATTGGCAGATGATGTGTTTCCAAAATAATTGTTGGGCCAGATGCTCGGTGATAGTGGTTAAGGATTCTACTTCAACCCACTTTGTAAAGTAATCGATAGCTACAATAAGGACATCACATTTGGCTTGCCACCTGTTGCCGCTGATTTTGGTGTGGGGGCAAACAGATAGTATTTGTGGATTCTTAAGGAAACTGAATAGTAAACCTGTATACCTGTTCCGTCGGGCTTTGATCGTCGTTCCTGCCGTGCACCTGCAAAAAGTGCGAGACACCGGGGTTGTTCCCGGCGACGCACCCTCCGACGCTCAAGTCAGTAATCAGAGAGATTATGAAAGAGCACAAAAACTGGAGAAAGGTTGATTACCTCTTAATGGAGATGGTTGGGGGGTATTTGTAGGCGTCTTAGGGAACAGATTAGGAATGTAATCCTCGTGATCTGATAAGGAATATTCTCCTTGTAAACAGATCAGGAATGTAATCCCTAGTCCAAAGTGGAGGGATAGGCATGAATCAGGGTCGTTGATTAGGATCTAATCAGGGCCTTGATTCTATCCCTCTGATCGGACTTCATCGCCGGTTGAAACCCGCGTCCGATTGAAACGGATCCGTTTGTCGGTTATTGGGTTTTTGACGGAGAGACCCAGTACCCATCTCAGACCTTATTTGTAGGTGAAATTACCGTTTTATCCCTGGGCTTCAAGATTCGTGCCTGATTTGGACGGTTCCGATTAATCCCCATTTTTAGCCATATCACGAGCCCCCCACTGCTAAAGGCTGAGCTTGATCGGCCTTTGAGGAGTAGTTTAACTGTTTTAATGGCTGGCAGGGTTGTATCGGAGCCCAAATGGAAGGTTTTGAGTCTTGAAGGAGGTATTTTGGTGATTTTTCAAGTGAGTTGAGCTCTGAGTCGCCCCTGAGCTTTCATGGTCATGTGGTGTTCTTGCAGGGATATCCTTTTAACTTTGCAAAGTGCCAATTCGACGTTCGGGGGTCTTAGAAGATGGTTTTTGGCACTGATTGCTTGCTTGGGGATGAGAAGGCGCTCCCCATTTTTTACAATTGCCTTCCAGGAGTTCTTTCTTGATTTCCCAAATTTTTAATTATTTTTTCGCGATCTCTTGGCGGATGGTTCGACCTTTTTCCTTTGTTGAGGGGCACCTGTGCTCGTATCATGCTTCCGACCCCTTCTAGAGCTCGCTTACTAGGGGACCGGGGTCTGTACGCGGTTCGGCCCATCTTTCTGAAGAGGGGGGAGAGTTCGGCATGGTTATAAGTGCTGAGAGGGAGTTCGGTACGACTCGAGGTCCAATCTTTCCCCGTAATGAGGTCGATTCCGAGAACGCTCGGCAGATGGTGCCAAAACCGGATTTTTCCCCCGTGACAGGGTCAGTTCTGAGAACGCTCGGCAGATGGTGCCGAACTCAAATTTTCCCCCGTAACGGGGTCGGTTCTGAGAACGCTCCGCAGCTGGTGCCGAACTCGATTTTTCCCCCGTAACGGGGTCGGTTCCGAGAATGCTCGGCAGATGGTGTCGAACTCGGATTTTCCCCCCGTAACAGGGTCGATTTCGAGAACGCTCGGCAGATGGTGCTGAACTCGAATTTTCCCCCGTAACGGGGTCGGTTCCGAGAACGCTCGGCAGCTGGTGCTGAACTCGAATTTTTCCCCCGTAACGAGGTCGGTTCCGAGAATGCTCGGCAGCTGGTGCCGAACTCGAATTTTTCCCCCGTAACGGGGTCGGTTCCGAGAACGCTCGGCAGATGGTGCCGAACTCGAATTTTCCCCCGTAACGGGGTTGGTTCCGGGAACGCGCGGCAGCTAGTGCCGAGGTTCATGACTTGTCATTTTTCGTCATAAAAGTTTGTAGCAACTGTGCGCCTTCTGAACTTCTGACAATTTTCTGACAGCTTCTGACAGATGGGATGCTTATTAAATGCAGTGACCTCTGGGCTTCCTTCAGATGGGATGCTCATTAAATGCAGCTCATGATTCGGCATGGTAAACAAGGTGACGATTGAGGTCGTTTTGTCATTTTGTGTAGATGGGCCGATCGTACGAGCCCACCATCCTCGTTTGGCGTGCATCTCTCTATAAATCCTCACCCCCCCTCTCATTTCTCATTTCCCTTCTCTTTTGCTCAGGCGGACTCTTGTGCTTAGGCGAGTACTTCCGGTGGTCAACGTTTGGTTCCGGCGAAGTTTTCCGGCAGCTATCTTCTTTTAAGGTAATTTATCAACTATGTCTGTAGCTTTTGTCTCTGAAGAAATCTCTTGGTCCGAGCCCTCCCTTGAAGTTGCCGAAGATTCGACTCCGACTAAGGGCCAGAAGGTGTTCGGCAAGGATTCGATCATCCATGATCCGAAGCGGATGGGAGAGTTCAGACAACTGCCGGGGCCGCTGACCGGGCTCCATAGAGTTAGGCAGCTCCCGGAGGATCAAGCCGAGCGGATCGTTCATGGGAGGGGGAGGTCCTTCGAGGAGAACGCCGCAAGGGAGACGATGGAGGCGGACGAGGCGGTGTCGATCCTGCGTGAGGAGGACCTGGCAGTGATCCGGGATTCATTCCACATCCCAGAGGAGTACGAACTCATGCTGTCGGGTCCCGGGGTTAGGGCCAATTTGCCGCTGCCAGTGACGATGTGTTGCTGGCCGGTCGATGCCTTCATTGCCCGGGCTCGGCTACCTCTCCACGCGTTCGCCGTTACCGTGGTTAGTTGGTTCGGGGTCAGCCCCATCCAGCTTATGCCGAACGCGTGGCGAGTGATAAACGGTTTCGTTCTCCACTGCCAGGCTGCAGGGATCCAGCCGTAGCTGAACGTGCTTCGGACGTTATACCGGCTCCACCAAGGGAATAAGTCGGAGTACCGGTATTACTTGACTCCGAGGCACGGTGGAAGGCTCGTCATATGCCCCGACTCCATTAAGCACTGGCGAGAGAAGTTTTTGATCGTGCGGAGTTGGGAGGCGTGGCCGATCCCCTCCGACTGGGTAGAAGGGGTGCCGAAGAGGGCGAGGGCGCTCCCGAAGCTCAGCGTAGAAGAAGAAGAAGCGGTCCGGATTCTCCTCGATCGGCCAAAGTACGACTGGAGGGAGCTGACGGAGGACGTTCTCTTCAAAGGAGGGCTCTGCCGCGTGGATCCCAGTACACGGCTCTCGTTATGTTTTTGCTTTTCGTACTCTCTTCTTTGTTATTTGCAGTGTGTTAATCAATTTTTACTTCAGATGCAGAAACCATGGACTACGACGCCGTGCTGGCGCTCAGGGCCGGACTCGCGAGCAAGGCCCCCAAGAAGCGCAAAAGGGTCGTGACCAAGCTGCCGTCGACCTCGAAGGCCCCGAGGATCACGGCCCCAGTCGAGGAGGTGGAGAACCTCGACAGTCCTGACGCCGCCGTGGTGGGGACCTCGGCTCCGGCCGCTACCAGCGAGTTCCCTATCGCCGCAGCCCTGGGAATGGCGACGCCGCCCCTGACGGCAGTTGCCGAGGAGCTCCCGACGAAGGAGCACAAAAGAATTCACATTCCGAACTGGCAAGTCCGGAAGCATGACGGGTTCCTCGGTAACTCGTTGGCGAGCATGCAGGCCGTCAAGCACCTCGCCACTTCGAAGGACCGAGCTGCCATAGAGGCCGGGCGAGAGGGCGACAACGTGATCGAGATCGCTCGTTCGGCGGTGTCTGTAAGCCTTGAACTTCTTTTATTCGTTGTACTCCTTTAACCCAAAAAATTTTTTCTAACTCCTTGGGTTTTTCCATGCTACAGATCATCGTCCACTTTGGTCACCTCACCGAGAGGTTGACAGCTCTGGAGAAGGAGCTAAAGCAAGAATCCGACCAAGCTCGGAACGAAAAATCTCGGTTGTCGAACGAGCTCGACAAGCTCCGCGTCGAGCACGAGGGCAGGTCGGCGAGGATGGTTCACCTCGAGGCCGAGGTGACAAGGTTGGAGGGCGAGCTCCTTCGCCAGAAGGAGGGGTCGGCTAAGCAGCTGGCCGAAGCAGAGGCAGCCAAGGCGGCGGCTGTGAAGGCGGCGGAGGATGCGACCCTGGAGTAGGCGCAGGGGTTCCTCGCCCAGAACATGGCAAAGGCCTTCGCCGCTGCCATCGACCAGGTGTCGAAGGAGTACCCCGAGGTGAACGTCTCGGGGTGGAGGCTCTTCCCTGTCCACGTCGAAGGCTTCGACCCTGAGTCCGAGGGGGAAGAGGAGGAAGGGGATGACGAAGGTGATGTCGAGGTCGAGGTCACCGATGAGGTCCCCGGTACCGTGGTCACTCCGTTGGCGCTGGAGTCCCCTCCGGAGAAGGCGACTCCCACCCGAACTCGTCACCCGGGGAAAGAGGTCGCGCCTTGACTCCGCTCCTCATTTTCTTGTTTTGTTTTCTTTTTTGTCTTTTGCTTTTCTTTTCAACCATTGTAACGCCTAATAGCGGACTGGCCACCGCTGCCTTTTTGAAATGAATGAAAAGAAAATTTTTTGAAGTGTTGATGTTCGGATCTTCGCCTTTTGCCCCCCCCCCTCTTTTGTCAAATACTTTCTTTTTGTTTTGAAAGTCTCTTATTCCGAAAATTTCTCAAGTGTGATGCTCCGGCAATGTTCGAACTTTTTGCTGATTACTTCGATCTCTTTTCAGCTCATGGTGGTTGCTCAAGACGTCGAGCCCGCCCGTTTGGATGAGGAAGCTCGAGCCGAGGCTGGCTTGGGGGTGACGAGGTTGTGCCTGGCTGTAATATCCCGACCGACTATTAATAATATTATTCTATTAGCGTTCGACTACTTGATTATTTTATATTTTCTTCACCATTGTGATTCTTTTAGTCATGACAACCTAATAGATGATTAGGAATTATTGGGTACTAAACCTAGGGTTACAAAGACATAAGAGGGTTAAGAATTCTTCTAGAAAAACTTCTCCCCCACATAACCCTTCCCTCACATAACACCTCCCCCACCTCTCCCTTCTTCCCTAGTTGAGGCCGGCCCCCAATTTAGGGGAGGGCCCATGTGCACTTTTTGTGTGTACACATTTTCAATATCAACCCTTCCCTCCTCCTATAAATACCCCTTCCTTCTCCATAATCTTACTTTAGAAACATCAAAGGAAAAAAAAAAGAAAGGAAAAGAATGAGTGATGTAACTTGAGAGTTTTTATTTGTAGGTTGATAAGAGTTCTAGGAAAAAGAAGGAGGATAGTTTAGTTCTTCCATCAAGGAAAGAAACAAGGTGGGGGTTTCTCATGGTTTGTGTTTGTTTAATTGTTTGTTTGTTTGTTTATTTGAATGATGGTTTTGATGTTCTTCTTCTTACCCTCTTGTTTACCTTTCTTTTTGGTGTGATTATTATGTTGTATGTTGTAGTAGGAATCACCTAAAAGAGTTCTTTTGTTGATTGATAAAAAAGTTAACTACTTGGACTAAAAAGATACATACACATAACTTTTGCATACAACCATGTAAGGTTGTAGGACTTGATTATGAACCATACATAAGGCATATGAATTGTTTACAACCATGTAAGGTGGTAGGACCTATGTTGAACCTTGGATTAAAAGAGAACATATGTTGATTAAATCTAAAAATAAAGTGTTCTTATTTGTTGTATTATTGTTTAGTTTTAATCTTAAAGTATGAAAAAGAAACTAGCTAAATCACTAGTGGTAAAATAAATTAATAAAAAGATCTTTTCTTTCTAAACACTAGTTGTAAAAAGATCAAAAAGATCTCTTTTATGTCCACTAATAAGAAACTTATGTTAATAAAGATCTCTTTTTGTAGTAATTTAATTGTAGATGTTTATGCTAAATTTCAATTGATACTTATAGTAGTAGTAGTAGATATGTATGTTTCTAATAAAGTTGTAGTAGTAGTAGATATGTATGCTTCTACTAAGTAGCAATAGTAGATGTATGTTTCATTAAAAGTAGTAATAGTAGATGTGGAATTTATTATATCATGTTAGAAGCAATACTCATGCTTCCAATATTGTAGGATCACTTCTAAAAATATTAGAAGCCATATTGATGCTTTACATGTTGTAGGATTACTTCTAAAAATATTTAGAAGCCATATTTATGCTTCAAGTGTTGTAGGATCACTTCTAAAAATATTAGAAGCCATATTCATGCTTTACATGTTGTAGGATTACTTCTAAAAATATTTAGAAGCCATATTTATACTTCAAGTGTTGTAGGATCACTTCTAAAAATATTTAGAAGCCATATTTATGCTTCAAGTGTTGTAGGATCACTTCTAAAAATATTTAGAAGCCATATTCATGCTTCCAATGTTGTAGGATTACTTCTAGAAATGTTTAGAAGCCATATTTATGCTTCAAGTGTTGTAGGATCACTTCTAAAAATATTAGAAGTCATATTCATACTTTACATGTTGTAGGATCACTTCTAAAAATATTAGAAGTCATATTCATGCTTTACATGTTGTAGGATCACTTCTAAAAATATTAGAAGCCATATTCATGCTTTACATGTTGTAGGATCACTTCTAAAAATATTAGAAGCCATATTCATGCTTTACATGTTGTAGGATTACTTCTAAAAATATTTAGAAGCCATATTTATGCTTCAAGTGTTGTAGGATCACTTCTAAAAATATTTAGAAGCCATATTTATGCTTCAAGTGTTGTAGGATCACTTCTAAAAATATTTAGAAGCCATATTCATGCTTCCAATGTTGTAGGATTACTTCTAGAAATGTTTAGAAGCCATATTTATGCTTCAAGTGTTGTAGGATCACTTCTAAAAATATTAGAAGTCATATTCATGCTTTACATGTTGTAGGATCACTTCTAAAAATATTAGAAGTCATATTCATACTTTACATGTTGTAGGATCACTTCTAAAAATATTAGAAGTCATATTCATGCTTTACATGTTGTAGGATCACTTCTAAAAATATTAGAAGCCATATTCATGCTTTACATGTTGGAGGATCACTTCTAAAAATATTTAGAAGCCATATTCATGCTTTACATGTTGTAGGATTTATTCTAAAAATATCTATCATATTAGGAATGATATATATGCTTAGAATGATTGTTGGATTGATGTAAAATTACTTACCATATTTTAGGGATGATGTAGAAGTATATACACATGCTTGAGAATGTTGTATGTTCATACTAGTGATGTGTATACATGCTTGAGAATGTTATATGTTCATACTAGTTATATATGTATCCATGCTTGGGATCGCTACAAATGCATGCTAAAACACATTCACAATCAAGAGTGTTATAAGTTGATGGTTATGTCATATATACCATGTTTTAGTGGTGGTAGGTTGATGCTTGAAATTGCATAACATCGAATTGCCATAAGTTGAGTAATAAGAAAGAGCCATGGGGAAATTGTAGGAGTAACTACCTTGGTGTAGTTAATGTTAATATGGAACCATAGCATATGAGCACCCTTCATTCATAGAAATAAGGGTTGAGAAGTGCTAATAGTTGTAGCTTGAGAAAAAGCTAGTTTAGGGTCTTCAAGTACCCTAAGGGTCATCGACCATCAAGACCACATCCTACCCTCTTAGAGTAAAATGGATAGATCTCACCTCGGGCATCGACGGATCTTAACCGATAGAGGTTGACCGTGGGCCGAGAGTGTTGGTAGAATCCAAATTAGGGGTAGGGATGAGTGAGAGAGATCTCATTACTAGAGTCTTGGATCGAGGGACCACGAGTTGGACCATGATAATCTAAGTTAGAAACTATGTAAGATTGCGTGGGAGTAGCAATGTCATTAGAATAGTGACTTAGGAAATCATTACTTGACCTTTTTGCCAGAAAGGAGAAGAGTTGGTTGTAGGGGACGCCTCACGACCTACTTGCCCCTTAGGGCCGATCATAGGTGGTGTTATTGGGTTGTACCATCCTGTCAAAAGGGATACGCACGATGCCTTCTCACTAGTTGGGGACATGGGTTGCGTATCCTAATTGTTAATTCCTGAAGTGCCATGACAAGGCGGGCGGAGCTAGGGGGATGGACCCCCGAAACTCCGTCAGGTCCTATGCCAAGAGGACGAACGGGCCTTGGACTACGGTCCGACCAGGGGGCAGCAGGGGGCTCCCCTGTTAGCAGTATCCCCGACGGTTCGTCAGGTTTTTGAGTGAGGTCCGGTAGCCGGATAGCAGTGGCAACATAGACACCACTGGCGAACTACATTAGTGGGACTTGACCATGTCTGCAACCTCGTCAGTCACGTTATATCTGTCAGGAACAGATTGTGTACAATTAGAATTCATAACGCGGGTTTAAATCCCTATATATGGAGAAAACGGCTTGAGATGGGGCGCATGTAGTATGGGATGCATGTTGCTTTCAGAGACTTGCTGACATTAGAATATGAACATCCTAGCCTAGTTGACAGCGCATTAGTATTCTAGTTTAGTTGACAGTGCATTAGTATTCTAGCTTAGTTGACAGTGCATTGATATTCCAGTTTGAGTGACATTTATTAGATTCTAATCACTGCACTCACGAACACTTAAACTACACCGACATACTTTACCTGGTTGTATATGTTGTATTGGAGATCCGCTGCTATATGATCAGACTTTAAGCGTCAGTGAATACTGACGTCCCCACTTCCATAGGTACTGGATCACAAGTACAGGTGCGAGATTCAGGAGGACTCAAGGCAAGGAAAGTGAGGAGTTAATGACATGTTTTAATTTCCGCTGTAATAACTATTTCATGTATACTCTGATGTAACTTATTGTATAAATGGGAACATATGGCCTGTAATATTGAGTTAATAAAAAGTTTTAAATTTTCCTGTTTTCTGTGTATTGTGACTAATTGAAGGAAAGGTCTTGGCTCGTGTCACGGTTTTCCAGTATTGGAAATCGGGGCGCTACACTGGCGAGATGCCGAGAGCGGTTGTACGAAGTCGAGCTCGGACTGTGCCGAGCCAAAAGCGAGCGGAACCATCTCCAGCTCGTCCTCGGCTGGCGAGATATCGAGATTCGTCGTTTGGAAAGCAGAATCGCCGAACTGACTCCCACAGGAGAAGGTAAATATTCGCCAACTGCTTTCATTAATGAGCTTCGGATTCATTGCATTCGTCATAACCTGTCCAAAATAACAGCTGAGAGAGACAACCTGCTTTCTGAGATCCGGCATCTGCAGTCCGTGGAGTCGAAGCTTCGGACGGAAGGTGAGGGGCTATCGGTAGAAGTGGCCAAGTTGACGACCGATCGGGTCCAGTTGACAGCCGAGGTCGAAGCGCTGAAGAGAGCGACGGTGGACAAAAGTATCGAAGTCACTCATCTTCGGCGCCTCATAGCCAGTCGATCAGGCGTGCCGGACTCCGCGATACCCCCTCGTTTCGAAGTTAACGTCAAAGACGACTCGTTGCGGGACCGGATCTCGGAGTTTGAGGCGGAAGTGGCTCGTCTCAAGCCGCATTCGGGACCCGTCAATGTCTGAAGCACCTCGTGCACTCGCGCGGAGAGTGATCGGGGCATTACCTTCTACGAAATGGCGACTCGTCAGCGCATCGGCCATCCTAGTCCGGGGGACGCGCAAAGCTCGGTAGCAATTTCGTCGAGCGGAGCATCCGTCGGAGTAGCTACTAGAAGCGGCGCCGAGGATACGTCCCAATTTGCTGGCTTAGGGTCGCGTTCTGGAGACAAGCGTCGTCACTCTCGAGTGTCTTTGAAGCGGAACGCTCCGGCTCCGAAAAAGCGCTGAAGACGTCACTTCCGGGAGCTTTTGTGTATTTTTTCTTTTTTAGCCAAGTGTAATAAGTCGGCATTGTAACTTTCTTTATAACAACTTGTAATCCCGCTGTGTCCGTCTTTGTATCGTATCCAATCCATCAATAAAATGTTGTTGCCGAACTTGTGTGCTCTTTACTATCGTGACTGTTGTTTGCTGCGCCGAGGCTTCTAAGTCGGCTGCTTGCTTGTTTGTCGATCGGTGAGATGAGTGTTCGGCCAGTGGTGTTGAGCTTTGTCTCTGATGCCCGATCATGCAGTCTTGTGAGGCGAGTTGAGCGGCGGGCTCTCAAAGTGCGTCAAAGCGCAAGTGCTGGGCCTCGGATTGTTGCTAGAGTGGTTCGGCAGTTATGGGAGCGATCCCAAATGGCGAACTACTCCTAGCCCGCTTAGAAGCGATCATGCAAAGTATAATCGAGCCAGGTGTCGGGCTCCGAACCGTCGTTAGGTTAGTTCACCGGGGGCGAACCACTTTTGGCTTGCTTAATTTTGTTGTGCCGTCTCGAATTGTCTTTTGTTGTAATTGTGTTAGCCAAGGTAGGCTTGAAATGAACCACGAGGGGAGTGTTTGCTTCGGCCGGCATGCTTTAGCCGGGGTCCCAAATCTTGCTCGGCATATTCCGAAGCACTCTCTGATTTGGAGTGCGGACGCTCGGTCGCTCTAGCGTCGTCCTGAAAAAATGGGGGCAGTCTTCCAACATTATTAAATGATGCTCCGGGATCTGCGGGGGTGTTCCACCTTCCCGAGGGCGTCGAAAGTGGGGCCCTCTAATAAATACGTGGCGTTCCGGCTCCCAAGGGACATAATGACAGTCTTGCGTGCTTCAATTTCCTAGGCGTGGTTGTTGGGCTCCCGAGGTTCATAATGATACTCTTAGGGGATGGCTATAAGTACCACACCCCCCCCCCCTTGCAATTCCAGTCATTGCAGTCTTGAACTCTAGTGGCATCGATGGTGTCTGCCCTTGGGCGGATGCCAGCTTTGTGAAAAATTTTCGTCTCGAGAGGTTCGGAAGGGTGGTCACACTACTGCCTTGTTCTTCTCCCATTCCTGACGGCCTCGATGTGGGTGTCAGGGCCGGGGGAGGACAAGGCAGAAGTGTTGGCGACCGTAGTCCAGACCCGAGGGAAAGATTCTTCAGGAGGATGGGTCGCCGTTCTTCAACCGTGATCTTCTCCCGATTCTGACGACTCCGATGCGGAGGTCAGGATCGGTTGAGATCTCGGTAGAAGAGGTGGTGACCAGAGTCCGGAACCGAGGGGAGGTCACTTCGGGAGGATAGGTGGTCGCTCTTCCACCATGATCTTCTCCTGACTCTGACGGCTCCGATGCGGGTGTCAGGGTCAGGGGAGATCATAGTGGATGAGGTGATGACCAAAGTCCGGAACCGAGGCGGAGGTCCCCTAAAACCTTAATCTAAACTTCCTTTTGAGGTTAGGTTCTTGCTTGGTGCAGGTCGACGGTGCTCATACAGCTCTACGGCCGAAGCGATCGTGGCTGAAGGTTGGTTCGAATAACCTGTCGCTCAGTGTTTTGCGTCGAGCGAGTTGGGGGTTGTCAGAGCTGTAGCTCCGAACCATTGGCGAACTACCTTTAGCGCGCTTAGGAGCGAACTTGCCAGGTATGATCGAGCCAAGTGCGGGATTCCGAACCATCTGTAAAATAGTTCGACGGCTGTGGGAGCAATTCCGAATGGCGAACTACCTCCAGTTCGCTTAGGAGCGAACTTGCGAGGTAGGATCGAGCCAAGTGTTGGACTCCGAACCATCGGTGAAATTGTTCAACGACTGTGGGAGCAATTCCGAATGGCGAACTACCTCTAGTTCGCTTAGAAGCGAACTTGCGAAGTAGAATCGAACCAAGTGTTGGACTCCGAACCATCGGTGAAATTGTTCAACGGCTGTGGGAGCAATTCCGAATGGCGAACTACCTCTAGTTCGCTTAGAAGCGAACTTGCGAAGTAGAATCGAACCAAGTGTTGGACTCCGAACCATCGGTGAAATTGTTCAACGGCTGTGGGAGCAATTCCGAATGGCGAACTACCTCTAGTTCGCTTAGAAGTGAACTTGCAAAGTAGAATCGAACCAAGTGTTGGACTCCGAACCATCGGTGAAATTGTTCAACGGCTGTGGGAGCAATTCCGAATGGCGAACTACCTCTAGTTCGCTTAGAAGCGAACTTGCGAAGTAGAATCGAACCAAGTGTTGGACTCTGAACCATCGGTGAAATTATTCAACGGCTGTGGGAGCAATTCCGAATGGCGAACTACCTCTAGTTCGCTTAGAAGTGAACTTGCGAAGTAGAATCGAACCAAGTGTTGGACTCCGAACCATCGGTGAAATTGTTCAACGGCTGTGGGAGCAATTCCGAATGGCGAACTACCTCTAGTTCGCTTAGAAGCGAACTTGCGAAGTAGAATCGAACCAAGTGTTGGACTCCGAACAATCGGTAGAGTGAAGAGTTAAAAGCAGAGAGATGTAAACAGTAGCAAAAATATGGAAAAACTTTATTTATTAATACCCAATGATCGGCTGCTTCTAAAGTTGCTAGCCATTATTACAAGGAAAAAATAAAAGAAAACCACTACGAAATAAAATTACTACAAGCATCAGGAAAGGAATGGTTCGACATCTCGAATCACTTAGAGAGGCGTTGTTGCTTTCTCTTGGTATTTTAAGAGATGGTCGGCATTCCAAGTCCTGGGAATCTCCCTGCCTTCGAGATCTTCTAGTCGGTATGTGCCGGGGCGGATTTCTTTAGAAATCTTGTAAGGTCCCTCCCAGTTCGGGGCCAATTTGCTTTTCTGATTAGGGAACGAGATGGCCAACTTTCGGAGGACTAGGTCCCCTTCTTTGAGGTCCGTTGGGCGGACTCTTTTGTTGTATGCTAGCTTGATCCTTCGTCGATAAGTTTGCTGGCGTATGGCAGCTCTCTCTCGGATCTCATCTATCAGATCTAGACTTGCTCTGAGCTCCTTAGCGTTCTGTTCTTCTTCAAAAGCCATCAAACGAGGAGAGGGTATCCCGACTTCTAGGGGGATGATGGCCTCGGACCCATAGGTGAGATTGAATGGGCTCTCTCCCGTTGGTGTCCGCTTTGTGGTGCGGTAGTTCCAGAGCACGTTGGGAAGCTGATCGACCCACAAGCCTTTGGAACACTTGTCTAACCTTTTCTTAATCCCGGATAGGATTTGTCGGTTGGCATTTTTGGCCTGGCCATTTGACTGAGGATGAGAGACAGAGGAGAATCGGTGTTGTATGACGAGGTCTTCACATAAAGCTCGAAAGGCAGCCCCAGTGAACTGCGTTCCGTTATCTGTAATTAGGACCCTGGGGACGCCAAATCGGTAGATCACGCTCTTCCAGAAGAATTGAACGACCTTATTTTCAGTGATCGTGGCCAAGGGCTCGGCCTCTATCCATTTCGAGAAATAGTCGATTGCAACGACTAGGAACTTGAGCTGTCCGGGGGCTGGCGGAAACGGCCCTAGTAAATCCATCCCCCACATTACGAATGGGATCGGACTTGATAGGGAGGTGAGTGGTTCTTGAGGAAGGCGTCGGATGTCGGAATATTTCTGACAGGAGCTGCATTGCCGAACATGTCGTTCAGCGTCCCGTAGGAGAGTGGGCCAAAAATACCCGTAGTTCAATACTTTGCGTGCTAGGGCTCTTGAACCTGAATGGGCCCCGCCGATGCCCTCATGAAGTTCTTGCAGGGCGTAGTCTGCTTGCCCGGGGGAGAGGCACCTCAGGTAGGGCCGACCGTCCACCTGGGTGAAGGAGCGTTTATATAGGATGTCTCCGATCAGGGTGTAACGCTCGGCTCGGGTTCGGGTTCTAATTCTTCGTGCTTCCTTGGGATCCTCGGGGAGGAGTCCGTCCCTTAAAAACTCGATGAGGGGTTTCATCCAATTGTCTTCGAGGAGGACAGGCAATGTCTCTACAGAGTCGGGAGTTTCGTCCTCTATGCTCGCTTCAGAAGGACTTCTATCAGTACGGTCTGCTCGAGGCCTTGAAGGGAAGAGGAGGCTAACTTGGATAGGGCGTCGGCCTGAGCATTTTCTTCTCGGGGAATTCTTTGGATGATGGCCTCTTCAAACAGTGCCATGAGACTTTTGACTTTGGCTAAGTATTTAACCATCCTGTCATCGCGTGCTTCATATTCGCCGAGGACCTGGTTGACGACTAGCTGGGAGTCGCTAAAGATTCGAAGGCGTTGCGCCCCTACATTTCGGGCCATTCCAAGGCCAGCTATTAATGCCTCGTATTCAGCTTCGTTGTTCGAGGCTCTGAAGTTTATACGGAGGGAGTATTGGAGGATGAAGTCATATGGGCCTGCCAGGATGACTCCTGCCCCGCTTCCCTCATTGCAGGAGGATCCGTCTACATAAACCGACCAGACGGGTGGTCCCTTCACTGTTTGGCTGGACTCGGGGATAGTAGTCTCAACTATGAATTCGGCTAGCGCCTGAGCCTTGATCGCGGTCCGAGGCTGATAAGTTATATCGTGTTGGCTCAGCTCGATTGACCACTTCATAAGGCGACCCGAAGTCTCGGGCTTGTGAAGAACCTGTTTCAGCGGCTGGTCGGTAAGAACGACCACCGAATGGGACTGAAAGTAGGGGTGAAGCTTTCTCGCGGGCATCACCAGGGCATAGGCCATTTTCTCTATCTTCGGGTACCGGAGCTCGACGTCCCGAAGCACTTTGCTGACATAGTAGATGGGCTTCTGAGCCCGGTCTTCTTCCCTCACTAAGACTGCACTGAGGGTCTGCTCGGAGGCTGCTAGGTAGAGGTAGAGGGGTTCGCCAGGGATCGGTTTGCTGAGGAGAGGGGGATTGACGAGGTAAGCCTTGAGCTGGTCGAAGGACTCCTGTTGTTGCTGCCCCCATTCGAATCCTTTAGCCCCCCTGAGGGCCTTGAAGAAGGGGAGGCACTTTTCCCCGGACTTTGAGAGAAAGCTCCCTATGGCGGCGAGGCGGCCTGTTAATCTCTGAACTTCTTTAACATTTCTAGGAGGGGCCATGTCCAATATGGCCTTGATCTTCTCCGGGTTTGCTTCAATTCCTCGTTGGCTAACCATGAAGCCGAGGAACTTCCCTGATGAGACGTCGAACCTACACTTGTTCGGGTTGAGTCTCATATTGTGTTTTCTCAAAACGTCAAATGCTTCTTGGAGGTCGGTCACATGATCAACGCCTCGGATGCTTTTCACAAGCATGTCGTCAACGTACACTTCCATGTTCTGGCCGATCTGGGCCTGAAACACCTTGTTGACGAGGCGTTGGTATGTTGCACCTGCATTCTTGAGGCCGAACGGCATGACTCTGTAGCAATAGAGGCCTTGGTCGGTCACAAACGACGTCTTTGGGATATCCAGGGGGAACATCCGGATCTGATTGTAGCCTGAAAAGGCGTCCATGAAGATGAGGAGCTCATGTCCCGAGGTTGCATCAATCAGAGTGTCAATACTCGGAAGAGGGAAGGGGTCCTTGGGGCAAGCCTTGTTTAGGTCAGTGAAATCAATACAAATCCTCCAAGTCCCATTGGACTTCTTCACCATTACTACATTCGATAGCCACTCCGGGAGTTCACCTTTTGTATGAATCGGGCCTTCAAGAGCTTGTCTACCTCCTCTTTTATAGCGAGCTGTCGCTCGGGGGCAAACTTGCGCCTCTTCTGCTGAACCGGTTTGGACCCCGGATCAACGCTTAGGCTGTGGACTAAGAGCTCTCCGGAGATACCGGGCATATCTGCAGCTGACCAAGCGAAGAGGTCTTGGTTCCTTCGGATGCATTGTACAATGTCTGAGCATAGGGCAGACGGGAGGGTCTTGCTAACAAAGAACTTGCGGGCCGGCTCTTGCTCAGAGAAGAGCACATCCTCCAGTTCGTCCACCGGCTCGGAGGTCGGCCGAGATGTATCTTGTGGGATTTCCAGAATTTCTAAGGAGAGGACAGGTCCGAGGGTAGAGGTCATGTAGCATTTTCTGGTCGTTTCCTGATTGCCCCTTACTTCCCCGACCCCAGACCGAGTGGGAAATTTCATCTTAAGATGGTATGCTGAGGGGACGGCTTCCAGAGCTGCAAGGCCGGGCCGACCTAATATGATGTTGTAGGCGGCAGGAACATCCACCACCATGAAGTCCATTGGCTCCGTTCGGGTGGTAGGAGTTTGGCCGGCGGTTACATCGAGGGTGATCACCCCCTCGATAGTCACCGGCACTCCCGTGAACCTATGGAGAGTGTAGCCGGCAGGATTGAGTCTATCTCGGAAGAGCTTCAGGCCTCTGAAAGCGGCGAGGAAGAGGATGTTAACGGAGCTGCCGTTGTCCACTAAGATCCTCTCCACTTTGAAGTTCGCCATGTGGAGACTGATGACGAGTGCGTCACAATGAGGGGTGCGGACACCTTCAAGATCTTCGTCGGAGAATGTGACGGGCACTCCGAGGCCTGTTGGAGGAGGGGTGGTTCGAACCGAGTTGACTTCTCTTATGAATGCCTTGCGAGAGGAGTTTGAGGAGCCCCCCATTGGGCCCCCATGAATAAGGTGGAGGACTCGCTCTTCCTCGAAGTCAGGCGTCTCTTCTCGTTCTGGACGCTTGTCAGCCCCCCAAGGCGGGGGAGGAAGTTCGGCTCGGTCCTTTCTTACAAACCTGGTCAGTTGCCCCCTCTGGATAAGGGCTTCGATCTCGTTCTTTAAGGCATGACAATCATTGGTGTCATGCCCATGGTCCCGGTGATAACGGCACCATTTCTCTTTATCTCTTTTCTTGGCGGGGGTGTTCATCCTCGGAGCAGGAGGTATGATCCCTTCCTTTTCGACTTCCATCAGAATAGTCGAGACGTTAGTGGTGAAGGGAGTGAACTTCTCGAATCTGGGGGGAGGTCGGCGCTGGCCGGCATTATCCTTCTGGAGCTTCTTGGCTCCTTCCTTTTCTGTTCCCTTTCTCTTAAACCCGGAGGAAGACCCTTCCCAGTTGGGTCGCTGCTCGGCCTCTTCGGCCCGGATGTACTTTTCACTGCGAAGGAGGAGGTCGGAAAAGTTCTGTGGAGGCTTCTTGGCGAGGGAGGAGCGGAGGTTGGAATTGAGGACATTAGATTGAAATGCTACCGCAGCGACCGACTGGTCGAGGGATGCTATGGACCTGGCTTCGACTGTGAACCTCTTCACATAGTCTTTCAATTTCTCCTCTTCTTCTGGTGGAGGTGCAACAGGGAGATGCTGGTCTTCTCAGCCCTACGGCTGCTTACGAAATGGGTGACGAAAAGGTTCTCGAACTGCTCGAAGGAAAATATCGAGGAGGGGGCAAGGCGAGAGTACCATTCTCGAGCTGGGCCCTTAAGAGTTGCGGGGAAGGTTTTGCAGAGGAGAGCGTCGGAAGCTTGATGGAGGAGCATCAAGGTCTTAAAGCTTTCGATGTGATCGACGGGGTCGGTCTCCCCGGTGTAAGTCTCAAATTGGGGAGGTTTGAAACCGAAAGGTACAGGCGCATCCACTATGGTTCGGGAGAAAAGGGGGCGGCTAGGACGTAGGGTCCTCCCCCTAAGCTCCTCTTCTCGGTCTATTGATGAACTCAAGAATATTCACATTTAGCTGTAATAATCTTATTGCAATTGGACATTTAAATGCTCTATATGTGGTATTTTACTCTTCTTTTCTTCTTTTCCATAGGAAACAACCAAAAGCAGCAAAACGAAGCAGATTCCAGATTAATACAGACTGAGAGGATGATATACAGGGAACAGCAGAGATCAGTTGACTGGTTCTTCAAACAGGTGACTGGACAGAGAGTTTGATGGGGCTCGGCACAGTCGACTGCTTCCCAAGAAAGTCGACCGGTCGTCGGCGGAGTCAGAAGATAAGAACATATGAAGATGCATCCTCATCCAAACCCAGGTCGTCTGCATGTAACAACTCGTCATTAATTAAGAAGGTGGACTCAGACTTATGCGTTAAAAGATAAGAAATCAGGAACTTTGCAGAAAAGGAAGGAAAGAAGAAAAGAGAAAGATATAAAATGCAGATCAAATAAGGGAGGAATTAAATAAAAAGAAGAGGACATTTCTATAAAAGACAAATGCAAACCCTAATTCTCTAGCCGTGTTCTATAAATATCAACCAAGAGGCAAGAAAGAAGGGGGATGCCGGATCCATCAACAAGAAAGCCATCGACAGCAAGCATCAAAGAAGGAGAACAAGTCGACTGCTGATTGGGCTCAATTTCAACACCATACAAATCAGTGTTCTTCTGTTCTTCCTTTGAGTCTTATTTCTATTGTAGTCATGAATTCTATTTTATCAATCAATAAAAGTTTTATTATGTGGAACTAATTTTCATAGTTGGGAAGATTGAAACCGTAGTTATGTAATGCTTATATTCTTCTGAATACTACTCTATTACTTATTGATTAAACCTGAGTGAATTGGAATAGATTTATAATAATCAAACTTGTTTAGAGTCCTAAGGGCAGTCGACTGAGGTGACAGCAAGTCGACTGGGCTGAATCTGAGATTATTAAGTTTGTGTAGTATAGATCTGAATCTGTTAGATGAGCATATTGAGACGACCCGTATCTCGTGCTCATATCTTGTAACAAGGGAATCTTTCGGGGTTCTTGGTTTAATCAACTTGAAGGATCTAGATTTGATACCAATTTCTAGAACTTTGAGTGTTTGTTCGTTTCCACTGTTCATATGCTTTCTTCAAGTGCAACTTAGTAGATACCATGCTAAATACTTAAGGAAAGAAACGAATTAGAGTAGATACCATGCCTAATTCTTGGCCTAGGGAAACATTAACTTTAAGGAGTAGATACCATGCCCTTAAAGGAACAAACATGAGCAATTGGAGTAGTATACAACTTAGCATTACTGACTACAGGTGGAAATCAATGCCCAACTACTTTAATAGACATTCGTGACTCAAATTGTGATGCTATTTAATTTAGATTTTTATCCTTTCATTTCCTTAGACTTTTATATCAACACTTTAAGATTCTATTTTCTATTTTATTGATTAGTAAGTTAAGTACTACAATCTCTGTGGGATCGACCCTTGCTCGTCACTACGCTTCTCCAAACGATTCGTACACTTGCGAGGTTTTAATTTGTGTCTAGTTTATCTATTTATTTAGGTAGCTAGATTGCACAACAAGTTTTTGGCGCCGTTGCCGGGGGTTGTTTAGTACTTTAACTTACAAATCAGTAAAATTCTTTTTCTTTTTTATTTTATTTTATTTCTTCGTCTCCTTTTCCTATAATTTTCTTTTTACTCTCTGCACAGACAGGTTCAGACCAATCGACTGTCTCCACGGATCAGTCGACTGTACAGAGGATTCTCTTTCAAAAGCAACAATGGGTGAGAATGTATTAAATCGAGTACCAATACAAGACAAATTCATTCCAAAGAATATTCAGCAACCGTCTTGCATAGCTTTTCAAACGAAAGTCACAGGGAATATGCATCTATCACCTCAATTACTTAGCATGGTTCCCCACTTCACTGGTAGAATCGACGAGGATCCGCATCTACATTTGCAAGATTTCTTTGATCTTTGCAGAACACAAAGCGTCCAAGGGCTTACCCCTGAACAAATTAGGTTAATTTTGTTTCCATTTTTCTTAAAACTTAATGCTAAATTGTGGTATAATTCTTTGGAACCAGGATCAATTCAGTCATGGGAGCAATTGACAACAAAGTTCTTGAAGGAATTCTTTCCAGCTCAGAAAACCAGACAACTGAAAAGGGAAATTTTACTCTTCCAACAAAAAGATGGCGATTTATTCTTCGAAGCATGGAAGGACTTCAAGAACAAGCTTCTCAAGTGTCCTATGCATAACATACCTAAGGATGATCAGGTACAAGCATTTTATGAGGGTTTAAATGACACTAACAGAGCAATTGTAGATTCAGCTTGCAATGGAATTTTGATGAGAAAAAGTGGAGAGGAGGCCATCGAGCTATTTGAAGAACTCAGCGAGAACTCACAACAATTCTCAACAAGAAGGGGCCTTTCGAAAAAACAGGGAGTTTACGAAATTTCTAATAATAATAACATGCAATTAGAAATGGAAACCATGAACAAAAAGATTGATATGCTTGTAAATGTAATTTCAACGTTGGGTGGCGTAAAAAACCAACCAAAAGAAATTTGTGCAATTTGTTCTCACTCTAATCATACAACTAATTCATGTCCCATGTTTTCTTTCACAGATCATGAGCACGCAAACTACGTAGGACAGGGAATGTACCCACCCCAGAACAATTTTTTTTCAAACACGTACAACCCAGGGTGGCAAAATCATCAAAAATTTTCATGGAGCAATAATCAAAACCATCAAGGCAATCAATTTGCACAAGGGCATGCACAGCAACTCCATATTGGGAATGAGTTTGATCAGCCAGTGCAAGAACAGAAGAAGTTGGATTTCGAAACCACCATTCTTCAATTACTCCAACAGCAACAGCAAACAAGCAACCAACAAGGACATGCCATTCAAAAATTAGAAATGTAAATTGGTCAAATCGCTAAGGAGTTAAGTGAAAGAAAGGCAGGAGAACTCCCTTCACAAACCATACCAAACCCTAGAGGACAAGAACAGCTCCAATTGGTGACAACACTAGAGGAAGATATTGAGTTTAAAATGTTTGATGCACCACACGATGATTAGGAAATTTTTGACCAAACATTTCAGGAACATGGTGTTGATCCATCGCAAGCAACAATTACACACCCTCCAAAACTATCTCAAGTTGAACAGGAATATGATGATTGGAGGAGTGCAGAGAAAACACTTACCCTTGGAAATGAAAAATCATATGCAGGTAAGTTTGCACATGTGTTAGAAAATCTTGTGTCTAATAATACTTGTGTTTCCTCAGACCAGTCGACTGGGGGACGGGATAAGTCGACCGTCCCGACTGCTACCAGGACCCCAGACGTGGAGCTGAAGCCACTGCCTGAACATTTGACGCATGCTTATTTGGGGGAAAACCAGACATTACCTGTGGCAGTTGCTAACCTAAGGATGCAGGAAGAAGAGAAGCTGCAGGGATTCTTGCAAGAGAACAATGGTGCATTAAGATGGACCATTGCTGATAAACTAATGTCAAGATGGTACGGTCCATAAATTGTTGCAAAGGTTTCCCCCACATGGAGCGTTGGTGAATAATCAAACAGTCAAGTTGAATGGGAAGAGGGGAAAACCTTATAATAAGATGAGTTGTGAGCTGCAAGCCATTCAATACATTGCACAACTCATCTAGTCTAGCTGAAGACAGGAAACACAGCGCTTATTGGGAGGCAACCCAATTTTTCAGGGGAGTACTTACACTCTCTATTTATTTTATTTCTTTAAGCATTTCTTTATTTCTTTATTTTCTTTCCTTCAAACTAGTTGGTAACTCATGCCTATATTTTAAGTTTTGTGCGAACATTGAGGACAATGTTCCATCTAAGTTTGAGGGTATTAGTTAGTTAAATTTGAAGTCTTTTGATTTTTTAAGATAAACAATTTCTTATAAAGTAAGAGGAAGGATACTTATTTACTTTAGGATTGTTGAGTTTCATAATGCCTTACAAAATTATATGAGTCATGCAATTATACATAAAAAAAAATTTGTGATGCTTTTTCTAGTGATTATTCCCTTTGATCTAGTCCTAAACAGAGTTTAAGTAAATAGAGTAATATATATATATATATATATATATATATATATATATATATATATATATATATATATATATATATATATGAATAAAGTCAATCTACTCCAATGTTTTGAGTGCTTAGTAACTAGGGGTATTCATCACCAATGTTTACCTTTACGTCAAACGGCAACTTGAAATATGAGTATGCAAAGCACTAAAAGTTTGTGACTTTTTGAGTAACCGGGTGGATTCATCACAAATGTCTTGCACTCGCGTCAAAAGGCAAGTGACAACTTAGAGAAGAGACTAAAAAAAAAAAAGAAAAAAAGAAAAAAAAAAAAAAAACTCTAGTTTGCTACTCGTTTGCAGTAGTGAGAAGGGATAATCACAGATGGAGTGTTACGTACTATAACTATAATTAATTGCATGACAAGTGTGGTTGAGTTTGGAGTTATGAATAGACAATTGCACTAGAGAAAGTGGGTATGCTTGTTTTTAGTTTATTTTCAAATTGTTTATAATTTTGATTGCAAAATTTTGATGCTTGCATAATGAGAATTTTTGGTGTGATGGGTTGAGTCTACTATTATTTTCCCCTTGTTCATAATTTCACTTTTTGCTTGAGGACAAGCAAAGGCTAAGTTTGGGGGTATTTGATGAACTCAAGAATATTCACATTTAGGAGCAATAATCTTATTGCAATTGGACATTTAAATGCTCTATATGTGGTATTTTACTCTTCTTTTCTTCTTTTCCATAGGAAACAACCAAAAGCAGCAAAACGAAGCAGATTCCAGATTAATACAGACTGAGAGGATGATATACAGGGAACAGCAGAGATCAGTCGACTGGTTCTTCAAACAGGCGACTGGACAGAGAGTTTGATGGGGCTCGGCACAGTCGACTGCTTCCCAAGACAGTCGACTGGTCGTCGGCGGAGTCAGAAGATAAGAACATATGAAGATGCATCCTCATCCAAACCCAGGTCGTCTGCATGTAACAACTCGTCATTAATTAAGAAGGTGGACTCAGACTTATGCGTTAAAAGATAAGAAATCAGGAACTTTGCAGAAAAGGAAGGAAAGAAGAAAAGAGAAAGATATAAAACGCAGATCAAATAAGGGAGGAATTAAATAAAAAGAAGAGGACCTTTCTATAAAAGAAAAATGCAAACCCTAATTCTCTAGCCGTGTTCTATAAATATCAACCAAGAGGCAAGAAAGAAGGGGGAGGCCGGATCCAACAACAAGAAAGCCATCGACAGCAAGCATCAAAGAATGAGAACAAGTCGACTGCTGATTGGGCTCAATTTCAACACCATACAAATCATTGTTCTTCTATTCTTCCTTTGAGTCTTATTTCTATTGTAGTCATGAATTCTATTTTATCAATCAGTAAAAGTTTTATTATGTGGAACTAATTTTCATAGTTGGGAAGATTGAAACCGTAGTTATGTAATGCTTATATTCTTCTGAATACTGCTCTATTACTTATTGATTAAACCTGAGTGAATTGGAATAGATTTATAATAATCAAACTTGTTCAGAGTCCTAAGGGCAGTCGACTGAGGTGACAGCAAGTCGACTGGGCTGAATCTGAGATTATTAAGTTTGTGTAGTATAGATCTGAATCTGTTAGATGAGCATATTGAGATGACCCGTATCTCGTGTTCATATCTTGTAACAAGGGAATCTTTCAGGGTTCTTGGTTTAATCAACTTGAAGGATCTAGATCTGATACCAATTTCTAGAACTTTGAGTGTTTGTTCGTTTCCACTGTTCATATGCTTTCTTCAAGTGCAACTTAGTAGATACCATGCTAAATACTTAAGGAAAGAAACGAATTAGAGTAGATACCATGCCTAATTCTTGGCCTAGGGAAACATTAACTTTAAGAAGTAGATACCATGCCCTTAAAGGAACAAACATGAGCAATTGAGTAGTATACAACTTAGCATTACTGACTACAGGTGGAAATCAATGCCCAACTACTTTAATAGACATTCGTGACTCAAATTGTGATGCTATTTAATTTAGATTTTTATCCTTTCATTTCCTTAGACTTTTAGATCAACACTTTAAGATTCTATTTTCTATTTTATTGATTAGTAAGTTAAGTACTACAATCTCTGTGGGATCGACCCTTGCTCGTCACTACGCTTCTCCAAACGATTCGTACACTTGCGAGGTTTTAATTTGTGTCTAGTTTATCTATTTATTTAGGTAGCTAGATTGCACAACATCTATCTGACCCAGGCGCCTCTCTACTTCATGAAGACGGCGGTACATGGTGTCATCCCTCCGATGGTAATCAGCCGAGCCTCTAGACTCATCTTCGTATGAGGGAGAGCGAGGGCTACGACGATGGTAACTTCGGGAGCGACGAGGACTTGGGATACGCCGGGAGGTGGTAGGAGCAGGACGAGGGGATGGGGACCGTCGGCGAGGGCTTCGGACCGGAGGAGGAGATGGAATCTTGGGTGCGTTGTTGTTGGGACGGAGATTGAGAGCTTGTAGGACGGTCGTTCGGAACTGCTGGAACTCGGCACGTGTGATGGGTGCCTCATTGTTCCTGGGCTGTTGCCGACCTGTAGGGGAGTGTGGCCTTCTTCGGTAGTGCTCGGGGGATTCTTTCTGACCCCTTCGGTTAGGGGACCTTCTATACTCCTGGTGGCGAGGGTACTGCTCGTCCGGACGGTGTTGGCGGGAGGTTCCCTCTCGGGCCCGTTTCTCATCCAGATGGCGGCGAAGGTCATCATCTTTCTGGCGATTAAGGGCGGTATTGTGGCGACCAGAGGCTCGGGGGTGATGAGAGGCCATAGAGTCCGAAGAGGCATTGTGGATGGAGACGCGGTCCTGGTGAAGAAGCTGTTTTTGAGGATTAAGACCTTTAGGAGGTGGCTGATTAGGAGGAGGGGGAAGATCCTGTTGGAGCGGGTCTTCCGCTGTAGGAGGGAGTTGCCCCTGCTGTTGGGTAGGCTGGATGGGGACTTCTTGCTGCTGATCGGGGTTGGGTCCTCGATTGGACCCTCTTGATCTGACTTTCCTAGGAGGCATGGCTGGAGAAGATCTGTTCACCGGGAAGAGGAGAGGTTTCTATTCGTTAGTTTCCCACAGACGGCACCAATCTGTTGCCGCTGATTTTGGTGTGGGGGCAAACAGATAGTATTTGTGGATTCTTAGGGAAACTGAATAGTAAACCTGTATACTTGTTCCGTCAGGCTTTGATCTTCGTTCCTGCCGTGCACCTGCAAAAAGTGCGAGACACCAGGGTTGTTCCCGGCGACGCACCCTCCGACGCTCAAGTCAGTAATCAGAGAGATTATGAAAGAGCGCAAAAACTGGAGAAAGATTGATTACCTCTTAATAGAGATGGTTGGGGGGTATTTTTAGGCGTCTTAGGGAACAGATTAGGAATGTAATCCCCGTGATCTGATAAGGAATATTCTCCTTGTAAACAGATCAGGAATGTAATCCCTAGTCCCCAGTGGAGGGATAGGCATGAATCAGGGCCGTTGATTAGGATCTAATCAGGGGCCTTGATTCTATCCCTCTGATCGGGCTTCATCGCCGGTTAAAACCCGCGCCCGATTGAAACGGATCCGTTTGTGGGTTATTGGGTTTTTGACGGAGAGACCCAATACCCATCTCAGACCTTATTTGTAGGTGAAATTACCGTTTTATCCTTGGGCTTCAAGATTCGTGCCTAATTTGGATGGTTCCGATTAATCTCCATTTTTAGCCATATCACCACCTTTGGGAACGGGCCGAACGGGCCGACCAGATCCATCCCCCACATGACAAATGGGGCTGGACTAGCCAGCGATTTAATCTTAGTCTGGGGGCATGCTTGACTGAGCAGAACCTTTGGCATGGTCTGCTTTTCTTGACGAGTTCCTGAGCATCTTGTAGGAGGGTCGACCAATAGTAACCGTGGTTGAGTACTTTTTGTGCAAGTGATTTGCTGCCTATGTGGCAACTTTCAATCGCTTCATGCATTTCTTCGAGCGCATACTTGGCCTCCTCCGGAGTCATGCATCGGAGGTAGGGCCTCCCATCAACTTTTGTATATGATCGCTTGAAGAGCACGTCATTGACGATGAAGAACCTCTTGGCCCTAACTCATAATTTTCTTGCTTCGGACGGATCCTGCTGTAGTTCACCATTTCTCAAGAAGTTCATGATTGGGTCCATCCACATTGCGACTTGCGGGGGCAGGTCGAGGTAGAGGACCTCGGGATTCCAGATGCTTGATCGGACAAGAACCTCCACCAAGACTATGCGATCGAGGCCTTCAAGGGAGGATAACGCTAGATTGGAAGTGTCTGCTTGGGTATTCTTCTCTCGGGGAATTCAAACTATGGTAGCATCTTCAAAGTCTGCCAGTATAGGCGTAACGTGTGCCAAGTATTGGACCATCTGGGCATCACAAGTTTCATATTCCCCGCATACTTGATTGACGAACAGTTGGAAATCACTGAAGGCTTTAACCCTTTTGACCCCTGCCTTTCGGGGTAGAAGGAGTCCGACGATTAGGGCTTCATACTTTGCGTCGTTGTTGGATGCTTTAAAGCTGAAGCGCAAGGAGTATTGAAGGATGAAGCTATTCGGACCACTCAATATGACTTGCCCCACTCCCTTCTTCGCACGATGAACCATCTCCGTAAATCTCCCATATCGTCTCGTCTTCCTGAACCTCAAATACTTCTGGGATGGTGCACTTGGTTATGAACATGGCGAGGGCTTGTCCTTTGATGGCAGTCCTGGGCTTGTAGTTGATGTCATGTTGACTAAGCTCAATAGATTTTTCTTGAGAGGACTTGCTTGAGAGGTTGATCCATGAGGTCCTGAATAGAGTGGGCCTAAAAATAGGTGCGGAGCATTCTCGCAGCCATGAGGAGGGCGTAGGCCACCTTCTCCATCTTAGTGTAGCGTAGTTCAGCGTCGCGGAGGACTTTGCTAACATAGTAGATGGGCCGTGTTCACCATCGTCTTCTCTGATGAGGACGACACCGAGTGCATTCTCAGATGTTGCCATGTGGAGATACCTGACCTCACCCAACTTGGGTTTACTGAGGAGGGGGGAGGGGAGGTATTCCTTTAACTGGTCGAAGGTCTGCTGCTGAGGCTCTCCCCACTCAAAGTTCTTCGACCCCCGGAGGGCCTTGAAAAAGGGGATATTTTTCACCCGTCCTCGAGAGAAAACTCCCAATGGCTGCAAGTTGACCAGTGAGTCTCTGAACCTTATTTACATTCTTAGAAGGGGCCATGTCCAATATGGCCCAGATTTTCTCGGGGTTCACCTCGATTCCTCGTTGGCTAACCATGAAGCCGAGAAACTTCACCGAAGTTATGCCAAAGGCGCATTTGGATGGGTCGAGCCTCATGTTATGCTTTCTGAGGATCACAAAGGCCTCCTTAAGTTCTTTGACATGGTCCTCTCCCCTGAGGCTTTTGAAGAGCATGTTGACGACATATATATCCCATGTTTCGGCATTTTTCCTCCTTGGAGACTCGGTTGACAAGTCTTTGATATGTAGCGCCAGCACTCTTCAGGCCGAAAGGCATGACGCGATAGCAGTATAGCACCTAGTCGGCCACAAAAAGCAATCTTTGGAATATCCAGGGGGAACATCTGAACCTGGTTGTACATGAAATCGAGGAGCTCATGCCTAAATGTCGCATCAATGAGAGCGTTGATGCTCGGGAGAAGAAAGAGATCTTTTGGACAGGCTTTGTTGAGATCGGTGAAATTTATGCATATCCACCATTTACAGTTTGATTTCTTCACCATCACAACGTTGGTCAGCCAGTGTGGATAGTTAATCTTTTGGATGAAGCGGGCGGAGAGGACCTTCTCCACTTACTCTTTCACCACCTGCTGCCTCTCAGGGGCAAATTTCTGATGCCTCTGTTGCACTAGCTTGGAGTCCGAAAGGACCTTAACCTATGCATAACGAGATCCTTCGAGATCCCAGGCATGTCAGAGGGGGTCCAAGTGATTAGGTCCATGTTTCACCGGACACAACTAATGACATCTTTGTTGAGACCAGGGGGACTTGCTCACTTGGAACCATTTATTTGGGTCTGCCTAGGAGAAGGGGACCTCCTCCAACTCATCCACTGGCTTGGAACCAATTGATCTCCGATCGAAGGGGAGTTCGACTGCATTGAGAGAAAGACCGAGCCCCCACTATGGCCGTGTAGCAGGCATGTGCGGGTTCTTGGTTACCCTTGACGACCTCGAGCCCCGACTTGGTGGAGAACTTCATTCTCATGTAGTAGATCGAGGATGGCATTGTAAGCAGCTTTGACATTGACCACCATGAAATCCATCGCCTCGGTTCGAGATGTCAAGGATTTTTCGGCAGTGATATCCAAGGTGATGATCCCCTCTATCTGAACGGGGGTGCCTGAGAAGCCGTGGAGGGTGTAGCCTGCATGTTTTAGTCTCTCCCGGGAAAGCTTTAATCCCTCAAAGGCGGTAATGAACATGATATTAACTAAGCTTCTATTGTCCACCAAAATACGATGGATCTCGTGGTTGGCTAACCGAGGCTGATAACCAAGGCATCACAGTGAGGAACCCGAACACCTTTGAGGTCTTGTCCGAGAATGAGACCGACAGTCCGTGACCTTAAGAGGGAGGGCAGTTGTGGACCAAATTGACTTCCTAGACGAAAGCCTTGCGAGAGGATTTTGAGTCTCCCCCCATGGACCTACCATGGACACAGTGGAGGATAGCCATCCTTTCGAAGTCCTGAGGTTCGGATTCGAATTCTGGGCATTTGTTCGGACCTCGGGGAGGAGGAGAGGCCCTGGCACAGTTCCTACTGAACTTAGATAGGTACCCTCTACAAATGAAGGCCTCAATTTTGTCTTTAAGAGCCCGACAGTTGTCGGTCTCGTGACCATGATCTCGATGAAACCGGCGGTAGAACCTCTTGTCCCTCTTCCTATTGTTGTTGTCGGACCGATAGGGGTTCCGAATCAACCCCTCTTCCTCCATCTCTAGGAGGATGGCAGAGACATTCATGTTAAGCTGAGTGAATTTCCCAAAGCGAGAGGCTGGGGGTGGACACCTCTGCCCATAGGCGTCCTTCTGAGCTTTCTTTGGGGGATCAAAATTGTCCATCCTCATCTTTCCCTGGGTCAGGAACTCTTTTTGGCCTCCTAGGTGCAGAGCCTCTTTGGCTCAGATATACTTCTCACTCAGGAGAAGGTCGGGAAAGTTGGTGGGCGACTACTTAGCCAAGGAGGCCTTCAACAAATCGTTCCGGACATTGTGTAAGAAGGCAGCAGCTACAACCCCAGCGTCTAGGGAGGAGATTGGTCGGGCCTCGGCTGTAAATCTCCGGATGAAGTCCCAAAGGGACTCCACATCCTTCAATTTGAAGTTCAACAGGGAAGTGTTCGTCCTCTCAACCTTGTGGCTGGTCACGAAGTGAGCGATGAAACATTCTTCGAGTTGATCGAAGGAGAAGATCAAGTTGAAGCGATCTTGGAGTACCATTCTCGTGCGAGCTCCCACAGTGTAGCTAGGAAGGCATGGCAGAGAAGGGGATCCGAGGTGCTGTGAATCATTATGAGGGTTTTGAACCCCTCATAGTGATCAGCAAGATCCGACTTTCCGTCGTATGTCTCAATTGAAACTCCTCAGGACTGGGGCATCGAGGATGTAGGATGAGAGGGGTGGCTGGACATGTCGATACCCTTGGTTAGACTGCCTCCCGTCTTTGCCAATCCGGGTGAGGCAGTCTTCCATCTTCCGCAGGCATTTGAGGACTTCTCCTTTTGTGCCTCGGATCGGGTCAACCAGTAGGACTCCTCATTTTCGGTTCTCCCAGTGTGAGTGTTGCCGGTGTGATGGTAATACCAAGCCCCGCCTTGAAGGGCCTGGAAAACTTCATTCCGAAACTCTTGGAACTTGGCTATTGTCACATGGCCCCCTTCTCCTTGTTGGGGGTCGGCGATCCTTCGGGGAAAGACTGCACTCCCTTTCCCGACCCTTAAAAGAGGGATAGCTTTGGCTCTGAGGGTGATTCGAGGGTCCCTCGTTCTTGGAATGGTTGAGCCGATGGCGAAGGTCCCCCTCATTCTGGCAATTGCTGAGGACATTCCAGAGGTTCGACATGGTAGGTCGGTCGGCCCATTGTTCGACCAAGAGGGAGGCACTTGGAGCAGGCCTCAACTAGAATTCATCTTGATGCTGCCATGACCCCTTAGTGGCCGATCGGTGCGGGTCAGACGAGGAGGAGGTAAGGGGGGGTCAGCTTGACAGCCCGCGGTTGTGATTTTCTTGGCTTTGGGAGCCATGGAAGAAGACAAGGAAGATGTAAGATTCAAGTCGGAGGCTGGATCAATGTGCATTCCCACAGATGGCGCCAATCTGATGCTGCTATTTTTTGGGTGTGGGAGCAACATATATTGAGTTCCTTTGGTGAATATGGAAAGCATATCTCATCCGCCGATATGGCCCTGATGAGAGGCTCAAGTTTAGTGGATCTGGTGGTGGTTGATCACTGTCGAACACCTGCAAAATGCCTCCCAGCGATAGGCCCTATGACGATCAAGTTAGTAAACCGGAGTTTATAGTAGATTTGGTGGTAAATTTGTGATTACCTGATAACAGTGGAGGGGGCCCTGTATTTATAGGGCAGTAGGAATCTATTAGGGAAAGATTCCTTGATGCCTAATTAGATTCCGGTGATCAGGGATATGATTGAGCTGTTAATTCCCTGACTCTTCAAGATTTGACTATTGACCATGTATGGCTGACTAACTTTCCCTTAGTGGGCTGGGTAGAAGGGACGAGCATGAGGAAGGCCCATGAAGTTGTGATTTCGGCCCCGTAACCCCGAGATTTGCATTGGGATCAAACGGTGGGGATTAACCACGATTTTTACCCACATCAAACACATATAACACACCCAATGTAATGAAGAAGTGATGTCTTGCCTCAAAATAATTGGAAAATTATATATATCTTTGACTCTTTGCACCTACTGCTGCAAACAAAATAGTTGGAAAACATGACTTAATCTTTGGATTCATTTATAAGAAGTTATTAATTGAGATTAACATATAAAGTTTGAATTAATTAATATTTATATAAGAAAACATCCAATTTTGGAATTTGTCCCTTCTATTAGATTAAGAGCCGTATTTTGTGGTCTTTAGTTGCAGCAGGTCAACACAACTTAAAACAAAATTCACAATTGAATTGAAACTAATATATAGGAACAACTGATTTTTGTCTTCTCCGATTGTAGAATTTACAAATAAACCAGTACAGAATCCCTCATCAATTTACAAAAATAAATTAGGGTCACCTCATAATTCATAAAAAACACAATTTCTCCCAAAAATTAATTTAACGGGAATGTCACCACAATAAGGTAGCACCAACTAAAATAAACTTTTAAATGATGAACCAGTTCTTACTGAAATCTTTGAAATTTATCAAAATCTATCTATTTAGGAGAACACAAAATTCTTTTGGAATGCATCCCCTTATCTGAGCAGTACAACCAAATTCACGATATATGGCAACAGACCTCACCAAAATGAATCTACCACTAATGCTCGCCCGCAATATTCACAGCTAATCCCACTCTAATAATTAGGATAACAATATTCTACACTGCCATTAAAACTAAAATCAAACTACCTTCATCCACACGAAACAAAGAAGAACTCTTGAATACTTCTATAAAATTACAATTATATCACTGACTAATCAACAAATTTCAGGGCATAAACATTAATCGACCATATCACTGATAAAAAAAAACACTAATCATCCAGGTCACTGATCTAAAAAACCTTAGGATGAAAGGAATGCAAGGAAAGTAATGGAAACATAAGATATTATCAAGCAAATGGATAAAAGAAAATATAGATTAATAAAATACCTGTGGAAGTCAAGCAAACAACCAATTGTAACATGCAAAAGAATATCCCAATAAAGTCAAATTAGAGAGCACTAGCAAATGGGAAGGTATACTTAAATATGAGTAGCACTGGTATCCGGTCGGGTCCTTTACTACTCAGACCCGGACTCGTCATTCTTTGGAAAAGCCCGGTTCTCTTTGTTTTCGAGTTTTCAACCAAGTTCAGGTTCAGGGTTCGGGTCCTTTGTCACGCCCCGCTTCCCAAAAAGGAATACGGAATACGGATACGTGACTAAGCCCAGCGAATGGTTTTCATCATCCATAAGCTGTCAGGATTTTTACAGCACTTCACAAGAATAATCAGAGTCTGAAGCACGAAAAGTCAACCACGCATGCATATATAAATCATAATACCAACATAATTTACTTAAAACAAAATATATTAATCTCAGATAAATCAGATCAGAATAACTTAATAATCCTGGGTCACATTGCCCAAATACAAAATAAATCCAAGTATCAAATACAATTGTTCAAATAACAACATGAACTAATAATAGCAAAACTCCAACAACTAATATGTTAGATCACCTACACCATCTGGCAGCTGATCACCCAGATATGCAATTTAATAAATTGTAGGAAGAAGAAAAAGAAAACAAACTCCCGTCAATACAAGTTATGGGCTGCTTGTAGTACATGATACAAGTACAGGGAATAAATAAATAGATGTAAAATAACAGAAGAAACAAACATAGCATGGAATAGGCATGTCAATAGAATAGAATATGTAACATGAATTAGGAGAACAGATTCAAGTAGCATGGTATACTAACAAGTACAAGTAACATGTGCCAAGTGTCAACAGTATGCAGACAGGTATACGAATAACAGTATCAGATAATAGTCAGACAGGTAAACAGGTAACAGTGTGAGATAACAGTCAGACAGGAAAACAGATAACAGATGTCCAGTAGCATGTAACAGATAACAGTTAACAAATGTCATGTTCTTACATTCTTGTGTTTATTACTATCTAGGTAGAACTTCATGCATCCATCCTTTTACCACATGGTTGCTACATTCAAACAAATTAAGTTTTAGATTTCGTAGGGGATCATATAGGGCCGTGTACTCAGGTATCAGTAATCAGACAGTAATCAGACAGTAAGAACCTATGGGTTCTCTTCTGAGTACACCATCCTATAGGAAAGTGTGCAGTCAGGTAATCAGTATAACAATATCGTACCACATAACAGATGCTCAGTATGGAAAACACGGGTCTCCTTCCAAGTACACATTTCTATAATTTCCCACTACTAGATCTTTCCCTTAAACGCCGGCTTGGTCATTTATTATTATTATCAGACAGGCATGTATGTGTCATAAACAGAGAAAGAATAATATGGTATAAGCAGGTAACAGGTTCAGACTAAAAGATAAATATGTAAAGATGAAAAATAACTCATAAAAGAATAGAACAATGAAAACTCTAGTTCAGGACAGCAAGACACTACTGTACTAAAACTGGGATTCCCATTGCTACAAAAGTGCAAACCTAGATCCGTCAAAGAATCTGAAAAATAGACTTCCGGCCGAATCCAGGAAATATATATAAGTCATATGTTATTTCACAAAAACAAGTCTCAAAATAGATTTGAATCCAGAAAACGTGTTCAACCAAAAATCAGAAGTTCGTATTCATAAACAGGAAAACAGAATCAAAACTCACCGATTAAATCCACGAAAAATCTGGGATATTCTCTAGTATGTTTAGTTATAGAAAATAAAATTTCATAATTTTCCAATATAGATAGAATAGTCAAGTAAAATTAGGAAACAGCAAGATGCAGTAGTTTTGTAAATCTGGAATCACAAACATTGCAGTACTAAAACAGCAATATCTCACAAAATATAAATTGAAATCCAGATCCGTCAAAAGGGTGGTAAAATAAATACAGTAGGCTACCTTTCATATTCAGAAAGATTTTAGAGACTGCAAATAGAATCGGGTCGAATTTATGTATCTTTACTGAACAGCAATAAAAATCTGCTAGTATAGTAGTTGTTTACAAGAATAGAATAGTTTGTAAAACTCATCAAATAAATCCACAATAATTCAGGTTTAATCCTAATCAGGTCTAGTTATACTCAGAAAAATATTGGATCAAAATAATACTTTTAACATTAGAATAAAAATAGATTACTTTCCAGAATTCTCATAAAATCAAATCTGAAATTTCTTATACACCTCTGTAGTAAAACAGTCATAACTCGCAACTCATAAATCGAAACTGAGATCTGTTAGAACTGTTGGAAAATAGACATAATTTTCTACAGTTCATATTCACAAATATTTCCATCTGAACTTAATAGAGTCTAAAATACTGATCAAAAGCAAGGTAACAGAAAATATAGAATTATTCTTCGAACATAAAATCATCTAGTTCATGTAAAACTCATCCAAATTGACCCAAACATGAAACATAGTGTACTAGATGTCCAAAAACATGGTATATAAATTTTGCAAGTCCACGACAAGTATAGCACGAATAACATATCAAGCACACAATATCACAAAATAGCATGCATATATACATCTAAAAAGTGGTCATCCCTAATTGTTTCATGTCATGTATGTCGTGAGGCAACTATGGTCGAATCAACACAATAGAGACAATATATAACAGAGGATTCACACAAGAATTGTCTCTAGAACCCAACTACACTACAGACGATATTTAGTACTTGTATTACGCAAAGAAAAGAATACAAGTTACTTGCTTGAGAGACGACGAAACCGACGAAGCAAAGCAAGAATAACGGGAATGGATTTTCGGACAACGAACACCACGAACGAACAAATCCACGAACTCAGGAACGAGCAAAACCCACGAAGCCACACACCCACACAAAGAGAGAGTCGAGGCTGGGAAAAACGAAGGGACACCGGGGCTGAGCATGGGCTGTCGCTGCACTGGTTACGCGATAGAAGGGTGACGGCCGAGAGGGGGGTAGCCGCTGCTTCGGGAGGAGGCAGCGCAGGAGGGGGCTTGCGGCGGGCGGCGAGATGCTGCAGTCATTGTTGACTGTGGGAGAGGAGCAGGGAACGAAAGTGCTAGGGTGTACACCGAGGGCAACGACTGTCGAGGTGCGGCGGAGGCAGGGGTCGCGACTGGCTTCGCTGTGGGGGTGTCGATGTTGCCGCATCATCGGAGAGGGAGTGGGAGCACAGCGGGGAAGAGAAGGATCGAGAGGCTAGGGTTTCTTGGTGAGGAAGATGAATAGTCAGCATATGGGTTTATATAGGTGGGAAAATATTGGGGTTTAGTTTGAGGGTGATGGCTGAACAATATATGGGTGTTCGGGTTTTGGATAGGGTGGAATAGGGTAACAGGTAGGGGTGCTGGTTTATTAGATGGGTTTTGAATAGGATAATGTAATGGGTATTGGGTTTGGTAATAAATGGGCATAGGGGATTTGAATCAGGGAATTAGGTGTAGGGGTTTATTGGATAGGGGTAATATAAAAAATGGGTTAAAAAAAAAGGAATCCAATAAAATTATGGTGAATAAGAATGAAGTAGGAACAAATGAAAATAATAGGACATGAGCAATAATTAATGGGAATAAAAAATAACGGCCTGACCAAACAGAGATGAAAATAATAGGAGAAAAGAATCAAGAACCCAAATAAAGGCGATGAAACAATAAAACGAATATATAGAAAAAAGAAGATCCGATATACGGTCCAAAAAGAGATGCAATAAGAATCAAATACATGGAAAAAGAAAATAAACTCAAAATACAGAAAATGAAAAACAGGGGTTACATCCTTGCTAAATTTTGCTACCTATTCCTCTTTGGGTGGTCCGGTGAGGGTCCGATTTTTTCTCTAGGGTCTGGGCCAGTTCGGTTCCAGATCTGAAAAAGAATAACAAGTGTGTTTATTCAAATTTAACTAAAAACCTAGCAACAAGAATCAAGATTACAGATTTACAACTTTCACAAGCAGGTAACAAACATATAAGAGACTAGAATTTCATTTTTTACTTATTACAACAACAACAACAACAACAACAACAACAACAAGAGGACAGTAGCAAGATATAGTAAGAAATTTCCTCCAAAAAAAAAAGATATAGTAAGCAATACGCTTGTGTTTCAATACAAGTGCCAAAATAGATTGCTTATGGTACAGTATGCAGTACACTTGTGTTTCAATAGGAATTACGAAAACCACACAAAAATGTGCAAAGCTAACAATAAAACAGTCAATATTTAACTAGAAGCTTCAAGAAAATATACTATGAGTTAATATTACATTTGCACATACTATGAGTTAATATCAGGGCCTTGCCCCTACTTCCCCTACTTCTGCAAACCCTCCTCCTCCTTCTCCTCCTATGCCTCCTCCACCTTCTCCCGCTGTAATCCCCATTGCCGACCACACCTCTCTACCACAAAATCCCGCTCTGCTGAACACCCCTCTCGACGAGGAGGACTGGAGGCTCAGACATCCTCGTCACCCCGTGCATGCACACCTAAGTGCGCATCAGAGATGGTCTGGCCGAGAGTTTAGTCATCATCGCCCCGCTTCGACACTGCCAAGAGGACGGGCCCATAGACTGGGTCCCCCTACTGGCTCTTTCGAGCATAAGAATGACCATCCCCAAGACCTTCGTTGCCTCATTGAAGAAAGGAGTGTTCAGCATGGCCAGGGTCAGTGGCTACACCACCTAAAACCTCTCAATCAAAGGCATCACCCCCATTCAAACCACCACTCCTCTCATCACTAGCAACAACATCTCCCACTACTACACCACCATAACACCCCTTCTAATACCACCACCAAGGCTTCCATCCACAACCACAAATCCCAACATACTTCCTACCCCCCTAGGCTCCCCCACCTCCGAAGTGGGAGGCTAAGCTCCACAAAACCCCTTCCATACAACTCAAGCCCAAGTCCACTATCCCTACCTCCAATCACCACACAAAACCCCAATAATCTTCTGCCAACCTGGCCCAATCTCCCCCAGCTCAGATGTGGGAGGCTCTATCTCCACTTAAATCCATCGTCGAGAGGGCCCAAGAAGGGGACCCACAAGACAAAGCTACAGTGGAGAGCGCTCCTACCCCGAATGGAGACGAGACTGAGCCATGGGTGACAATTATCAGTAAAGCTACAAAAAGACACACTAACTCCCCCCTTATCAGATAGAAAACAGAAAGAAGCAAAGGAAAGGGAAACGCAAATGGGCATGATGTTTCAACTGCGGAGACTTAGGGCATTTCACGCAAGATTTTACAAAAGAGGTGCGATTCCTTAAATGTATGAAATGAGGGCATATGTCGTACGTTTGCACAAACGTCATTACCTCTAATAACAATGATGATCTTCGAATTAGAAGAGGCAGGTCACCTGATAACCCAACTTTCATCAGGCTTGCAAACAGCCTAGACATTATTAAACACGAAGAGAAATGGCTCCGTTAATAGTGTTCTATAGCTAAAGTTAGATCATGAAGCCCATCGGAGAACCACCTCCTCCATGCCCTAAACCTGAAGTGGCCAATGAGGGCTCACAGGCATTGGCTAGAAAAAAAGATGTGCCACCTTCAATTTCTGGTTTCTTTCCCATCACCGGAGAAGTTGCTTGAGGTCTGCAACTTGGGTACTGTGAATTTTGGCCATTTTAAGGTGGACTTCTTCCTTTGGTTACCCAAATTTGAAGCGGAACTCCTGCAAGGTGAACGGTATTGGGTTTAGATTCATAATGTCCCACTCCACTTCTGGAAGAAAGAAGCACTGCAAGAAATTATTTCAGAGTTCGGAACATTCAAAGATATTGACGACAAGACAGTGCATCGCTCAGAGATTGTATCCTCTAGAATCCTAATCTGAAGCCCAGATATCACCCTCATGCCTCGTTTTGCAAAAGTTTTCTCTTTTGATGACTCATACCTCATCCGCTTCGTTCTTGATAAGCTAGCAGAGTTGGAGGCGGAACTCCAGATGTTGTCTTCCCCATCCCCCTCACCCAGAGACGGTCGTTCATACAAACAAGTGGTCTCACCGGAGTTGGAACTAACTATAGATAGGGCTCATGAAATTGAACGGGTGCATCGTGAAGTCATCAGAGCTGCAAGGGGGATGGAGGAATGCCAGGGACGCTCGATGTAATACCCCGGGTAAGATAATATTCTGTGTGTATATATATATATATATATTGCAGTGTTTGCTTAATTATATATGTATGAATGACGGAGTGTGTTATGCTTGCGGGGCGGTTCGTATGGATGGTTGCGTTCTTGATGGTGCACGAGAATGGGAAGGACCGATACTAGTACATACACTAGTTTTGAGTGTGGTGCACATACAAATATGTAATTGTATGGTACTACAATGGATATTGCTTGTAAGCACTCAAATCTAAATTCTCATCTCTCATCTAGAACTAGATCAAGACCAAAAATTTCAGCCAAGCTTCCTCTCTAAAAACAAGGGGCTATAAACCATTGTTTGGGGAAATACCACTTGCCACCTCACCCCTACCCCCCCCCCCCCCTATTTGGCCGGCTTCCCTCCCTCTCACCTTCACTCCTCCTCTCTTGATAAAAACCCCCTTTTCACTCTCTTGAGCTCTGAAATTTCAGAAGACAAAAAAATGAAAGAGAATGAGAGAGTGAAAGGAGCCAAAAAGAATGAGTGTTCTTAAGCGTTTGGAGTAGGATTTGAAGGAGGGAGCTCAAGACAAATCTCATTTTCTCAAGCCAAACAAGAGTCAGGAGTTCTCTAAACTTGTTCTTGATCATTCTTTTTTAATTTCTTGCATGCAGTGAGTATTAGTAGTATGAGGATGGTTGATTAGGAGTAGATTGTTAGAATCTGAAAATGGAAATAGAAAACATAATCTGTATGTCATATTTCCGAATTTCCAGAGAACAAAATAATTGGAATTTGATCTTGAAATTTTCACAGAATAATCTCATATATGTCTTGAAGCTACATGAATTATTTGAGATTCTTCTGATGATATTTGATATTTTAATAAAATCTATTTTGAGGACTGAGTCGTAAGGCAGAGACTGGGTCTGTCTATTGAGATAACTGAAGTTGTGGGAATTTTTAGAATTAAATGACTCGTGATTTACCTCTGAAATTTTTTATCATGTTATCTTGCATGGATCTAGACTCTACAGAAAAGTCATGGAATTATTTGGACGAAACTTGATGCATGTTCAAAATTAGTTAACCAAGAGTAGTCAAGAAAGTAACTAAAGAACAGCAGAACTTTTATGCATGTTTATAATAGGTAGAACTCATTGAATACTTGGAATTTGGGTGTGAACCTTTTTTTCATGTCATACATGATGATGTATAGTTTCTGGAATGCAAATTTTATGACCATTTGATAAGTATGTGTATTATGATGAATATTTTGGCATGTATTGTGCATAACTCAGTCAGTATTGACACTCTGATAAGATGGTATTTTTGTGGCTCTGTATGAGCAGAATTTGAGAAAGTGTACAATCAAGAAATTCTAGACATCTAAAGCTTTCCAAAAAATCCCATTTCAAGAAATTCCTGTGAGTAGAATAATAAATATGATTTTTGCAAGATTGGATAGAAACCAAATTTTGAGCTGAAGGCTCTATTTGAGTAATGCTTTATGTGTGGTTCTGTATACCTACGAGAAATAATTGTTTTAGGGTAATCAAATGAAACAATTGGGATTGGTGATCAACTATAAAGTTGTAGAGGACATTCACACCTTTCCACAGAACCTAAATTTGTATCATTCTGATAAGCAGGTAGAGTTTTATGTCATCGGTAAGGTGCAGCCAGTATACAGAAAGTACACAGGCGGAGGTTTGTGAGGCTATTTTGAGGATTTAGATGATTGAATCTGAGGTGATGATCAACTAAAGAGTTGTATCCTATGTCTTTACCTTCCAGATTGGGCCTGAACACCCGAATCTGGGTTGTATTGTGGGAGTTATGACCTTTTTAAGTTTCAGGCAGAAATACCATAGTTTGTTTAGTCATGTTTTTAACTAAGTGTTGGTAAAACCTTTCCCCTTTTGTACATAAGAGTTGATAACTCATTGTTTGGAATGGTTTCTATTGCTGGTCATGTTGGTGTTTGACTCCTATTGTGGAGGTTGTGACTCGAGTTAGTCACAAGGGTAGGGTGATACCTTACGTCTATCGATCCTAGTTGTGAACTTCTGCCGAGGCATTGGACGTCCAAGTTGGTGTCTTCGAGTTGATTTCATGCCAGTTAAGGATGAACGCGGGCCATGGTGAGGGAAAAATTCCAAGCTAGGGGAAGTGGCGAGTAAGACATTGTGTCGCTGGGACCGCAAGTCGATAAGCAGGATTATGGGAGGACCCCTTTATGTCACCTGAATGGTTAGGGTGAGTCTTGGATTAGAGTGATGTATTAGTGGTATGTATAATTGCATTAGTACTAGCAGACTATAGTCGGGTGTTGTACTTTTCCTGTCGTAGGGATACGGATTTGGTTCTTAGGTTTTGAGTTCGCGGGTATCGTATCTCAATCTATTAATTCCCAAATAACTGGGGTAAGGAACGGGAGAGGAGCTCCTGTCGGATAGGGGGATTTGACCCTCGAGGCTTTCATGTTCCTATGCGCGTGGGTTTTGTTCTATATGTGAATTATTGACATCATTTGGGTACATGGTTTTGTACCAGAAGGTTTGACACGACTTTTTGAGTGAGGTCCGTACGCGGGTACTAAGTGGCAAATGTGACCACCACTTTAAGGACTGCAGTACGGGACTAGATCGGGTGAATGCAACCTCCTCAGATACGAAAATCTATTATGAACAGGATGAATACTAGATTAGGGCATGGCGTGGGATTGAACCCTACAATCAGTAGAGACAAACTCTTTGGAAAGTATGTAGTATGGGATCCATATGTTTCTATTGAAGTTGATTTTGGGAAAGTGTGTAGTATGGGATGCATACGTTCCAAAATGAATTGCATTAGAGTAGGTGCATCGTGTGCATTCTTTGTTTTGTATATTAGATTAGGCCATGCTTGATTCTGGAAAGTATGTAGTATGGGATGCATGCGGATCCAAAGTCCCAAAGTCTTGCTTGCATTAGAATAAGGCATGTGACTGGTGCATTTAGTTGTTAGATCATGGCATACACGAACACTAGGAAATTAGGATGCACGTTTCTTTTTCCATTCAAGATGGTTTGTGGTTGCCAGTTTGGAGATCGTTGTTTCTTATCAGCATTGCGTTAGTATAATTACTAACGTTCTCCACCTTTTAGGTACTGGTCCTACCTTTCGAACAGGAGCAGAAATATCAGATTCGCGCAGTGGAAGGCTCAAGCCGAGGGACAAGTTACAGGGAAGCAGATTGACCACTTAGCGGAGCTTTGGCAGTGTTCAGTCATTACCATTCCGGGAGACAGCTGATAGCTTTACAAGAGGAGTTGGTAAATATTTTGTAATAAGATGTAATGAGTTAAAGTAATTTGTATTCTTGTTCAAAAACAAGATATTGGTTATAATCGATGATGTAATGACCTTATTTGGCAATAAAAAGTTTTTAAATTTTCGTGTTATCACTGTGTTGAGATGCATTTGAAGGCAAAGATTCTGATTGAGTCACGGATGTCCGGTAATGGGGATCCGAGGCGTTACACTCGACGGCAAGCTTAGCATAACACAAAACTCCACCAATGATGGACGGCCAAGATTGAGGATTGATCAAGAGTCCCAACGGTCAGGATGGACTGCAAAAAGTGGATCTACAACCCCAACCAAAAAATGGCAGTTGGGGTAAACACAGTTCCTCAGAAAGCTAGAAACGGAAGTCAACACCTAGCAACTGGTGAGCAGGCACTGCGTTTGGTGAAGTTGGATGGAGAAGAGCAAACCACTGCTGAAAGTGGTAAGATCCACAAGATTTCCAACCGACAAACTCTTTCGCCAAAAAGGAAAAAGGTGGAAAATTTAGGATGGGAGCTACAGCAAAGGAGTGCCATTTTGGGGAAGAAGATGAACGGAGAAACCATTGAAGCGATTCAAAAAGAGAAAGGGGCTGCCATTTTGGGAGAGGAACAGATGAGGAAAAATAGCGATTTGGGAATGGTTTCAAAGGGCCTTAACAAAAACCAAATCAACAGCGCATCGACGAAGGCGCCTCTGTCGTCGCAGTCCCCAAGGCATGCCTCGACCTCTTCGCTAGCCTCTGGGTAATTGCCATGTGCCCCACGATAGGTTGTCGAGTTGACTACGCAGAACATCGATGAAGTCACTTTTGAATAGCGCGTAAAGAAAGCATATGGGCCCATTGAGGGGCCCAATAACATTGAGTTCGGAAGCCACGGTGAGGGGACCATTCAATTAAATCCACACATTATTCATATGCCCAACAATGCAAGCCCAACTCTTATCTTTTGTAATGCTACGGGAGATCCCATTATTGAGTTCGAAAGCCACAGTGACGAAGACGATCATGATGCTAGGTTGAACCTCAAAGATAATTTTGTCTACTCTGAAGATGAGTCTTTGGATTCAGAGGATATTGATATGGACCTTCGCGCTATCTCCCCAGATTTTGTTCCCTCTACATACCCTACCCCACAGATGACTGCACCGGTCTTTGGCCATTCAGACAAAGGGTTTAGAGTTCAGAAAGTTGCGAAGAGGGCTATAGAAGAGTCCTTGGATGATTACCTTAAAAATGCTGCAGCCACTAAATCTGCTAAGACTAGCGACGGAGGTACGCGATCCTTCCTATCTTCTATTTTTAATTTCATATCTGATTCTGAGATATTTTGTCTAGCCAAAACATGTGGTTTAGCGGTGAGCGATACTGATCGGAAAGCTTTTCTCCTTAATAAGATTAGGGGGTAGGAGAGCGATAGAGTTAATCTTATATCGGGTTCAGTTTTCGAACCGAGTCATGGCCCCACATTAGAATCTCTTTAATGAATTTTCTCTTCTAGAATGTTAGAGGTCTGGGTAGGCGGGGCAAGCAGGAAATGGTTAAGGATTTCATCGCTAAATCTAAAGCCAACATTGTTGGTCTGCAGGAGACCAAACTGGCTAATATTTCTAGACTCAGTAGACTAGGGGGTACCGAATCTCTGAGTGGAAATTTTGCCCCTTTGATGGGGCCTGTGGGGGTATAGTACTAGGTTTTAACCCAGAGTTTTTTAACTGCCTAGATGAATTCCACGGGCAGTTCTCCCTATTGGTCTGGCTCCAACATAAAACCGATTTGTGGACCCACACATTCACGGTCGTGTATGGTCCATGCACGGCTACCTCCATGAGGGCATTCTGGACTGAACTACGATTGATTCACTCTCACTGGACGCACCAGTGGGTGGTGGGGGGAATTTCAATATTACCAGGTTCGCCTCCAAACATAGGGGCAAAGGTTCTAGTGAGTCTGAAAGGGAAGCATTTAACGAGGTCATTGCAGATCTCGAACTGGTTGACATTCCCATCACTGGTAGACTTTACACCTGGTCAAACATGTAAGCGACGCCTATTCTGGCTAAGCTAGATAAGATTTTGGTCTCATCGGATTGGGAGGACAAGTTTCCACTCTCCTCAGCTAAGTCTCTCCTTAAACCCACATCGGACCACGTTCAGATCATACTGTCCACTGGTGAAGGTCAACCCAGGAAACCACCCAAGTTTAGATTTGAGAAGGCGTGGCTGAAAATTCAAGGTTTCCTCCACATGGTCAACCAGAGCTGGGCTAGATGCGACGACAATATGGTGTGAAAAAAATAGAAGACTGCAGACCAAGCTAAGGAAGTGGAACCGGACTAGATTTGCGTTGATCTGGAGAGCAAAAGAATCCCTTTTGGAAGGAATTGAGGAGCTTGAAAAAGTGGACGAGACTAGAGATTTACAGCAAGAAGAGCGGAATAGGTTACTTCAACTTAGAGAAGACATCGCTCAGCTTTACAGGCTGGAGGAAATAAAGTGGCAATAGTTGTCCAGGGTTTCGTGGCTCAAAGAGGGAGACGCGTATACAGCTTTCTTTCACCGGGTTGCCAGTGCCCGACGTAGATCCAACCTCATTCCCTCAATCCACATTGACTCTGGATTAATACAAGATGACGATGCTATCAGAGTAGCATTCCAAGCTCACTTTAAGCACCTATTTGGTCGAAAGGCGGATTTCAAAGCCCCTTCGACCATGAGTTTTGGCATGTCCCCACAGTCGACTCTGACCTAGATCTTCTCTCCTTAGAAGCTCCATTTTCAAGAGGGGAGATTCGAGAGGCTGTGGAGCAACTTGGAAAAGAGAAAGCCCCTAGACCGGATGGAATCCCAATCCTTTTCTACCAGACTTTTTGGGAGGAAATCAAAGACGATCTCATTAACTTGTTTTTCGATTTTTTTAATCATAAGCTTAAGTTAGGGAGAACTAATTATGCTGAGGTTGTGTTGATCCCCAAGAAAGTTGAGTCCCTGAGGGCGGAAGACTTCCGTCCAATTAGCCTTCTTAACTGCTCAGTCAAGATTATTACCAAGACACTCGCTAATAGATTGGAAAAGGTAATGGATAGAATCATTAGCTGCGACCAAACAGGGTTTATTAAGGGTCGATGCATCCAAGATTGTATAGCCACTGCTGAAGAAACTATCCATCATTGCCACAGGTCGAACTCTAAGAGCTACCTCCTAAAACTGGACTTCGAAAAGGCATATGATTATGTTGAGTGGGAGAGTCTCTTAGAAGCACTAGCTGGAAGAGGGTTTGGGGAGTGGTGGATCAGATGGATCAATACGTGCATCTCCACCAGAAGGACCGCTATCATGGTAAATGGGGTAGCGGGTCCTCCTTTTTTGTTTAAACGGGGCCTTAAACAAGGAGATCCCCTCTCCCCTCTTCTATTCACTATAGTGGCCGACGTATTGTGGTTAATGATGGATAACTGCAGAAGGGCAGGCTGGATCGCGCTGGTGGCCAGTGGAGTCAACTGTCCTGGATGTTTAACCCTACAATATGCAGATGACACTCTCCTATTTGAAAATGGAAACATCAGGGAGACTACGGTTTTCAAAGGAATTCTTTACAGCTTTGAAGCTTGGTCCGGACTTCGGATTAATTTTCACAAAAGCACTCTTATCCCCATTGCTTTAACCCAGAGGAGGCACATGAGCATACTACTATCTTAAATTGTTCTGTCAAAAATTTCCCCATTAAGTACTTGGGACTCGCTTGAGACCCGGTAAGCTCAAGAAGACTGAATGGTTACCCATCATTGACCTGGTGGAGAATCATTTAGCAAGTTAGATAGGTAAAACTTTATCCTTGGGTGGAAGAGTCATGCTCATCAATGCAGTACTTTCAAACCTACCAACCTATTACATGTCCTTCAAAATGCCACGATGGGTAATTCAGAGAATTGATAGAATCTGGAAGCAGTTTTTATGGAAGGGTGCAAGCCCTGATAGTAGGGGCTATCACCTCATCAGATGGGAAAAGGCTTGCATGAAGAAGATACACGGAGGTCTTGGCATCATTGACCTTCGAGATATGAATCTCGCCCTTCTAGGTAAGTGGTGGTGGAAAATCTTCCACACCCCAACGGAGAGGGATGGCATGATTTCGTTCAGGCATACTTGTTTGGGAACGAGATGAGGATTCTGGGCTTCAGGGTGGGCCCATGTGTATCCTGATTCTGGAGAGGTATTGCTAAAGCCTATGAACCTTTTAATAGTTATGTAACGGCTTATACTGGAAATGGCAGACTTACCAGATTTTGGTAGGATAAGTGGAGTGGTGACCACACACTTAAAGAGATGTTTCCTGATCTGTATCAACGAGTGTCACAACCACACTGCACGGTGGCCAGAGCATGGAAAAGAAAATCCTTGAAACCGGTCGTTAAGTGGCCTCTGGATTTAGGCTCTCAACTCAGGCTTAGGGAGCTACAGGCCCATATCGCCCACTCGGCAAATAGATGCTCTCAGTGGCAAGACTAAAAGTCTTGGGGTCCTGAAAAGAAATCTGTTCGCTCCCTTTATAACCGCATTCACTTCTGGGGTTGCCGCCCGAAATGGGCGAGTATTATCTGGAAGGCAAAAACTTCGCTGAAAATTAAATTATTCATTTGGCTGGTTTTGAACAACGCAATTCTGACTAGATAGAATCTGGTTAAATGCCAAATGAACATTGATTCTACATGTGGGTTCTGCAATGCGGTGACAAAGACTCGAGACCATCTTTTTATGGAATGTCCCAGAAGCAAAGTGGTCCTCGTCGAGGTACTCAGTGCCCTGGGTACTTTTCAATACCCTGATATGTATGAGGAGCCGTGGGTAGGCTCCAAGTTCGCTGGTGAGAGACGTTCTATGAGAGAAGTCTAGTTTATCACTATCGTCGCTACTACCTGGGTCTTTTGGCTAAATAGGAATAATTGTTACTTTCAGAGGACTAATAATAGTATTTCTGGTTATTTGACTCACATTATGCATCTTATTTCTTTTTAGGCTACTACCGCTGCTACAGGTCCCTGAGGGAAGATCGCCAATGTGTTCCAGGTAGAAGAGTATGACGACGTTGAAGTGGAGATTGCGCTGACAATCGACTGAGAGATGAGGTGGTTATGCTATTACTATCCTTTACTACTTATTGATCCCCACCACCCCAGGGTTTTGTTAAGGGGAGTATAGATGATGTGTTGTACTTCTGATGGAGGACTAATGTTTTGTTCTATCACTTTTGTCCCTCCCCCATTTTAGGGAGGAAGTATGTTTTTCTTAATATGTGTTGTAGGACCTTATACTTTGCTTAGTACTCTGAGTTTGTTTTATTAACTCCTTATTAATGAAATAGGGTGACCATACTCCACATTTTCCTTAAAAAAATATATTACATTTGCACGCTGATAAAGATTTTTATCAGAGAAACACAAGAAAAATTAACATCATGTTTCAAATAACACAAACAAAACAAAGATAGCACAATGGGATGCACCCATATACTAAGACAACAAGTCTAGTCTAATAATATGGTTGTATTACAATGCGAGCGAACAAAATTACCAAAAATAGCAGTGGAGACAAGGACCCATCACCCTATAACCTCAGAGGGTTGCACCGTCGTTTAACTGGTTGTTTTACACCCATCTGTTCCCTCCCTCAGCTAAAAACTAGTTCAACACTGCCTTCACGCTGCCTCTTGTCCAAACTTTCTATCGCTACGAGTCTCGAAATACAAAGCCGCTTCTTCCCTGACGTCAATACTGCTAGGGAAACAATGTAATGTTCTCATGAGATGAACAACATGATTAATTGAAAAAGCAAATATTACGAGAGCAACATTGATATCAACTGAGTAAGAAGGCACAGAGTTAGCACTGAACTCGTTAATTTTTTTTATAATCTTGAACATGTTTTTTTTTTTGAAGAAAAGGTGGAGTATGGCCACCCTGTTTCATTAATAAGGGTTTAATAAAACAAACTCAGAGTACTGATCCAAATACAAAGGTCCTACAATCATAACAAAAGTACATAAAATCCACCCTAAACATGGGGGGTGGGACAAAAGAAGTGAAAACTGGGCGCAACATACATGCGTCTAAACAAAATACATCATATCCCCCCAACAAACCCTGGGGTGGTGGGGATCTATCAACAGTAAAAGAACTAGCAGGCAATTAGTCGATCGTCGGGCCTATCACTACTTCATCATCATGAAAATCCTCAACCTGGAATACGCTCGCTATCCTTCCTCTAGAACCTGCTGTAGCCACATTAGACCAAAATGAAATAAAACGCATAATGTGAGTCAAATTACTAGAAATATTATTACAAGTTCTGCAAAAATAAAAATTATTCCTGTCTAGCCAAAGATCCCAGGTCGGTGCGGCGATGGCGATATACCATGCTTCTCTTATAGTTCATCTCTCAGTAGCAAATTTTGAACCTACCCATAGATCCTCGTACACACTAGGTTACTGATTCATCCCCAGGTCGCTGAGTACCTCAACGAGTACCGCTTTTCTCCTAGGACACTGTAGAAAAAGGTGGTCTCTAGTCTCTGGGGTAGTGTGGCAGAACCCACAACAAGAATCCATGTTCGGTTGGCATTTAGTGAGGTTTTTTCTAGTCAAAATTGCATCGTTCAGCACCAGCCATAAGAAAACATTGATTTTCAGCGGAGCTTTCATCCTCCAAATGACGTATGACCACTTTGGGGTACATCCCCTAAAGTGAATGCGGTTATACAGGGAGTGAACGGTGAACGTGCCGTTCTTTTCCAGCCCCCAAGATTTCCTATCTGGACCCTGAGAGCAACTAATTCTAGCGTTGGTGATGTAGGTCTGAAGTTCCATGATTTTAAGGTGAGAGCTCGGGTCCAACGATTGTTAAAAGGCTGGTTTCCAGGCGCCTCTTATCTAGGCTGCGGCCACCGTGCAATGTGGTTGTGACGCATGATCATATAGATCGGGGTACAGAGCTCTAAGTGTGTGATCACCACACCACTTATCCCACCAGAATCTGGTGAGTCTACCATTACCAATAACTGATGTCACATAGCTAATGAGGGGTTCGTAGGCCTTAGCGATGCCTTTCCAGAACCAGGAGACACGTAGGCCTACCCTGAAGCCCAAATTTCTCATTTCATTCCCATGCAGATATCCCTGAACAAAATCTTGCCACCCTTCTCCATTAGGGTGGAAAACTTTCCACCACCATTTTCCCAGTAGAGTAACATTCATATCTCAAAGATCAATAATAACTAGTCCTCCGTGTATCTTTTTCATGCATGCTTTCTCCCATCTTATAAGGTGATAGCCACCTCTATCATCTTCTGCCCCTTTCCATAAAAACCATTTTTGAGTCCAATCAATTCTCTGAATCACCCATTGCGACATTTCAAAGAAGGACAAATAATAGGTTGGAAGATTTGAAAGGACTGCATTAATAAGCATGACTCTCCCTTCCAATAATAGCGCTTTACCTTTTCAACCTGCTAGATAGTTCTCAACCTGGTCAATGATGAGTAGCCAGTCGACCTTTTTGAGTTTCCCGAGTCTTCGTGGCAACCCAGGTACTGAATGGAAAAACTCTCGGTAGAGCAATTGAGAATCGTGGCATGTTCTATTGCCTCCTCTATAGGTATGGCAATGGGGATGAGAGCACTTTTGTGGAAGTTAACCCTGAGGCTAGACCAAGCTTCAAAACTATATAGTATTCCTTTGAAGGCAGTTGTTTTCCCGAGGTTGCCATTTACAAATAGGAGAGTATCATCTGCATATTGGAAGTTTGAGCAACCTTGGTGATTGACTCCCTTGGCCCCTGGTGCGATCCAACCTGCTCTAGTGCAGTTATCCATCATGGACCGAAGTACGTCTGCCACAATGGTGAAGAGAATGGGGGAGCGGATCTCCTTATCTGAGGCCCCGTTTGCAAGAAAATGGGTGGCCCGATACCGCATTCACCAAAATTGCAGTTCTACTGGTGGTAAGACATGTGTGGATCCATCTGATCCATCTATCCCCAAAACCTCTTCCAGCCAGCGCTTCTAGAAGACAGTCTCATTCAACCGAATCGTAAGCTTTCTCGAAATCTGGCTTCAGGAGGTAGCTCTTAGCATTCGACGTGTGGCATTGGTAGATAGTTTCTTCAGCCGTGGCTATACAGTCTTGAATACATCGTCCTTTAATGAACCCCGTCTGATCGTGACTAATGAGACCATCCATCACCTTTCCTAGTCTATTAGCGAGAGTCTTGGTAATGATCTTGACAGAGCAGTTAAGGAGACTAATAGGGCGGAAGTCTCCCACCCGCCGGGAGTCTTCTTTCTTAGGAATCAGTACAACCTCCGTAAAATTAATTCTACCTAATTTGAGCTTATGGCCATAGATATTAGCAAACAACTTCAGCAAATTGTCTTTGATTTCCTCTCAGATTGCCTGATAAAAGAGCAACGAGAAACCATCTGGACCTGGGGCTTTGTCTTTTCCAAGTTGCTGGACTACCTCCCAGACTTCCTTCTCCATGAAGGGTGCTTCTAGGGATCGCATCATAAGGTCGGAGTTGCCCGCTGGGTCCTGCCAGAACTCGTGGTGGAGAGGGACTCTCAAGTCCACTTTATGTCCAAAGAGAAGCTTGAAATGGGACTGGAATGCCATTCTGATATCCTCGTCGCCTTGGATCATTCCCGAGTCCCAGTTGATGGAAAAATGCTGTGTTCGCATCTTCCTCTTTGAGCCACGAAATTCTGAACCGCTGTTGCCATTTGATTTTCTCAAGCCTATAGAGTTGGTCGATTTCCTGTCTGAAATTGGAGCAACCTATTCCGCTCTTTTTGTAGCAGTTCTCTAGTTTCTTTGGTCTTCTCAAGTTCCTCAATTCCTTCAAGAGGGGAGTCTTTTGCCATCCAAATTAGCGCAAATCTGGTCCGGTTCCATTTCCTGACCTTGCCCCTCAGTCTTCTAATTTTTCACACCATATTGCGGTCACGTCAGTCTGCATAGTAGGGCATGACCAACTCTCGTAGACCATCTGATGGAAGCCTTGAATTTCTAACCATGATCTCTCGAATCTAAACTTTGTTGATCTCCTACGTTGAACTTCCCCAGAAGATACGATAATAGGTACATGATCCGTGGGGAGTTTAGGTAGTGATTTAGTCGAAGACAATGAAAACTTGGTCCCCCCGTCAGTGGAGACCAAGATCCTATCTAGTTTAGCTAAAATGGGTGACGATTGCATGTTTGACCAGGTGAAAAGCCTATCAGAGATGGGATTGTCAACCAGTTCCAGGTTGATGATAACCTCATTAAACGCTTTCCTATAAGAGTCACTGGATCCTCTGCCTCTGTGTTCTGAGGTGAATCTAGTAATGTTAAAGTCGCCCCCACCACCGAGGGGTGTGGCCAATGTACTTGAATCGCTCTTATTTCTGTCCAGAAAGCCATCCTAGAAGCAGAGGTGTGCAGATCATAGACCACCGTAATTGACTGAGTCCACAGGTCGGCTTTACGTTGGAGCAAGACCGACAGTGAAAATTGCCCGTAGAGCTCATCTAAGCAACAAAACGTCTCGGGGTTAAAACCTAGAGCAATACCCCTAGATGCCCTAATAGATGGGCACATTCTCCATTCAGAGATTCGATTTCCCCCCAACCTACTAAGTCTAGACATATGTATAAGTTTGGTCTCTTGAAGACCAACAATGTTAGCTTTTGATTTAGCGATGACCTCCTTAACCATTTCCCACTTGCCCCGCCTGTCCAGACCTCTAACGTTCCAGGATAAAGCCTCCATTAACTATGGATAGGCAAGGGATCGTTACTCGATTTGGAGGTCGAGTTCGAAATTAGGTTAACCCTATCGTTCTCCCACCCCCTAATTTTGCTAAGGAGAAACGCATTCTGATCGGTATCGCCTACCACGAGACCACATGTTTTGGTTAGACTAAAAATTTCGATCTCAGACATGAAATTAAAAATAGATGCTAAGAACGAACACGTACCTCCATCGCTAGTCTTAGCAGATAGCCGCCGCAGCAATCTCAAGATAATCATCCACGGACTTCTCAATAGCCCTATTAGCCACTTTCTGTACTCTAAAACCTTTGTCGCAACTAACAGGGGCAGGGGCAGTAGGTTGTGTAGGAGGGAAAGTGGAGGGGACAAAATTAGGAGATATGTCCATTGCCTCGTTAGCAAACTCTTCTAACTCCAAAGACTGCTCTTCAGAGTAGACAAAATCATCTTCGAGGTTTTGCCTCTCGATCATCCTCCTAAATGCGATTCTCTGGTACGGAGTTGGGCACCCTAGTAGAGATGTTAGATGTCCTAACAACTCCAGAATTATTTGGGGGGCTGGTACACTTGGGCTGTTGTATCTTGTTCAACAAACAAATGGGCTTTCCCAAAAATGAATTTGCCAACTCCATATTGGACCCCTCTTTAGGCCCATTAGTAGCATTCAGAACCTCTCCTTAACATGTAGGGGAGCCACGTGTCACTGCCTTCAGTCTTGGCAAAGCGAACGAGGAGAGCGGCGTGGGTGAGCCACGTGTCTCCTCTCCACTTGTTGGCGCTGCGAACGAATCGAGCAGCTCCAAAAACGAAGTGCTCGTTGGAATCAAGGAGATGCCCTCTACTTCTCTGTTTCTTCCCCTCTCCTGTTCCTCTTCCCTAAGCTTGCTTCTTTCCTTATTTGAGACCATCTCCATGGTTTCGATTGCTTCCCCATTCGTCTTCTTCCCCAAATAAGCACCATTTTGCTACACTCCCTTCCCAAAGTTCCCAATGTTTCCATGTTCCTCGCTTGGTCCTGCTCCTCCTCTAAAAAGCTGCCCCTTTTCTCGATGGAAACCACCTCGTTGGTTTTGATCAAGCCCCCGTTTGTCTTCTTCCCCAATAAAGCACCCTTTCAGCCTCTTTCTTCCCAAAGATTCCATCTTTTTCCCTTTTGGTGATCTATTCTGTCTGTTGGCTAAGTTGGGGGTCACCTGCTCCCCTCGAGGCCTCTCCTCCATAGCTGCTAGGGGTTGAATTCCTATTTGAGCTTTCTGTTTGATGGAGGTTTCAAGGTTAGGCACTGGGTCAGCAAAAACTTGCCTTTTTTGGGTGAAGATCATGTACGACCAGTGGCTGACCCTCTTGACTGTTGGGTTTTTGGGTTAGGCCTTGATTTTGACCGCCATTGCGAGGTGGAGTACTCTGGGATTCAGGGTTCGTCATCACCTGGCCTTGGTGCACCTCCCTACCTCTAGCAGCTCTGATGACTTCATGGTGCGCCCGCTCAATCTCGTGGGCTCCGTCCAATGTGAGGTCCCACTCTGGCGAGACCACATGCTTGTAGGAGCACCCATCTCTGAGTGCGGTGGTAGGGGATGAGAGATCCAGGGGCTCCACCATCTCCAGCTCCTTTTGCTTATCCAAAACAAATCTGATGAGGTATGACTCCTCAAATGAAAACACCTTTGCAAATCTGGGCATTAGTGTGATATCAAGGCTTCGGATTAAGATCATGGCGGATATAATCTCTGACTGCCTCACCGTCTTGTCATCTATGTCTTCGACGGTTCCAAACTCCGAAATGATTTCTTGGAGAGCTTCTTTTTTCCAGAAGTGCAGCGGTACATTGTGGATCCAAATCCAAAATCATTCCCTTGCGGTAGTTCAGCTCTGAATCTGGGTGACCACGGGAATAATTCCGTCTTAAAGTGCCAAAAATCCACTATACCCATCGTTGTTACCTTAGTCATCTTTTTCGACGAGGGGAATGACACCAGGAACTGGAGATGGCACATCTATTTTGCAACCCAAACTCTGTGAGCTCTCATCGGCCATTTTGCGTTCAAGGCTTGTAGTAGATGTTTCTCTGATGGGCACCCTGTTGTAACTTTTGCAATGGCACACCATTGGCGGAGGAGCCACTTCTCTTCACTTTTGATTGTCTCTGGGCTGTTTGCAAGTCGGATCAACATGGGGTTATCTAGTGATGAGCCTCTTCTAACATGACGTTCGTCATCATTGTTGGATGCCTTAACGTTTGTACAAACGTAGGACATATGCCCCCATTTCATACACTTTAAACACTGAATCTCTTTCGTACATTCCTATCGGAGATGCCCCAGATCATCGCAAATGAAACACGGCACTGGTTTGCGTTTCCCTTTTCTTTTCTTCTTTCTGAGTTCTGGTTGATTTGAGGTGGAGATGCTGTATCTTTTCTTTGTTTTACTTTGGACTTCAATCAATGGCTCCTCCTCTCTGAGATCCCCACTCCACATAGTTGTTCCCTCTATGCTAGCCACATTCTGTGGACCCCTTCTTGGGCCCACTCGACGATGGACTTAATTGGAGGTTGAGTCACCTCTGTTTGCAGTGGGGATGAGTGGGGAGGGTTGAGCAGTGGGGATGGGTGAGGGGAGTTGAGAGTGGGTTGTTTGGGAATGTGGGTGGTAGGTGAGGTGTGGTGATCTTGGGCAACAACATGTTTAGCTTTCCATTTCTGAGGTGGGGGAGGCTGGGGGAGTCTGTGTGATGTGTGCTGAGCATTGTGATTGTATGTGGGTGTCGTGGTTGTGGTGGTGGTGTTTGGAGAGGACTAGTGGCCTTTGTGCCAAGATTGGTGGTGGGAGGTATGGTAGTAATGCTCTTGATCTTTACCTTCCAACTAATACAATGTATGATGAAGCCGTTGATCACTTCTCTGTCCATAGTGGTGGTGATGGTCCTTTGGAGGGGCTCTTTTACGCTCGAATAAGCCAGTAGGAGGGTCCCCTCTGTGGTCCCGTCCTCTATGGGGCGGAGATGCGTGGGGATGATGACTAATCTCTCGCCCATACTGATGCTGATGCGCACTCCAGTGTGCACGCTCGGGGGATTGATGATGTCTAAGCCTCCTTTCTTCTACATTGATACCTTTGTGAAGGGGAAGGGGAACAGGGTGGGGCTCTGTTAGGGTAGCGTTCTCGGCGTTAGGGGTGACATGCTGAATGACATGAGGAGGGGGTGGGGGTAGGCGAGGGGTGGTGTGGGTGGTTTGTTGATTGACAGGGGAGGTGGAGTGGTTATCAGCTGGTCGGGGTTGGGAGCCTGGTGGCGCACCCTCTCGTTGGGGCCAGCATCCGCTCATTTCTACCTCCGACAGCATCGTGCCAGTGTCAATGCAGCTCTTGACTAGGGATGTAGCTTAGCAGGGAAGGGGAGGAGTGTAGGGGAGGAGGTGGGGTGGGGTGGTGGTGTTGCAGGAGTTGAACAGATTAAGGGAATGGAGGGGGAGAGGAGATGGGAGGGAGAGAGAAAACAATTCAAGTGTTCAAAACTGATTTAATCTTGAACATGTTAATATGATGTAAGATAGGATTTAGCCCCATGTCGTAGGAACCAACATAATTAGAAGATGTTGTAATACAGCGAATAAAAGGAAAAGGAAATATATTCATAGGATGGTAAGGCTGTTCAAAACTCAAACCAACCTGACCAAACCAATCAACCCAAATCAAACCGATGGATTGGTTTGGTTTAAATTTTTATATTGGTTGGGTTGGATTATTTTTTTGTTAGTAAATATTGGGTTGGGTTAGATTGGGTTTGAGTTAGTAAAAATAGTAAACCAATCTAACTCAACCCAACCTAACTTTTTTTTTTAAGAAATAACTATATTATATAATATATTAAATATATTACCCTCTCTCTCTCTCTCTCTTTCAACCTCTTAAAAACATAGATGTTTCCAAGAATGTCACACATCTCAAATATATACTAGTTTGCTCTTGAACATTTTTCAGTGTATTTGTAGTTGAGATTTTCATTGACATATGTTTTCTTATTTCTTTTAAAAGTATAAATTTATTCATATTTGTGTTTGTTATTTAATTTTTTGTAATATTCTTATTTTTACATAACTTTGTCTCAAACCCAGAAATCAACCCAACCCAAACCAACTTTTCATGGTTTGCTTTGGTCAGGTTAGAAGTCTTGTGGTTTAAGTTGGTTTGAGTTGTATAGTGTAAAAAATATTATTGGGATAGATTTGGATTGAGTCTAAACCCAAACCAACTCAGCCCATGAACTCCCCTATAGGTAGGTGTAAGAATCTTACTAACGAAGAAGTAAACAGCATGAGCAGAATAAGCTTTCGTGCGCTGGAAATAGTAATTATCATGAGATGACTTATGCAGAGTTAAAAAATCATATGATTATCTAACGTGAAAGCAAAAGTGATGCATTTTTTTTTGGGGGGGTGGGTGCAGCAGGTGTGAGTTGTCTCAATTTATAAAGTGGAAGTCGCGATACTGGCTATATGCACGACCCTCGGCCGAGGTAGCGGGTCTGGAGCTGGCAGGAGTGAGGTAGAGGTTGGATGCTCGGCTCGGATCTGTACCGCTCGGCTCAACCTCGTGTACCTGCACTCGGCCTAGGAACACCGGGGTTGAGCCCAGTGGCAGGCCCTCCGATCGTCTAGTTAGTTACTAAAGAGTAACAGTAGCTAGGGTTTTTTAGAGGGGAAAGATTGATTACCTATAAAGGAGGGAGAGGGTATGGTATTTATAGGCAGTGCAAACAGGTCTGGACCCGTTTGCCCGTGGGCCTGACGTGGCAGAAGCCCATGGGGCTTAGAGCTGATCTGATGATCAGGGGTGAGCGGTTTTTTAGGGGATCCTGTGGCCCAGGAGAGGCCACGTCATCTGACCTATATCAAAAAGATATCCCTTTCCTTAATGCACCTAATTATGTAAAAGATGACCATGTCTAATAAAAAACTAGAATGTATTATGGATATGTAAATCCCTTGCTATCCAGAACTAAGTAGATTCAACATATAATCATCAATCAGAAAACTAGAGCATGTCCTAGTAAAGAACAAGCATACATACTTCAGGAGCCATTGTTGACCTTCCTGTAAAGCAAAGCCTAGAAAATCTCATTTCTCCACAAATTATGAACACTCTTACCTCTACATGAGGACTACAAATTATGAACAACAAATTTGACAGGATTACTAATTCCAACCCATATCAAGTTATGAACTAAAAATTTGATAAAATCCTATCACTAAAAAACCCTTAAAAAAACCTAATCGAATTACCTCTTGAGAAATAGAAATTGGACCCTTAAAAAAAACCATAATCGAATTACCTCTTGAGAAATAGAAATTGGCACCTGGGTTTCAAGAGGGGTTGATGGAGAGAGGATAGGCAGCGGATGGGAGGATCGATGGCGGAGGAGAGAGCGGTGTGAAGGACTGAATTCCAAGCTCGATTTGATTTGGTCATGGAAGAGAAATCCAGGGTATCCTGAGGAAGAAGAAGAAGATAATTTGGGGAAGAAATTGGTTTACTCAATTCTTAGCTCTTTATTGATTAACCCATTGCCTTTTATAGGCGGTTACAAGTCAAGAATCTCAAGACTCAGCATGTGCTCTCCATGTATTCTACTGGACTTTATAAACAAAGCCCATTGCAATTCCTACCCTTAACTTATATGAAAAGAGTGCATATATCACATGCAGAACAGATACACCTGGTAAGAAACACATACAGACTCCATATACTAAGCTAAACCACCTCAACTAAAGACCCAATTACTAAACATTAATAAACCAGAACCCTAACAACTCCATCCCCATCCGATTGAGCTTGTCCCAAGCTCAAATTCAGGAAAGCTTCATCGTACATCATCGGCATCCTCCCAGTAAGCAGCAAACTCAGGCTGAGAAATCCATTTAATCAAAAGCTTGACACCTGCACCTAACCCTTTTTCCTATACCCTTCGATCAAGTATAACCTTTGGCAGTACCGAGACATCATTTTGAACCCACCAGTGGTGTACTTCATCAGAAACATTTGAGCCATGAATCATGATCACCATAAAACCTTTTTAATTTGTATACCTAGAATATTGGATGTAGTGAGGCAGTAGCATTCAGTCCAATTACCCTAACCATAGCGCTTTTAGCAGCCTTTGCAGCATCCTGCATAGCTTCTCCTCTTAGCTTGACAAGGCTGATACCATCTTCAAAGCTGAAAGTCCAACAATTGCAAGAGCAGTATCCTGACCACCATCTCGTGCACGAAGTACCTTAACAGTTGTACCACCCCGCAAATTTGAGTTGTGACAATTATGCCTACTGGTGTTACGCACATGTATTTTGTACTGTTACAAATAATATCCGTAACAGATTTTAATATAATATCATACGTATTTTGTATTCCGATTATTTATATATTTTCCGTTCTCTCAAAATTCATTTTTATCTTATTTTGAGCCAACTCAAATATTAATCTTAATCTTTATGTTGTTACGTGCATTGCACGTATTTTCAATACACGTGACGATTACGTATATTCCACCGTTACGTGTAATATTTCTATGTATTTCAACTATTTATTTTTATTACTCATACAAATTTGTTTTATAAATTAAAATTCATTTTTCTCATATTTTAAGTCGAATATATTTTTATACGTATTTTCTATGTGCGTGTTGATTACATTATTATATATATATAATTAATAAAATGTATTTTTCGTACGTTGTATTTCGATTATTTATAAATATTTTCCCATTGGTAAAATCTATTTTGTATTTAAATATTTATTTTACGTGCGACGCACGTGTTTACAGTGTACATGCTGGTTGTATTCTCTTTCAAAATAAAATTTATGAAGTGTATGTGTATTTAATTTTATTTATGCATGAAAACTTTAATTATAATTAAATTAAACTAGTTTTATTAAATACATGTTACATATTATAACATGCATTTAATTTAAATAAAAACTATTAATAAATTGTGTGCACACCCATTCGACACACGTGCACGTGTCTTTCTCACCTTTGGATTTTTGACCGGGTATTTGGTTGAGTGAAAGGAGTGGAGGTGAGTGGATTAGTGAGTAGGTAATTAGGGTTAGTGGTTAGTTAATTAAATCCCATTTAATTAACTCCTTTATAATACCCACCCTACTTCTTAATAGCAAAAACAAACAAAAAAATAATGATGTTCACTGTACCATTCTGCTGAAATGCTTGCCGGAGATTTCTTTTTCTTTCTTTGGGCTCGAATTTCGAGGAGGCTTGGGGGTTATTCTACTAGGAGCTTCTATCTGAAAATTCTTCAGATTGGTGGGTGTTCTCATTACCTTCTAATTTAGTAGATTGTGTATGCTTAATTTTACCATGATTAGTTGCTAAATTTAGTTTGATGTGTTGAATGTACAAGTAATCTAGAATATAGATTGTGCATTATTATTATAATTAATGTGTGATTGAGTAGATGCTTTTGGCTTCCAATATGTTAACAAATGTTCATGTTAGTTAAAAGATGTGAAAGTTGTAATTTGTGAGTTTTATGTGGAGAGAGATCCCATAGAAATCTAATTAGTAGATGCTAAATTAATCATGTAGTAGACATGTAACCCCCGTTCCCGTAAATAAATATTTTCTTAATAATTTCTATATTTTGATTATTTATAAATTTATTTTTGTTTTAAATTCATTTTGGACTTTCTATTAAAAAAATCGAATTGAAAATTATATTTACTTCGAATAATAGTATATTTTAACTTTATTTTCTATTTCAAATTGATCGACTATTTATATTTTATATTATTACTATTTGGATTTTAATAAATTGTTAATCTCAAATCCTAATTTGATACAGATCATTATTATTTCTATTGTTATTATTATTATTACTTTTGATTGGTTATTGAAAATCCAGTTCTATTTGTTAATTGTATTTGTAGTTATTTCAAATAAATTTTCATAATGTAATACAAATTATATTTTGTTATAAACCCTACTTTATTGGTTATTTTACCTCCTATTGGATCTAGAAACCCAAACCCTATAGCCTATTTTTGTATTGGATTCTAACCCAAGACCCAAAAACTCAATATCCCAATAATCCCTATAAATACTCTACTAAAACCCTAACCAACCCTATACCCTGAACCCTAGCCCCCATTAACCCCAGCCACCTACTGTACAAACCTACCCCTTCCCCCTTCCCCTGTTTCAATATCTCTGAACCCGTCCTGCTCCTCCTTTCATCCCCGTCCTCGTCAGCTCGTCGCAGCCTCCGAAACCTTCGTCATATTCATCCCCGTCACCTCGTCGTCTGCTCCATCCGACAACCTCAATTGCCCTCCCCTACATCCTGATTGACTTCACCATCATCATCAGCCAAACCCACCTATTGTCTTCATCCTGCCTCCCTCATCTTCACCATCGAGCACCGCCAGTGCCCTCGACTACACCCCGACTCTCCCCATCTCCTCTTCCCTCCATCCCTGGCTCCTTTCGCAATTGCACCAACGAGCCCCGTCGACCCTCGTACTCATTTTCTTTTGCCTTTGACCACCATCATCGCCAGCACCTCCTGCCTCGCCTCGTCGTCACCCTCTCATCTGATCACCAAAGAACCAACGCCACCGCCATCTCAACCCATCCCCTATTTTCCTCCCAAAATAGAGTGCCACTTCTTCCCCCTGTTCTCCGTCGACTGCTCGTCCCCGAGTGCCGTAGACCATTGCCTCCTTGCCAGTGCCACCCCAGTCGCCGTGCACAATTGCCCGCCGTCGAAGTCGCCGAGCATCGGACCCTCCTTGCCTCCATTACTGATCGTGCTCTTGTTGTTCTGTGTTTGAGGATCAGCTGTATGCTGTTGGTCGCTTTTTGCCGTTTGTTTTGGTCCTGTGATCCGCTGTTGGCTATTTTGAGGATTGGTTGTGGGTGTTTGGTGTTTTGTTGGGGTGTTGCTGTAGATTCTTGCACTCTGTTTGCACGTGCTTTCGTGCGTGCTTCATTCGTGTATCGTCGCCGGGATTCTCATTCTGTTATTCTATTATATTCGAATTTACTGTCTAACAGGAAAGTCACTTTCCACTTGAATTGAATCTTGTATCAAATTCAAGTTTTTATTGAAATTCTTGCAAGTATATTCAATTGTTCATCATATCATACATTGTTCTCCTCTTTCGTTGGTTCTATTGAGGGTTTACACGAGCTAACCCTAATATTCTTAACTTCGTGCCACTTTTGACTCCAAAGATTGAATCTTTCATGCATTCATGTAGAATTGATAATATGGTTATTCACATAATCGCTACATAAATAATCTATCGTAAAAACTAATGCTAGGTTGTTTGTTTGAATAATCGATTGATGTTTGGTTAGTGTTAAAATAGTGTATGTGTGTGTTTTATTTGGAATTACCATGCTATTACACCCATCATGCTGATTGTAAGATTTATTAACTAAAGAACTGATACCCATCATGTTTAATCACTTTATTTCATCAAAAATATCAAAAAACATTTATGCTACTTGTTGTCTGTATTTTGCATGACGTTTTTGACGTAGTATTTGATTTTAAAATAAATAACTTTCTGAATAAGAGTTCTAGCCCCATGTCTCTAGTTTGAACATCTTGAATTTCTGATTTCCGAGTTGTGTAGCAAAAGTTATGATTGTTTTACTACTGTTGTGTTTTTTATTCTAGAATTTCAGATTTTTATATGATTCATGTTTAATCTGTTAAAATGTCGATTTAACATTAAAATATTGCTCTAAAAATTTCCAGAACATTAGTTAACAGGCTTAGGAGTCTAATAAATATTTTTGATGATTTTATTATTAAGTTTTTACTAATTTTGAAAATATAACAACTTGATGTCAAAATTCTTCCTGAACATGAAATCTGTAAAGAATGGTGTGTTTGACCTAGATACTGTTGTAGGATTTTGAACTTCTATTATGCGTTGGAACCATGTTGAAGTCAAGTTTTCATAATTTCTGACGGTTTCAGTTTTCGATTTCTGTAGCAGCGAGAAATTCAATTTTAATACAGATAACTCTTGCTGTCCAGAATTTTATTTTCCAGATTCTATTAAATTAATTGTTTCTATATCATAGTATTGCATGAATTAAAGTGTGTATGTTGCATTGCATGATCCTAATGTCTTATTGTCATCATTCTAATTGTCCTATCTAAGTTATCGTCCTATTGTTCTCCTATTGTTGCTATCGTTCGTCTAATGTCTCAAATTGCATATTGTATTGTTGCATTAATAAAATTGTTAATCAAGCCGGAGTTTAAGGGTTGACTTAAGTAATGGACAATATAGAGACTGTACTCGGAAAGGAGCTCTTGGTTTCCCCACAATGACTAAATGACTGGATGACTGAATGATTGAATGACTGAATAAATGCATGTTATTCCATGGACATTGATACTGAATAACTGAATGACTGAATAACTGAATAACTGAATGCTGAAGAGAATCGTTTATATGGTTTCCCGAGTACATGAACTAAAGAGTCTACAACTAGAGCCTAAACGAAATTTATTGTATGCATCGAACCTGTAGAATCGGATACAATAGTGGGTGCATTAGTTAGGATTAAAAACAATTATGTCACGCCCCGCTTCCAGAAAAGAAATACGGAATACGGATACGTAACAAAAGCCCAGCGAATGATTTTCATCATCCTTAAGCTGTTCAAGAATCTTTACAACACATCACAGAAATAATCAGAGTCGGAAGCAAAAGCACAACTAACATGCATAATTGAAACAAATTACCAACAGAAATTTACTTGGAACCAAATAAAATTTTTTCAAATAAATCAGAGTCTGGACAGAAACAAATATCCTGGGTCACATCGCCCAAATACAAATAATATCCAATAAACAAATACACTTTATTCAATGTTCAAGCAACATTTAATAATAATAATAAGGCAGAAACTCCAGCACTAATACATCATCTCGCCAATACCTTCTAGCAACTGACCATCCTGATCTGCAATTAGTAAATTTGCAGGAAAGGGGGAAAAGAAGAAAACAAGTACCCGTCAATTGCAAGTCACGGGTCACAAATAATGTAGGATACAAGCACATGGAAAAAACTAACAGATCTAATTAATAGTAGAAACAGACCTAGCATGGTATGGCAGAATCAACTAGTATGATATACTAACATGTTTCAAGTGTTAAGTGTCAGATAGTATGCAAGCAGATATATAGATAGTGTCAAGTAATGTGTCACATGGTAGTTTCAGACAGATAACAGATAATCAGATAATCAGATAAAAGATAGTCAGATACAGATATCAGATTCAGACACAGATTTCAGATACAGATACAGATGTCATGTTCTTATAAGTCTAGTGTGATTACTATCTAGGTAGCACTTCATGCGCCATACTTTTATCACATGGTTGCTACATTCAAAACAGTTGCGTTTTTAGATTTCGTAGGGGATCATATAAGGCCGTGTACTCAGGGTTCAGACAAATATCAGATAATCAGATCAGACAGATAGAACCTAGTGGTTCTCTTCTTCTCTACACCTTCCTATAAGAAGTAATGTAGACAGGGTCAGATAACAGATTCAGACAGACAGATAGAACATAGTGGTTCTCTTCTCCTCTACACCTTCATATAAGAAGTAATGTAGATAGGGTCAGATAACAGATAACAGATAATCATATGGAAAACACGGGCCTCCTTCTAAGTACACATTTCCAAGCTTTCCCACTACTAGATCTTTCCCTTAAATCCCGGCTTGGTTACTTTTATTATGGTTATCAAACAGACATGAATGTGTGCGAAATAATATCAAATTAACATGGTATAATTAGTATTAGGTTCAGGGAAACAAATAAGTATGCATAGATGAGATACAGTCACCTAAACGAGCAAAACAGTGTATGTTCATATTCAGGACAGCAAGACAGTAAAGTACTAAAACAGTGAACCCCGTCTCTACATAAATGCAAATCTGGATCCGTCAAAGGATATGGAAAATAGACATCCACATGAATCCAGCGAACATAAATAAGTCATATAGTACTTCACAACATCATAACTCAAAACAGGTTCGAAAACAGAAAACAAGTTCAGTCAGAAATCAGGAAAATGAATTCTCAGTCACAAAAACAGCATCAAAACCTTTTAATTAATTAAATCCATGAAAAATCTGGGTATTCCCCTATATGTCTATAATCAAAATATAAATTTTCATAATATTCCAGTAAGAATAGATCAGTCATCAAAAATACGAAAGCCTCAAGAAAACATAGTTTAGCAAATATGAAAATCTCAACACTGCTGTACGAAAACTAAGATATCTCGCAACCAGTGAAACGAAATCCAATTCCGCCAAAGGGATATGAAAATAGATAAAATATACTAATTTTAACATTTCACAAATATTTTTCATATAGTACAAGGAAACTTAGTAAAAATAAGGTTCTTTATAGAACAGCGAGCAAAATACAACAAATATAGATTTTATAAACGAGCATGAAATATCACATACAACTTATCAATAAAATTCACCAAAATTTTGGGTAATCCCTAGATATGTGTAGAAAGACGGACCAAAGTTTCAGATCAAAATAATACACATAGCGTAGTTCTTTAAAATAGTTTATCATCAAAATTACCGAAAAACAGAATCTGAAAAGGGTCGACACCTCTGTACTAAAACAACCATAACTCAGTCATACGAAATCAAAATCAAGCAAGGTCAGAGGGATTTGAAAATAGACGAAATTATCTAAAACTCATGTTTTATACCGAAATCAAGATACTGACTTTAACACAGTCGAAAACAGCAAACAAAACAGAACAGTGCCAAAATACAGATCTTTCCCCTTAAAACAAAATCAACATGGATTCAAGAAAAATTGATTCAAACACATCCAAACTTGAAATAAAGTCTACCAAGTGTCTAAACATCATGAATTAGGGTCATTAACATGTCCATGCCAAATATATCTCATGGGTCTTAACCAAAACACAAGTTTGCACACAAATCTCACATGCATGTTCCAAATCAAGAATCGGGCGAATCCTAGGTTAAATCATGTCAAGATTGTATCGTAAGTTTTCTATGGCCAAAATATCACAATAGAGACAAAACCCATCAAGGAAATCACAAACACGAGTTGTCTCTAGACCCAACTACACTATAGGTGAACTTTTTGACTTGTATCAAACAAATGAATTGGAGTACAAGTTACTTGCCTTAAATTGGGATAAAGAACGATGAAATCAAGAGTAGGAGCAATTTCCACGAACGAAAATCTACAAACTCACGAACGATCCACACACGCACTCGAGTACGCGCAATAAAAACCCAAGAGCAAGACAGCGCAAGACGGTGGATGGAGAGACAACAGGAGAGAGATAAAGCACAGGATGTCGCAAAGGTTTTGGGAAAAACAATAGGCTGTATGAGGTTGAATATGTATATAAGGGTACATATGAATTAGGGTTGAATAAAGGGAAGGGTGCACACACAAGCTGCCGGCTCCAAGGAAAGAAAAGAAGTGGGTCGGGTTGCACTTGGTGCAATCCGGGTCTGGGGGTATACTAGGTTCGGTTGGGGATATTAGTTAGGCTAAAGGTAAGGAAAGAATCAGGTTATAAGTGGTTTTAGGATAGGTTAATAGCATGGGTATAAAGCTAATATAGATTAGGAATACAATAAATCTATACTATTATTAAGCAAAGTCCCATTTTAGCGGCTTTTTACTATCATGCTCTCATATACATAAAAAGCTAAAAAAAAATATATATGGTTAATTCTGTAATTTTCACTTCACATTTAAAATTTTTCTAAAATTCTGTTCCCTCAAAAATCGAAACCGTCTCTTCCTCTTCCTCCATCGAATCTGTGCATTGCACGTGCTAATCCATAAAACGTGCATTGTACGTGTGGATTACTAGTATGGCTTAAAGAAACCGGATCTGATGTGGGTGGGAAAAAAAACAGGTGGTTAGGATAGTTAATGTTGGGCTTAGTAGTTAGGTAAGAATATATGGTAATAGGTAATAATAATTAGGAAAGTAGGCTTGAAAGATTTAATAGGTGATTAGTGAAAAGGGTATATAGTTTTAATAGGAAGTGGGTGGATAGTCTGGGTTGGGTTGGTGTAATTGAATTTGGGTTAACAATGGGTTATAAAATAGGATCCACTAAGAAATTATAAATAGGATTTATAAAATTCAAATTAACAATAAGAATAAATTTTTAATTTAATAACCAAATAAAATAATATTAATAACCATAGTAACAAAAATATTAGGTTCGGAAATTACTACATAAGTTCATAGGAAAATAGCCACAATAAAACTTTTGATCGAAAGCAAATTTTAATAGGAGATCTAATAATTACAATTCCACAAAAGAAATTTGAAACCCGAAAAAAAATAATTTGCGAAATTTTTTTAAAATACAGAAAATACACTAAAATACATTTTTGAAAAAACAGGGATTACAAATTAATAGACTTAAGAATTGACACAACATCGACATTGCATATTGTACATCATTGTTTCCAATGATATCGCATATTGTCTAAGTGTTATTGATATTGACCATTGAACATTGTTATCGAATATTGAATCATTGTTTATAACCATTGCATCGATTATCATGATTGTAATCCCTGTTTTTCGTTTTATGTATTTTTGAGTGAATTTTTCTTTTTGGTGTATTTTCCCTTATTGTATCTCTTCTTGGACCGTATATTGGATCTTTATTTTCAATATATTCATTTATTTGGTTGACGTCCTTTTATTTGATCTTTTGATTCAATTATCTGTCTATTCTTCCATCTCTGCTTGATCGAGCTTTTGTTTTGATCCCCATTATTTTATTTGTTCAAGTCTTATTTTATTTGACTCATTTTGTTCCCCATCTCTTTATTGGATTTTTATTATTTAAATCCAATAGTCATTATTTCTGTTTGGATCCATTAAACCCATTTCCACTTACTTAAACCCCTAATAATCCTAAAGCCCATTAACTATTAAATCCTAATACTCCTTCATACCCTGTTTAATATCCTCCTACCCAAACCCATTAACTAAACACTCCTGAAACCTATTTAATCACAACCAGACCCACAAAAACCCCCAAACCCCCAAACCCGATACCCTATTATCCTGTTCCCCAACCCTAATATTCAGTTGCCTATATAAACCTTTGCCCCCATGCTCCAGCCGCAACTTACACCTCGTTCTCTCTATCTCTCCTTCATCCCCTAGCCGACGTTCTTGTGCTCATCCCGACCAACCTTCAAGACCCATCTCCTGCACTCCTCCATACCCATCCAACCGAGCTCTTGCACACCCCGATCACCCCTCTGCATCCTTGTCGCTCCCCCGGTGCTTCCTCGTGCGGTGATTTCCCCACCTCCCCTCCCAGCGACAGCCAGCACCTCGACAGTGCTCCCCTCGCCGTGTGTTGCTCCTCCAACAGTGGCAATAGCGAGCACTGCCGTTGTTTCTTCCCCGGCCTCTCTCTCGCTTCTTCACGTCCTCTTGTGTGTGAAGGTGATTGCGGGTTGGTCTTGTTGCATTCGTGTGGTTGTTGTTCGTGCAGGTTCAAGTTTTGTTCGTTGAGCTTCGTTCGTTCGTCGTTCGTGAGTGTAGTTCGTGGTTGTGTTGTTCGCGTTCCGGGAATCCGTTCCTATTATTCTTGATCATCGTCGTTTTCGTCGTTTCTCAGGCAACTAACTTGTATTCTTTTCTTTGTGTAATACAAGTACTAAATACCGTTTGTATTGTAGTTGGGTTCTGGAGAGAATTCGTGTATGAATCCTCTGTTATATATTGTCTCTATTGTGTTGATTCGACCATAGTTTCCTCACGACGTACATGACATGAAACAACTAGAGATGACCACTTTTTGGATGTGTATATGCATGCTATTTTGCGATATCGTATGCTTGATGTGTTATTCGTGCTATACTTGTCCTGGACTTACAAAATACCATATACCATGTTGTTTGGACATCTAGTATACTATATTTCATGTTGGGTTGATTTGGATGAGTTTTACATAAACTAGATGATTTTATGTTCGAAGAATAATTCTGCATATTTCTATTACTTTGCTTTTGATCAGTATTTTATACCCTATTAAGATCAGTATATGAATTTTATTTGTGAATCTGATTTGTAGAGATTTCTGTCTATTTTCCAACCCTTCTGACACATCTCAGTTTTGTTTTACGAGTTGTGAGTTATGTCGATTTTACTCTAGAGGTGTAGAGAGATTTCCAATTTTTATTTTCTATAAATTCTGAATAGTAATCTATTTTTATCGTGATGTTAAAAGTATTATTTTGATCTAATATTTTGCGCAATAAAAGTAGACTTGTATGGGATTAACCCAGAATTTTTATGGATTTATTTGATGATTTTTACAAACCGTTCTATGTTTCCAAACATTTATTATACATGTAGAATTTTAATACTGTTCAGTAAGAAACCTAATTTTCGACCTAATTCTACTTGTTGTTTATAAAATATTTGTGAATATGAAAGTTAGCCTACTGTATCTACTTTATCACCCGTTTGGTAGATTTGGATGTCGATTTATGGTTTGGGAGATATTACTGTTTTCGTAATGCAGTGTTTATAATTCCAGATTTACAAAACTACTGCATCTTTATGTTTCCTGATTTTTGTTGACTAAACTATTTATATTGAAAAATTATGAAACTATGTATTCTGATGCTAAACATATAGGGGAATACCCCCGATTTTTTGTGGATTTAATTAATGAGCTTTCATGCTGTTTTCCTAACTTTAAATACAAACTTCTGATTTCTGGCTGAACACGTTTTCTGGTTTCGATTCAGTTTTGACTCATGTTTTTGTGAAACACTATATGACGTATATATATTTGATGTATTCGGCCGGAAGTCTATTTTCCAAATTCTTCAACGGATCCAGATTTGCATTTTTGTAGCAACGGAAATCCCAGTTTTAGTGCAGTACTGTCTTGCTGTCCTAAACTAGAATTTTCGTTGTTCTGCTCTTTTATGTGTTATCTTTAGTCTGTATATGTTTGTCTGTCACCCTGAACCTATCACATGTTTCTACCATGCTATTCTCACTCTGTTTTCTGCTTATACATGTCTGTCTCATAATAATAACAAAATAAACAAGTCGGGGTTAAGGGAAAGATCTAGTAGTGAAAAATATAAAAATGTGTACTGAGAAGAGGGCTCGTGTTCCCTACCTGTTACGTGTTCATGACTACATGATACACGACTCTGTTTATCTGAATCCTGACTACGTTACTTCCCTATAGGAAGTTGTACTCAGAAGAGAACCCATAGGTTCTATCTGTCTGTCTATCTGCATCTGATACTTATCTATCTGATCCCTGAGTACACGGCCCTATGGAATCCACTACGAAATCTAAACAAAAATGTTTGAATGTAGCAACCATGTAGTAAAAACTTGGGATGCATGAAGTGCTACCTAGATAGTAATAACACAAGATTATAAGAACATGACATTTGTTATCTTTTTATCTGTATATGTTATCTGACATCTGTTATTTGATTATCTGCTACCTGTCTGACTATCATCTGACATTATCATATGTATATCTATCTACATACCACTTGACACTTGACACATGTTATCTGTATCTGTTAGTATACCATGCTATCTGATTTGTTTTCCTGATTCATATTAGATATTATATTTCTGTGGATATGCTTATACCATGCAATGTTTGTTTTGTTGTTATTTTATATTTATTATTTATTTCATATACTTGTATCCTGCACTATAAGCGACCCGTAAATTGCATTGATAGGAGTTTGTTTTCTTTTTTCTCTTCCTGCAATTTATTTAATTGCAAATCAGGGTGATCAGCTGCCAGATGGAGTTGGTGATATGAGATATTAGTGCCGGAACTTTGCATTTATTATTACTATTTTTGTTGCTTATTTGAACAATTGTATTTGATACTTAGATTTATTTTGTATTTGGGCGATGTGACCCAGGATAATTAACTTATTCAGATCTGATTTATTTGAGATTATTATTATATTTTGGTTTCAAGTAAATTTCTGTTGGTATATTTAATTCGATTATGCATATGTGGTTGACTTTTCTTGCTTTCGACTCTGATTATTTTTGTGAGATGTTGTAAAGATTCTAAACAGCTTATGGATGATGAAAATCATTCGCTGGGCTTAGTCATGTATTCGTATTCCGTATACTCTTTTGGGAAGCGGGGCGTGACAATGATATTGATTATTCCTATTGTCCCAGGTTATTGATTCCTATCGATCCATTGAATTCTTGTTATATCGTTATTCCATTGTTCTTTGCTTTCTCTACTTGTTGTCCATGACTTGCTCTAAGGATAATTTTTCTCCCCTTTTTAGATAAAGTATTTAGAGGTGTTGAAGGAGAATTACCTGCAAGAATTGGAGAACAAGCTTTCTAAAGATTTATGCTTTCTAGTTGATTATTATTTCATTGAACTTATTGTATTGAGACTTATTATTATTGTGTTGGGATTTATTATTGTATTGGGCTTATGACCCAAATTTTATTATTTGTTTCCAGATGTTGGATTATCATATTTGGTTATTTCATATTGTTTATTCCAAGTATTATTGTCCATGTGGTTGATATTATTGTCTGTGCAATTGTTTTGTGTTGTTTATATTATTGAGTTGATCGGGTAAACTACTTATGGATGGCGTTATTCATTCGCTGGGCCGATGTCACGTACTTATATTCCGTATTTTTGGGAAGCTGGGCGTGACAAGACAAATTGGATTAATGTATGTGTACGAGTTTTTATAAATTCTTAGATGATGATTTTTTTATAAGAGGAACCCATTGGTATTAAATTTCCTTATATGCATTATAATAGTGTAACATTTCTCAAGAATCTAGTTTGATGAGGAGAAAAAATTTATACAATTCAAATTGTAGAAATATGCGCAAATCATACAAATTGGGAGTTAGATTTCATTATATTTAGAGTATAAATAAGTATAAGATTTTATCTTCGTGCAAATACACAAAAATTTGGGAGTATTCAATTCTGAAAGTGATTAGAGATAATAATACAAAGCACATTAGAAATCAAATTTGTTAAAGAAGATTTGGAAACAGAGAATTGAGATAAAAGGATTTTAATCCATATATATTCAGAGAATGACACTGGGTGTACTGGGTCTTGGTGTGAGTCTAGGGCGCTGTGTATAGTGGCTTAGGTCGTGGGTCGAGTCTTGGGAGGCACTGTCTTTTTCCAAAATTTGATTTTTATAGATTAACCGTAAGAGCAGTATACATAAAACTGAAGGGGCCTACTTTCAACAGCCTTGAGTTGGCCTAGTGGTTGGGGCTTGCGGATTGGCTCGCTGCTGGTCTCAAGTTCGAGTTCGGCCATACACAAAATGTGTTATACTTTTATTTTAAGGAGTTTTTCATGTTTTCAAATTTTGGAAAAAACGTAATAACATTCTAAGTATTATTAAAACTTTAGAAATAATTTCACGCTAATTTTTTAAGATATATTTTTGGGAATTAAAGGTGATACTCACATTAAATAATGTATTAGAGGGACTTTTGAATTCAAATTAAAAGGAGATTGTGCATGATTAAAGAGAATTAAAAGTAGAATACAAATTTAGACTCATCTTTGTAAAATTACATGGATATTAATCCATTGAATTAAGCAAATGGTTGAGATGGATTATAATGGAATAAAAATATAATTATAAGATTGAAATACGGCAATTCTAGTCGTTTTAATCTTAAAGAATTTTGTGTTAAGAAATGCATTTGGAATATAGAAATGCACGACCAGGTTTTATAACTAAAAAGGCATTGAATATTGTTAAAGTGAATAGTTTGGGTTGTCTACAAAAATTTTAATTGATTCAATCGCTGAAGTTGGTTACTGCATGGTTGATAAACCTAAGGAAAATGAATAAAGAAGAAATTATGAATAATGAATGAGTTATCTATGATGAGGTTCGATGTAACATATGTGGTCTCTTTTGAGATGGTTGTTTGTTCTAGAGTGAGCGGGACCCAGAATACCGGCAGTTGTGATATATGGAATTTGAGAAGTAACCAGTGTGAGTTGACTTTCTCCTGAGGAGTGGCCAGTGTGGGCTAACTTTCTCGGTATTTTATTTAAGCCCGGTGGGTAAGCGGGCTCTATGTATTAATAACTATAATTTAAACTTAAGGACAAGTACTAGTTGGAGATATGATGAAATAAGAGCAAACGTGAGTTCTGGACTCCAAGATAGTCCGTGGAGTGAGACAATCCCCAATATTCCGGGACGATGGATGAAATAGGGCACAAAATGATCCACGGAGTGGGATTGATCTCTAGTATTCCTGGATGAGAGCGACGCTCATGGGACAATTATGTGATGAGGGTTCCAGGATGACTCGCAGAGTGAGACAATCCTCAGCATTCCGGGATGATTGGTGAAATAGGCCACAGAATGATTCACGGAGTGGGATTGATCTCCAATATTTCGGGGCAAGAAACAATACTTGCAGAGTGTCTAAATCTTGTAGTAGTCATAGTAGTAGGTTGCATGTCGAGGAATTTAACTCTATAACGTGGAGTACGTAGGTGCCTGCCCTCGGACCTATGTAGTATGAGATGCATAAAATCCGAACAAGTATGCATTAGTGTCATCATAGTGTAAAGTCTGCATTATGCATTAAGTTCATTTCATGCACTGATATGTTTAGAATAGTCACATTTTCTCTTTCTGCATTCAAGTTTGTGATTGTTAAGATAATGAGATCATGTATTATAGCATTGCGTCAGTTGTATGCAACTGACATGCCCACAGTTTTTTAGTTGCAGGATTGGACTTGGCATGGACTTAAAGTCACTATGATGTCACAAGATTGAAGAATTTTTATTATTGTAAATTGTATTGTATTCATTTTAATTCTGCTGTGTTGTTGTAAAGAATATGTTGTAATCAAAAAGTTTTAAATTCCTAGTAAATTTGTACGAAATTGAAGTAAAAGATTATGTTTTGCCACGAATTACCTGTGTTTGGAATTCAGGGCATTACAACAGTAGCTAAGCTTGTGAAATATATAGCTAGTTGACTTATAACTGTTGAATCAAGCTTTTCTTTTGTAACCTCCACAGAGAGGTCTTCCATCTTTTGAGGAATATCATCATCAGGTTCTACTATTTCTGTTTCAAGCTCAATATCTAGTTCAATAATTTCGTTCTCTGGTTTCTCTTCATTTGATAGCTTGAGCAATTGCGCACCATTGTTCACACTTTCAAGAATACCCTCCTTTATATTACCATGGCACCATTGGTTATCGTCAAAGAAATTCATCTACATCAACTTCTGAAGAATAAGAAAGGATCTCATGATCACCATCATCTTTTGTAGCTAACCCCATACATTGCAAATAGAGTTTCCCTCAATCTGAAGCTCTATGGAACCCATGAAATAAAAACAATGGCTACATACAAGGCAGTCAACCTTGTTAGAGCTGTGTTGAGTAGCAAGTGCTATCTGCCTCGATGACTAATTGGTTGCCCATCGTTCATAGTAGTGTGTATATATCTCTAGCAAAGTTTTAGCCATTTCTCTCCTCCTTTCATATTCAACATATGTGACCTCCTACTTCGCAGCTTCATATCGGTTACAGGCATAGAAACCACCAGTTCTCTCCCAATATTCTGTCCAGGTACTGAGACATAACCAGCAGAATTCAAATTTACAAGGGGGTGTGCATGTGATATGCATACAGCACTGGTTCTTCTCAACTGGTCTCTTGCACTTTGGGCAAGGCTTGAAATTAGCTAAGATCCAATTCATTTTTCAGACTCGGCACTATTTTTTAAGATCTACCTTGCCACTGTTTCACAATCAACTGGTCGGTGAGCTTCCTCGGTACAATTCCAGCAAAGCTGTATGAACAACTGCAGTTAACATCATAGCTTTTGCTACCCATTACAAACTCTTCAGCAAACTCGCAGTCAGGAGCAGGACATCATCTTGTCTTTCTATTATCTTTCAATATAAGACCTGACAAGATAGTGCAAATACTTCTCTTTATCCTCCTGAAGAAAATCATCTATATCACTCCAAGTCGCACAGCACAAGTAATTTGACACCACTGTGGGAGTGTCCGCTTTACTGAAAACCTCATTCGGGAGCGCAAGCTCGTTGGAGTGTTCAGCTGCAGCTTCTTCTATTTCATCCTTATCTTCAGCAACATCAATAAACCGCTACTCCATCAAAGCCTTTTCACATAATTCCTTCAATTTCCGCAATTTCAGGATCTCTCAATAGATTCACGTTCCCATTCTGCATACTTTGCTTTTGCAAGAATCTGACACACCACCTCATTAGCTATTCCCTTAGGAAATATGGCTTTGTAAACACACTCATTTGAACAAACAGGTGGTGGACAACCATTGAGCCACAATTTACCACTACGAACTTTCGGCTCTCTTGAACACCATAATTGTTGTTCTTGATCTTTCTTTTGGGCCATTAATCCAGTGGCAGTGCTCTCGAGAACATCATTAGCATCATAATATTTGGAGGAATAAATGGAATGGATGATAGGAATAAGGTGTAGTCATCATTGGACGAATTTGAGAGCTTCTCTTCCTTCTTCAACCCGATGCCTCTCCATTACTTCTTCGTTTACTTTATCATGCATTTCATCAAACAACTTTGAGGACTTCTCACCATTATAGCCTTCGAGATTCAACAAACTATCGCCCGCTATTACATCTCTAATCTTCCCCACAGTAACAACAACAACATCTTCTCCTTCTTCATCATCTTCATCTACAATAATAGACTTGTTAGCTCTATCATTATCGTCTATAAAGATAAAATCTAATGGAGTCAAACCCTCTTCAAATCTCTTGCTATTAAAATAATTGGAGCACAAATCATAGTCGAATAATTTGCTGCAGTGATATCTTTTACAGGAACACGAACTCCAACAAAGATTGTAGTGATACTCATCATCACCCTCACTGCCTTCATAATCTTCAAACTCATTAAAGCCAAATTGATCAATCAATTACTCTACAACCTCTTCTCATTTCACCACACGCCATCTATTACATATGTTGCTCCAAAACTACCGACTCGCCTCTTGTTTAGAAAAACTGTGAAATTCAAGAACTGTTCACATTTTTGAATCCATTCCGTTAGATTTCCTCCATAAAAATTAGAAAAATCAAAGTTGAAATAGATTCTTATAGTGGTGTTCTTTGACGAATCTTGCATGAGCATCTTGCGTGAAATGCTGTTTTTGAACTTGGGATTGTGCGATTATTTCGAGTTGAGCGAAGATGAATTCGAGCTGAAATTTCAACGTCCCGAGCTCCTCCTTCATCGTCGATGTGCCTTTGACATCTCGCTCTTCGCCGTTGATGAAGGCCCACTCTGATACCAAGTTGTCAGAGACTGAATTCCAAGCTCGATTTGATTTGGCCATGGAAGAGAAGTCTAGGGTTTCCTGAGGAAGAAGAAGATGATAATTTGGGGAAGAAATCAGTTTACTCAATTCTTAGCTCATTATTGATTAACCCATCGCCTTTTATAGGCGGTTATAAATCAAGAATATCAAGACTCAGCACGTGCTCTCCATGTATTCTACTGGACATTATAAACAGAGCCCATTACAATTCCCACCCTTAACTCGTATGAAAAGAGTGCATATATCACATGCATAACCGATACCTGATAAGAAACACATACAGACTCCATATACTAACCTAAACCACCTCAACTACAGACCCGATTACTGAACATTAATAAACCAGAACCCTAACAAGTAGCGACGGAGGAGAGGAGAGGCAATGGTGGGTTGGCTTGGAGCTAACCCTAGATTAGATTTTTTTCGGGAGGGGGGGAGAGAATTTTTTCTAAAATGGCCCACTTTTTAAAAATATTTACCAAACTGGCCGACTTTCGAGACTAATTACCAAAGGAATTTCTCCAACACTTGGAAAATTTTTGTCAAGTTTCAAAACACTAAAGATAAACTCTCTGTTTGAAACAGTGAGTGGATTTGAACTAGACTCGTTGTTTCACAATCCGCTCACTGGTTTAGTTGAAGGAATTTCTCCAACACTTAGGGGGTGTTTGGTTGGTTGTAAAACTTTTTCATGAGTGTAAAATTACTGTAGAGAAAAGAGGTTTTTCGAATTGAGTTATGAAAAAGTAGTTTGGTTGAATGTAGATTTATTGTAGCTGGAATAGTTTTCCATGAAAGATTAGGTTTGTTTGAGTTGTAAAAATACTGTAGTAAAAGTAATTTAAAGTACTTTATAACTTTTGGCTTTATTTGAAATTAATCTCAATTAATTAGGATTTAAACTAATTAAAATAAATTTATCTTAATTAAATTAAACAAAAAAAATTGAAACCCAAAAAAAGGAAAAATATGGGACTTTTAGTTATACTTTAAACCCCCCCCCCCCCCCCCCCCCAAAAAAAAAAACTAGAAAAAACTATAATAAAAAAAACCCCCCAAAAAACTTTTTAAAACTGAAAAAAAAAAATAAACATAAAGAAACCCCAAAAAGAAATAAAAAAAACCCTGTAACCCTTAAAAATACCAAAAAGCCAAGTGGCTGGCTTTGTGTGAAAAGTGGAACTTTTAGTCCCACATCGGCCAAAGATAGGTGAGAGTGAGGGTTTAAATAGAGTTTTGTGGATTATATGGTAGGCAAAAGAATTAATGAGGAGCTTAATCTCAATTAAGTTCATGTTAACTTTAATTATGCAAATTAAATCAGAGTTATTCTGTAATTAAAAGAAATTAAGTTATTTTGTAAATTATAGAGATGACAAAGGAAAACTCAGAGTTGGAGAGAAAGAGTGACTGTAATAAAAAATAAAAAATAAATGGTGAACAGTGCTACGCGCACGAAATCGGAGAAAAAATGGCAGAAGTGAGATCAAGCTAAAAGACAAAATTTGCGCCACTACTGTGGCTACAGTACGAATTCAAATCTAAACTTTTCTCGCCAACCAAACCCGCACTACAGTGCTCTCCCCCCCGATTTGAGTTCCTACAATGAACTTGCGACCATCCAAACACCCTTTTAGAGAAATTTCGTCAAGTCTCAAAACACTAAAGCTAAACTTGCTGTTTGAAACAGCGAGTGGATTTGAACTTGACTCGTTGCTTGAACAGCGAGTTTAGTTGTTGGAATTTCTCCAACACTTAAAAAAAATTGCCAAGTTTCAAAACACTAAAAATAAAATTGTTGTTTGAAATAGCGAGTGGATTTGAAATAAACTCGTTGTTTGAAACAGCGAGCCCGCTGTTTCAAACAGCGAGATTAGTTGTAGGAATTTCTCCAACACTTAGAGAAATTTCGCCAAGTCTCAAAACACTTAAGCCAAACTTGCTGTTTGAAACAGTGAATGGATTTAAACTAGAATTGCTGTTTCTAAACTCCCTATTTGAAACAGCGAGTGTATTGAACTAGATTCGTTGTTTCAAAAAGCAAGTGGCTCAGTTTGGTAATTAGTTTCAAAAGTGGGTCAGTTTGGTAAATATTTTCAAAAAGTGGGTCATTATGGAAAAAGTTCTTTTGACAAGGGGGATATTTAAAGAAAACATTCTAAAAGCAAGATTATAATAAAGTGGAGAATAACAATGATGCTCATTTGGTATGTGTTATTTCATTGTAAGACACCTAACTTGGATTTATGTCAAGACTATTTTTAGGTTTTATGTTACTAGCAACAATAAGTATAAAAACAAAGTAACAAAGTATTAAGCGTTGTACTAATATGGTACATAGCTTTAATTTTCCTATTACCAAACATAGGACTAAATAGCAGCTCCTCAACTCGTCTGAGTGCTGAGAGGGATTAGAATATGCAACTCATAATCAACATGAAACCAACCAGCATAACAAACATTCCCAAGTGGAGGCACTCTTCCTCTGGTATTTATACTGTCAAGTCAGCATACTCATTCTTTAGCATATCAGGTCTGTAGTCCCTTTTCTTCCAAGCTTGTTGGAAGAACTTTGCACTGCTCAAATGCAAGATCATCTGGTTGTTGAGTTGGGAGAAACTCAAATCTAAGGCTAGACTCAATGCAAAGGGATGTGATGCTAATCTGACATGCACAACCTATGCATGTCATCTTGAAACCACCTTCCATATATTTTTTGAATGCCCGATGGCCATTAGTACTTGGTCTTACTTCTGTCACGCCCCGCTTCCCACTATACGGAAATAAAGGCACGCAACTGAGGCCCAGCGAATGATATACATCATCCATAAGCTGTACAATTATAAGCTCAATAAGATCTTTATAACACATTCACGCAGACAAATATAATAATCACATGAGCTGAAAATAGAATAACCATCATTTGGATAATACATCAACATCGGGTCATGATGCTCGAGAGTACAAGGTGCCAGAATTAAAATAATATGATAAGCAGTTCACTGTAACAACTAGATAAAATAGCGACTGAAAGAAAAACAACATGAAGTAGTAAGGAAGCAGCAACGATCGTCTAGAGAGTCTGCTCGTCGGGTCCATCAGTACCTGTATAATTATTAACTCAAAGAAAATAGGAAAGTTTCCGTTAGAGCAAGTTTCGGGCAGCAAGTAGCAACAAGCAGAAAAAGGGGTAATATAACAAGATATAATATGGAAGAAACAAGAAGTAGAAGTACAAATACAATATGGAAGTAAGCAAAGAACTGGGACAATATGATCATGTAAGTAATAACTGTAACTAGTGTATTCTAGACTTCAAGGTATAAGCAATTGATAACTGATATGGCTAAAAAATAGGGTTAAATCGGAACCGTCCAGATTGGGCACGAATCTTGGAGCTCGGGGGTAAAAAGGTAATTTCACATACAGGCGGATCCAAAGCGGGTACTGGATCTCCTTCTCACAGATCCAATAACCCACGAATGGGTCCGCTCCAATTGGGCACGGGTCCCGATCCGAAGCGAGCCCAAACCAGCAAGAGACAAATCAGGGCCACTGATTTGACCAAGTCAACGGGCCTGATTTGCTCTCACCGGGAATCAAGGGGTTAGTTTCCTAAACAGACTATGAGGATTTTCCTCCTAGCAGTTACACAGGGAACCAGGCCTCTAATCACTCCCCGGGCGACTATAAATACCTCCCCTCTGCCACTGTGACCAGGTTAATCACTTTTTCACCACTTTAAGCTCTTTCTTAATCTCTTCTGATTACTGACAAGAGCGTCGGAGGGTGCGTCGCCGGAATCAACCCTGGTGTTTCGCACTTCCTTGTAGGTTGCGGCAGGAGCAAGAAGGCTTGGGTCAACTGTTCAGGTTTTTTTCGGACTCACAAATTCTATCTGTTTACCCCCACACCGAAATCAGCGGTAACAAATTGGCGCCGTCTGTGGGAAACGACCACACGAACAGCCTCAGCCCCTTCTCTGTCATCCTCTCCAACCATGCCTCCAAAGAAGGTCAGATCTAGAGGGTCAAACCGTGGGGCTAATCCCGCCGACCCTACAGAGGAAGCCCCTTTCAATCCTATTCCTCAGCCCGATCTTCCTCCGCCGGCCCAGCAGGGCCAACCTCCTCTTCCCAAGCAGCAACCCAACAATGGCCGTCCGGCCATAACGGTCGGAAGCAGAAGTAGCCCCTCAACCCGGACCATGTCTCGGTCCATAATGGGTCCTCGGACTCAATGGCTTCTCATCATCCCGACCTCCGCAACACACTCCTAAACCGCCAGAAAGATGAGGACCTCCGCACCTACCTTGATGAGAGGCAGGCCCGAGAGGGAGCCTCCCGCCAGCATCGTGGTGAGCGATCGCCTCACCGCCGAGGGGGCAGACGGTCTCCGGACCGAAGGGGCCGAGTGGCATCACCCGACCGCCGAAGGAGGATGCCACAGTCCCCCGCAGATCGGCATCATCGCAGGAACAGTGACGCACCCATCACCCGTGCCGAGTTCCTACAATTCCAAGACACCGTACTGCAGGCTCTCAACCTTCGGCAGAACGTCCAAAATGCCCAGAGGGCTCCGACGCCCCCGAGGGATCCCAGTCCTCGCCGCCGAACCCGAAGTCCTTCCCCGGCTCCCAGCCGCCAGCAGCAGCATTACAGTCCTCGCCGATCCCAGGACTAGCGGCGCCGCAGTCTGCGCTCCCCTTCCTATGAAGAAGAGTCCGGGGGGTCGTATGATTACCAGCGGAGGGACGACGCCCTCATCCGCCGCCTTCATGAGGTGGAAAGGCATATTGGCCGCATGGACAGAGAGGAGGAGTCCCGAGCAGGAACGGTCCGTCCCAGCAGACCCCCTTTCTCTCAGTCGATCATGGAAGCCCACATACCGAGGGGTTTCAAACCTCCGCAGTTTGAAACGTACTCAGGGAAATCCGACCCAGTTGATCACGTCGAAAGCTTCAAGACCCTGATGCTGATCCATCAAGCTTTCGATGCTGTGCTCTGCAGGACCTTCCCCGCCACCCTCAGGGGGTCGGCTCGGGAATGGTATTCCAGACTCGCTCCCTCCTCCATCTTCTCGTTCGAGCAGTTTGAAACACTGTTCATAACTCACTGATGAACCAAATATTATTCACTTTTAATAGCAATAATCTTAAGGCAATTAGACATTTAAATGCTCTATATATGGTACTTACGCTTCTTTTCTCTTTTTCCATAGGGAACAGCCTATAACAGCGAAACGATGCAGATTCAAGACTAATACAGACTGAAAGATGATTACACAGAATTTGCAGAACATCAGTCGACTGATTCTTCAAACAGGCGACTGAACAGAGAGGCTGAAGCTGACTGGCACAGTCGACTTACATCCAACACCAGTTGACTGGACAGATCAATAATGAAATCTACATGTCTCGATACAGTCGACTGGTGCGAAGACAAGTCGACTGGGATGCGGCGAGTCAGAAGATAAGAACAGATGTATCCTTATCCAGATCCGAATCAAAATTAAGTTATCCAAATCCAGGTGTTTTCTGTGAATAACAACTTTTCAAACAATCAAAGCAAGAAGCACGTGGTGAGCAGATAAGGAAGGAAAGAAGAAAAAGAGAAAGAAATAAAAGGCTGATGAAGATAAGGAAAGAAATAACAAAAGAGGAGGACTTCTCTGCAAAAAGTACAAACCCTAATTCTCTTCTCTTGTTCTATAAATACCAGTCAAGAAAGAAGCGGCAGATCTCTCTATCTCGAGAAGACCGGATCCATCATCAAGACTGATCGTCAACAGCAAGCATCAAAGAAGGAGAACAAGACGATTGCTGATTGGGCTAAAGTGCAACATCATACAAATCAGCGTTCTTCTGTTCTTTCTCTTAGTTTTATTTCTATTGTAGTCATGAACTCTATTTTATCAATCAATAAAAGTTTTATTATGTGGAACTAATTTCATGGTTGGGTAGATTGAAACCGTAGTTGTGTAATGCTATAGTCTTCTCTATTACTTATTGGTTGAACCTGATTGAATTGAGATGGATTTATCATTATCAAATTTGTTCAGAATTCTTAGGAGCAGTCGACTGTGGTGACAGCCAGTCGACTGACGTACGGAATCTGAGTTTATCAAGTTTGGGTATTATAAATCTGAATCTGTTAGATGGGCATATTGAGACGACCCGTATCTCGTGTTCATAACCCGTAACAAGGGAATCTCTAGGGGTTCTTGGTTTAATCAACTTGAGGGATCTAGATCTGATACCAATTTCTAGAACTTCAAGTGTTTGTTCGTTTCCACTGTTCTTATGTTTTCTTTAAGTGCAACTTAGTAGATACCATGCTAAATACTTAATGAAATAAACGAATTAGAGTAGATACCATGCCTAATTCTTGGCCTAGGGAAACATTACTTTAAGGAGTAGATACCATGCCCTTGAAGAGAACAAACATGAGTAATGGATGTAGTATATGACTTAGCATTACTGACTATTGGTGGAAATCAATACCCAACTACTTTAATAGAGATTTGTGACTCAACTTGTGATGCTATTTAATTTAGATTTTTATCCTTTTATTTTCTTAGACTTTTAGATCAATTCTTTAAAGATTCTGTTTTCTATTTTATTGATTAGTAAGTTAGAATCTACAATCTCTGTGGGATCGACCCTTGCTTGCCGCTACGCTTCTCCAAACGATTCGTGCACTTGCGAGGTTTATAATTTGTGTCTAGTTTTATCTATTTATTTAGGTATCTAGATTGCACAACACTCACTTCGTGAGTAGCAGGCGAGCTGAGAAGACAAGCCTCTCCCTACTGAACCTGCGGCAGGAAAGGGAAGAGAAGCTGCGGGACTATGTGAAGAGATTCACCGCAGAGGTCAGGTCTATCGCCTCCTTAGACCAGTCAGTGGCGACCGTGGCGTTCCAGTCGAACGTCCTCAATGCCTACCTCCGATCGTCCCTAGCCAAGAAGCCCCCGCATGACTTCGCCGACCTCCTCCTGAGGTGCGAGAAGTATATCCGAACAGAGGAGGCTGAAGCCCTCCCAAGCTTCGGGGGGCCCTCCTCAGGGTCGAAGAGGAAGGCGACGGGGGAAGAGGGGTCCAAGAAAGCGCAGAAGGACAACGGCGGTCAGCGTCGCCCTCCCCCCAGGTTCGAGAAGTTCACTCCCCTCACCACTAACGTCTCCACCATCCTAATGGAAGTGGAGAAGGAGGGAGTCATCCCTCCAGCTCCGAGGATGCACACCCCGACAAAGAGGAGGAACAAAGATAAATGGTGTCGTTACCATCGGGATCACGGCCACGACACGAACGACTGCCGGGCATTGAGAGATTAGATAGAAGCCCTCATCCGGAGGGGGCAGTTGGCCAAATTCGTGAAGGCTAACGATCGGGCGGATCGAACTCTCCTCCACCTCGGGGGGCTAACAAGCGCTCCGAGCGACACGAGGAGACACCCGAGTTCGAGGAAGAACGGATTCGGCACCTGATCCACGGAGGCCCCATGGGAGGCTCCTCTAATTCCTCTCGGAAGGCCTTCGTCCGAGAGGTCAACTCGGTTCACAGCGCCCCTCCTCCCAAAGGTCTCGGCGTCCCTGTGTCTTTCTCCGATGCAGACCTCGAAGGGGTCCGAACCCCGCACTGTGACGCCCTCGTCATCGACCTCCGCATGGCCAACTTCAAGGTGCAGAGGATCATAGTAGACAATGGGAGTTCGGTCAATATTCTCTTCCTCTCAGCCTTCCGAGGCCTGCAGCTGTCCCGAGACCGTCTCAGGGCGGCCGGTTACACACTCCACGGGTTCACGGGGGTCCCGGTAACTGTCGAGGGGGTGATAACCCTAGACGTAACCGCGGGAAGCACCCCTACCACCCGGACCGAGCCGATGGACTTCATGGTCGTTGACGTCCCGGCAGCGTATAATGTCATTCTAGGCCGATCCGGCCTAGCCGCCTTGGAAGCTGTCCCCTCGGCGTACCATTTGAAAATGAAGTTCCCCACTCGGTCGGGAGTAGGGGAAGTCAAGGGAAGCCAAGAAACAGCCCGAAAGTGCTACATGACTTCCACGGGGGGACCAGTGCTCTCGCTCGAGACACTAGAAATCTTCGAGCCGAAAGCTCGGCCAACGTCCGAGCCGGCGGACGAGTTAGAAGAAGTGCTCTTCTCGGACGAGGACCCGAGCCGGAAGTTCCTCATCAGCAAGTCCTTACCGACCGCACTGTGCTCGGACCTGATTAAGTGCATCCAGGATAACCGTGACTTGTTTGCATGGTCGGCCGCGGACATTCCCGGCATTTCTGAGGAGTTGCTCGTCCATCACCTAAGTGTCGAGCCGGGGTGCAAACTGGTTCAGCAGAGGAGGCGAAAGTTCGCTCCCGAGCGACAGCAGGCCATCAAGGAGGAGGTGGATAAACTGCTGAAGGCCAAGTTCATACAGGAGGTAAACTACCCTGAGTGGCTCTCCAATGTTGTAATGGTCAAGAAGTCGAACGGCTCTTGGAGAATATGCATTGACTTCACTGACCTGAATAAGGCGTGTCCGAAGGACCCATTCCCTCTTCTGAACATCGACACCCTCATTGACGCCACCTCGGGCCATGAGCTCCTCAGCTTCATGGATGCCTTCTCAAGCTATAATCAAATCCGAATGTTCCCTCCGGACATTCCGAAGACCTCCTTCATCACCGACCAAGGCCTCTACTACTATCGGGTCATGCCGTTCGGGTTGAAGAACGCGGGCGCCACCTATCAGCGCCTCGTCAACAAGGTCTTCCAGAACCAGATAGGTCGGAATATGGAGGTGTACGTCGACGACATGCTCGTCAAAAGTGTCCGAGACACAGATCACGTGGCCGACCTCTAGGAGGCCTTCGGTGTATTGAGAAGGCACAACATGCGGCTGAACCCGAACAAGTGTGCGTTCGGGGTCTCCTCGGGAAAATTCCTCGGCTTCATGGTAAGCCAACGAGGAATCGAAGCTAATCCCGAGAAGATTAAGGCCATATTAGACATGGCCCCGCCTCGGAACATCAAGGAGGTGCAGAAGCTCACTGGTCGGCTCGCTGCTATCGGTCGGTTCCTCTCGAAGTCGGGGGAAAAGTGCCTCCCCTTCTTCAAAGCACTCAGGGGGACTAAGGGTTTTGAATGGGGCCAACCACAACAGGAGTCGTTCGACCAACTAAAGGCCTACTTGGTGAACCCCCCTCTGCTCAGCAAACCGATCCTGGGCGAGACTCTCTTCGTCTACTTGGCTGCTTCCGAGCAGACCTTGAGCGCTGTCTTGGTAAGAGAGGAGGACCGGTCCCAAAGGCCCATCTACTACGTGAGCAAAGTGCTTCGGGACGCCGAGCTCCGCTATCCGAAGATAGAGAAGATGGCCTACGCCCTAGTCACGGCGGCGAGGAAGCTTCGGCCATACTTTCAGTCCCACTCGATCGTGGTCCTCACCGACCAACCCCTAAAGCAGATCCTCTACAAGCCTGAGACCTCGGGCCGGCTGATGAAGTGGTCCATAGAGCTGAGCCAGCATGACATCTCTTACCAGCCTCGGATGGCAATTAAGGTGCAGGCACTCGCCGACTTCATCGTAGAGTCCACTATCCCTGAGGTCGGCAACATCCCGAATGGACCCCCCATTTGGACAGTCTTCGTGGACGGATCCTCCTGTAATGAAGGAAGCGGCGCCGGCATCATCCTGAACGGCCCTGACGACTCTGGCATCATCCTGAACGGCCCTGACGACTTCGTCCTCCAGTATGCGATCAGCATGAGCTTCAAAGCCTCGAACAATGAGGCAGAGTACGAAGCACTCATTGCTGGTCTCGGACTTGCTCGAAGTGCTGGGGCGCAGCGCCTCCGAATCCACAGCGATTCCCAGCTCGTCGTGAACCAAGTCTTGGGCGAGTACGAGGCCCGAGACGAGTGGATGGCGAAGTACCTTGCTAAGGTTCGGGCCCTCATGAGCCGGTTCGAGGAGGCGCTCATCCAGCGGGTCCCTCGTGAAGAGAACTCACAGGCCGATGCCCTCTCCAAATTGGCCTCGTCCTCCCTGCAAGGTCTCGACCAGACCGTACTGATCGAAGTCCTCTCTAAGTCGAGCATCGAAGACGAGACACCTGGCTCGGCGGAATCGTTGCCGGTCATGTTACAAGATAATTGGATGAAGCCTTTAGTGGAGTTCTTAAGGGACGGGCTCCTACCCGAAGACCCCAAAGAGGCGCGCCGAGTCAGAACCCGGGCCGAGCGGTATGTCTTGATCGAGGGCATCTTATACAAACGCTCTTTCTCTCAAATAGACGGCCGACCATACCTAAGGTGCCTCTCTCCGGAGCAGGCCGAATATGCCCCACAGGAGCTCCATGAAGGCATCGGAGGGGCACACTCAGGATTTAGGTCCTTGGCCCGAAAAGCTTTGAATTATGGATACTTCTGGCCGACCCTCCTTCAGGACGCTGAGCGACACGTTCGGCAATGCAGCTCTTGTCAGAGACACTCCAGCATCCGTCGCCTCCCTCAGGCCAACCTCGCCTCCCTATCGAGTCCCATCCCCTTTGCAATGTGGGAGATGGATTTACTAGGGCATTTCCCTCCGGCTCCGGGCCAGTTCAGGTTCTTGGTCGTAGCCATCGACTACTTCTCGAAGTGGGTCGAGGCCGAGCCCCTCGCCACTATAACCGAGAACAAGGTGGTACAGTTCTTCTGGAAGAGCATCATCTGTAGGTTCGGCGTCCCCCGTGTCCTCGTGACGGACAATGGGACTCAGTTCACTGGCGCAGCATTCCGAGCTCTATGCGACGACCTTGCTATCCAGCAGCGCTTCTCGTCCGTCTCCCACCCTCAGTCGAACGGACAAGCAGAAAATGCTAATCGGCAGATCCTCGCAGGCATCAAGAAAAGGCTGGACAAAAGTTCCAAGGGCTTATGGGTCGACCAACTCCCCAACGTCCTATGGAACTACCGCACGAGCAAGCGGACCCCCACAGGCGAGTCCCCTTTCAACCTCACCTATGGGTCCGAGGCCGTGATACCTCTCGAGGTCGGAATACCTTCCCCTCGGCTCACAGCCTATGACGAAGCACAGAATGCCAGGGACCTCAGAGCAGACTTAGACCTGATAGATGAACTGAGGGAAAGAGCGGCGATTCGGTAGCAGAGTTACCGAAGAAGGGTTGAACTGGCGTACAAAAAAAAGGTCCGACCCGCCAACCTTAAGCAAGGAGATTTAGTCTTGAGAAAATTGGCCATATCCTTCCCCAATCAGAAGAGCAAGCTGGCTCTGAACTGGGAAGGGTCGTACAGGGTCACGAGGGTAGTTCGGTCCCGAGCTTATCGTCTTGAAGATCTAGAGGGCAGAGAGCTTCCGAGGACCTGGAATGCCGACCACCTCCTAAAATACCAAGAGAGCGCTCCAGCGCCACTCTAAGTATCATAGGATATCGAGCCATTCCAGTCCTCTGACTTGCAACCTATTTTCATAAATTGTACTATGTAAAACGGTTCACCGTCGATTATCAATAAAGAAAGCTCTTTCATGTTTGAGAATTCGCATGTTTCTCTCCCCTCTTATCACCTGCTTTTTAAATTTTGATCTCAACCAATGGCTCGGAGTCCGCATTCGGCTCGACCTCACCTCCTCGGCTCGTCCCTGGACGAACCAGGGGTAGACCGTCGTTCGGAACTGCTCCCACAACCATTGAACTAAACCGATGGTTCGGAGTCCAACACTCGGCTCGACTTTACCTCCTCGGCTCGCCTCCGAACGAGCCAGAGGTAGATCGCCGTTCGGAATTGCTCCCACAACCGTTGAACTAAACCGATGGTTCGGAGTCCAACACACGGCTCAACTTTACCTCCTCGGCCCGCCTCCGAGCGTGCCAGGGGTAGATCGCCGTTCGGAATTGCTCCCACAACCGTTGAACTACACCGATGGTTCGGAATCCAACACTCGGCTCAACTTTACCTCCTCGGCTCGCCTCCGGGCGAGCCAGGGGTAGATCGCCGTTCGGAATTGATCCCACAACCGTTGAACTACACCGATCGTTCAGAGTCCAACACTCGGCTCGACTTTACCTCCTCGGCTCGCCTCCGGGCGAGCCAGGGGTAGATCGCCGTTCGGAATTGCTCCCATAACCGTTGAACTACACCGATGGTTCGGGGTCCAACACTCGGCTCGACTTTACCTCCTCGGCTCGCCTCCGGGCGAGCCAGGGGTAGATCGCCGTTCGGAATTGCTCCCACAACCGTCGAACAACAACGATGGTCCCGGGGTCCAACACTTGGCTCCCAGTCCCCCCAAGCTTGCTTCGCGGCAGACCGGGAGTGGACCCCCACTCCGCTTCGCCAGTGGAGGGATACTGAAGCTACGTTCGGCCACATAATCCGAGCAATCTTGCCTATCAGCCGAAGCACGAAGCCCTATGTCTTCGGTCGGCTACCGAGCAAGTGCCTTCCCGAGCTCGCAAACGGAGAAAACACACTTTCTCCTCAACTTTCGCGCATGATCTCGATCAGACGGCCCAGATCTTGCCAACGATGCTAAACGACAAGATAGCGTTTTCTTGGAAACTGAGCTGCCTCGAGATTCGTGCCTATGTTCAACGACTCAGATCTTGCCACCTACGCTAAACGACAAGATAGCGTTTTCTTGGGGACTGAGCCGCCTAGGGATTCGTGCCGTACCTTGTCAGAGTCGCTAAACGACGAAGTACTGTACTCATAGGAACCCGTTCGGTTCAACACTCTCGCCGAAGGAACTAACACGCTCGGTTCAAAGATCTCGGCGCGACCAACACAGTTATAAGCAAGACAAATATGCAGTGCAATGGAAGATATTTTATTAAACAACCGGGCCATAATACAAAGCACATTTTTTCCATACTTACAAAGTGTTTGCAAACAAAATACACGACGCCGACCCACTATACTTGGCCCTCATATGGAAATATCTTCACTAGACTGTTCGTCCTCCTCTGCTGGTAGCTCCCCTGCATCGTTCCGGAGCTTCGCTACCACAGTCTGCAAGTGTCGAATCTCCGAGAGCAAATCGTCCCGCTCGGCTATAATCTTCGACTGGTTGTGCCGAATACACTTGACCCGAAGAGCGTTGCTGAAAGCGTTTTGCGAATCTTCGTCCCCTTCTACAGGGCTCAACTCGGCGATCCTATTCTCCAGGCGTTGGATCTCGGCTTCCCGTAGGTCGAGGACGGACAAAAGGTGGGCCCGCTCACCCTAAGCTCGGCATAACTCCAGCTCGACGCTCCTAGGACTCAGAGCCGCCGTCCCAGAAGTGGCTTCAGATTCAGAGTCATCATCCGAGCCGTGGAGATCAGCATATGGATCGGCCGCCTCGAGCTGAAAAAAGGGGAAAACAAATAGCAAGATTTCAATACACTGCCGAAGTCCAACACTTGGAAATTTTCCGAAGAAACTTTCAGATTTGCATTCATATATATAGTGGCTTCACATACATCAAGAACGACTCTACTACAACGTTTTACAACAAATCAGAGGGGACAGAAAGCGACATGATCAGGGCCTCTTCGGAAGGGGAATGCTTCGGTTTAAGGAAACGCGAGGACGACGAGGCCTGCCCTCCGAACTCGATCCTAAACCAATGAAACGTGAACCCCCTTCGCTGCTAACCCTAATTATGGTGCCGACCGAGGCACCGCTCGACGAGACGGCTGCGCTACTCTGAGCGTCGACTGGGCTCCGCCTAACCGCGGGTAAACGTATCGCGAGTTCGTAAAAAGAAATCCCTCTCTCGCTCTCTTCGCGAGTACACGACGTACTGCGGACGTTAGCCCTCTCCGGCATAGGCTTGGGCGACACGACCTCTTCCTCCAGTTCAATGATTCTGTCTCTCAGAGCGTCGTTCTTTGCCAACTTCTTCGGACGAGAAGGCCTTGACGAGCCAGAGACTGTGGCGCCATCGGTCGCGAGCCGTCGGAAGTGAGTGACCTCGATCCCCCTATCTATCGTGATCCTTCTGAGCCTGTCGACCTCGGCCAACAATATCTTACGCTCGGCCAACACCTTCTCTAGCTCGGAAGTCAGCTTCTCTTCCGCCACCGAGCGTTCTTTCTCCGCTAATTCCATGTATTGGACCTCAGCCAAAAGCTCGCCATTCTTCTGCTCGGCGGCGGTGAGCTCTCTATGAAGCCGCTCGACCTCGCCCACAAGAGCAGAGATCGGGGGTCGCTTTTGCAGCTGCGCCAACTCGCGACACTTCGCCCTGGCCAGCGCCTTTACCTCCCCCAGTTCCAAAAATAAGTGAAAGTGCTTATCATGGCTCAATGACAGCTCTCGCTTCGTCTTGACCAACTCCTTACGGAGGTACGAAACCTCCGTGATCGGACCGAACTTCACCTGAAAAGCGGAGATGAGTCTGAGGGGACAATACATGGAAACATCTACAACTAGTCACACACAAATCCGAGGCTCAACACTTGGATAAATTTTGGCCAAACAAAATGTTTTCATTCAAAACCGAGGAGAAAGTTTTACAAAAGCGGTGGCCAGTCCGCAGTTAGGCTTACAAAAAGAGACAAAACAAAAAAAAATAACCGAGTCAGGGGTCGACCTTTTTGCCGCTCGGATCCGTCGACCCCCCAGTCTCGCCCTCGCCATCGCCCTCGCCTTCGCCTTTGCTCCCGCTCTCCTCCTCGGAGTCGTCTTCCTCCTCCTCCTCGGCCTCGGTCTCCCCTGGGCCTTCGACACCCTCCGTTTCTCCCTCAGGGTTGAGCAGCCCCTCGGGAACCTCCTCCTCCCCTTCCACGGGGTCGTAAAAACGGTAGGAGGACGTATCGAAGCCAGGGTTTTTGGCGGCTACGTGGAGCAAGGCTCGACCGTAGGCATCCTCCATGTTCTGGAGCATGTGCTGCGCGGCCTCCTCCTGCACGGCCTTCTTCACCTTCTTCACCTTCTTCTGGTGTTTGGCCATGATCTTCTCGGCCCTCTTCCGAGCCTTCTCCGCCTCCGACCGAGCGTTGTCCAACGCCTCCTTCAGCTCGGCAGCCTCCTTCTCCGAGGCCTCAAGTTTGGCCGCCGCATCCTTCGACAGCTGAATGGCGTCAGCCAGCTGCTGCTCCAGCCCCTTCACTTCAGCACCCCTCTTTGCCGAGAGCAGCTGCTCGGCATCAAGCAGCTGTGTGGCCTTGACGCGCTCCGCCCTCTCCCGCTCGTTCTCTTGCTCCTTGTTCGCAAACTCCTCGAGCAGGAAATTGAAGTGGCAAAGAGTCTGAGAATGAACGACACATTAAAATTCGAACCCAAAGACTTAGAAAAATTCTAAGAAAGAAATTTTGATGAGGGAGAGCTCGGCCTACTTACCGACATAGTATTCCGAGCAATCTGCATCACGGCGTCCCCTGCCAGCCCGGCCTTCAGGGTCGCTCGATCCTTTGGGGTCGGCAGGTGCCTCACTGCCTCCATGCAAATGTTGCCGTCGCCCAAGAAGCCGTCGACGTTAATCACCTGCCAGTCAGGGACGAAGATCTGCTTATGACGCTCGGTCAAGATCTTCTCCGCCTCGGCAATGAGGGGTGGAACTTGGAGGGACAACACCTCTTTCACGCTGAACGCACCGCTCGACGAACCGGGAGCGTCCCCCTTCGGGGTTGGTGTCGGCGCACCCGAGGCAGGAGGGTCGAGGACCATGACCTCCCCCTGCTCGAGGACCATGACCTTCGGCTGGTCGGCAGCCTTCACGACCGAAGGCTTCTTCGAGGCTCGGCTGTCCTGAGGCCCCACCGAAGGCCTCTTCTTCTTCGCCTCCTGCTCCGACCGGCCCTTCGCCACCAGAGCTTTGTAATCCAGCTTCATCGTCTCTGCACAAGCCGAATGAAAAAACTTAGAAAAATTTTCATGAACTTTAAGCAAAGAGTATAAATACCAGAAGCATACTAGGGTTGATCGGACTGAGACCCCCTCGGAACAGATCCCCCTCGGTAATTTCTTTCCAGTTTAGCGCTGGCAGGGCGAGGAGCTTCTTCTGGACCTCCGCCTCCTCATCACTCAGTACCGCCTCCTTCTTGGTCCGCTTGGCCAGACCATCCTTTGCCCAAACCGGTGGTATCACCCACGGTGCAGGGGCTCGGATGAGGAAGTACTTCTCCTTCCAATGTTTGATCGAGTCCGGATTCTCGATCAGCTTCACGCCCGTCCGGGGCGAAAGATAGAACCTCTGTTCGTCTCGCCTTCGCTGACAAGGTCGGTAGAGGCTCCAAAAGAGGAACATACTCGGCTTGGCACCAACCTCTTGGCATCGGAGGACGAATGCCATGACGTGCCTCCATGTGTTCGACATCAGCTGGGCGGGGCTCAAACCGTACCATGTCAGGACATCGACCACGAATGGGTGGAGTGGAAAACGGAGTCCGGCAATAAGAGAGTCGACCGGAAAGACGCACACGTCTGACGAAGACTTTGTGTTGGCTCGGAAACCCGGCCCGGGGAGGAGCAGTCCATAGTCGGCAGGGATCTGGAAGCCCTCTCGGATCAGGTGAAGGTCACCCTCGGTGAGAGACAAGATGGTATGGTCCACCTCGGACAGCTCCCTCGGCTCGTTCTCTTCCACCAACTTAGCCGTGCCTTGGGTCACTCTCTCCAAGGTGTCCTCGGCGTAGTCCCGTACGCCTCCCACGCTCGACAGAGAAATGGGCTGCCGACCGAACGCTCCAGCCGTCTTCGGCGTCTCCACGATCGTGACCACGGCCTTGCCCTTCCGGGACACCGCCGCAACCTCCTTAGGCAGCTCGGCCACTTTGCCTTCTCTGTCCGGATGAACGACATTCTGATCGCTCGGCTCCACTACCTCCTTCCCTTCGCCCCCTCGGCCTACTGCTTGCTCCGAGGCGGGGGTCTCATCCAAGAGCATAACCTTAACCATTTTTCTAAGAGAGAAGGGAAAGAGACTGACCTTAAAGTGATAGGTACGGTCGGAAAGTTTGCCGGAGACAAGAAACGCCTTGCCGCGTCAGCTAGCACCACCACCAAGGAGCTAAAAACTTCGAAGGCAAAAAGTAAAAACTGAAGGGAGAGAGTAAAAGTAAAAAGTGAGACTTGGTCTGAGGGGGGGTGAAGATTTATAGTAAAAAGGAACGTCCCTTGGACTTCCAAACGAAAAAGCGCGACTCTTGGGCCGCTCTCGAAACGTCGCGAAGACCCAACACAGCTACCTTCTTCGCCAAGGCAACTAGCCCGGTATATCGAGACCGGGAGCCAAACCATACGCCATCCGACCACGCCAGTAAAGAGACCGGTCGGCTACCGAGCAAGTACCTATCCGGGCTGGCAAACAGGGAAAACTCCCTTTCCCCTCAGACTTCGCGTAAAATCTCAATCAGACGGCCCAGATCTCGCCGAGAACACTAGACGACAAGATAGTGTTTTCTCGAGAGATGTGCTCGTCTCGAGATAAACAACGCCATCCAACGGTACAAATTGCATGAAGTCGCTCGGATGGCCTACACTTCCTCCATACCCCACCTCTATCTGAAGAAACCAGAAAAAATTTTAATTTAAAGTTTTAAGGCACCGCCTTCGGCGGGCCCCCCAGGCCCCATGTCTTGGTCGGCATTCCACCAACCCACGAGGCCCGGTCAAAAACAGATCGGTACACCCCCCATATCTAACCCCTTCGAGCCGACAACCATCGAAAGCCGTCGGCCCGGAAGGAAGACAGAGATGGGAGGAGGCCCATCTTCCCGAAGCTGCTGCAGTCCCTCGGTTCCGGACTAGGATCATCACCTCTTCTACCATGATCTTCCCCGACCCTGACACCCACGTTAGGGCCCTCAGAATCGGGTGAAGATCTTGGTGGAAGAACGACCACCCGTCCTACCTGAGCAAAGTCGTCCCTCGGCTCTGGACTAGGGTCATCACCTCTTCTACGATGACCTTCCCCGACCCTGACACCCACGATGGGGCCCTCAGAATCGGGAGAAGATCATTGTGGAAGAACGACCACCCGTCCTACCGAGACAGATCGCCCCCTTCAGATCCTGACTTCGGCGGTCTACCCTTCGGCCCAAATCTCCCCCGACCCTGACACCTCCATCCGGGCCGTCAGAGTCAGGAGAAGATTTGGGCGGGAGAACAACCACCAGTCGTCCCGAAGCAAACCCTCCCCTCGGACCGGACTAGGGTCATCACTTCTCCTACCGTGACCCTCCGATTCTAACACCCACGCCGAGGCCGTCAGAATCGGGAGAAGATCACGGTAGGAGAACGACCACCCGTCCAACCGAGGCTCGTCCCACAAATCCAGACTCTGGTAGTCACCCCTTCTACCAGGATCACCCCCGATCTTGACACCCGAATCGGGCCGGTCAAAATCGGGTGATGATCATGGCGGAAGGGTAACCACCCGTCCTTCTGATGCAGCTCACCCCTCGGACTCGGACATGGATCATCACCTCTTCCACCATGATCTCCGCCGACCCTGACACCCACCGAGGGGCAACCAGAGTCGACAGAAGATCTTGGTGGAAGAACGACCACCCGTCCTTCCGAGGCACCTCGCCCCTCGGGTCCGGACTATAGTCGTCGTCTCTACTGCCTTATTCTCTCCCGCTCCTGACATCCCCTTTCGAGCCGTGAGGAACGAGAGAAGAACAAGGCAACAGAGGGACCACCCATCCCTCCGAAGAAACTCATCCCTCGGGTCCGAACTACGGTCGTCACCACTACTGCCTCATTCCCCCCCTCCCCCCGCTCCTGACATCCACTTTGGGGCCGTCCGGAATGGGAGAAGAAAAAGGCAAAAGAGCAACCACCCCTTCGAACCTCGAAAGATAAGTGACCCAAGGCCAATGCCTCCGAGGTTTGAAACTCTACTTTGTTGCGAGTAAAATAACAAAGGGAGTGGAGTACTTATAAGCTCCCCTCCAAGGCCTGACCATTATGACCCTGGGGAAGGTGGAACGCCGCACAAACCCCGAGGCACCATTAATGTCCTTGGGAACAGAATCACCTCGAGACAGTCCGCGCCACGTCGCCCGACTCGCCGAGACCCCCTGTCTTCGGTCGGCGTCCGAGCAAGTGCCTTCCCGAGCTCGCAAATGAAGAAAACTCACTTTCTCCTCAACTTTCGTGCATGATCTCGATCAGACGGCTCAGATCTTGCCACCGACGCTAAACGACAAGATAGCATTTTCTTGGGAACTGAGCCGCCTCGAGATTCGTGCCTACGATCAACGACTCAGATCTTGCCACCTGCGCTAAACGACAAGATAGTGTTTTCTTGGGAGATGTGCCCGTCTCGAGATGCGCGTCCTCATCCGACAGCTCAGATTGCGCCACGTCGCTCGGCCTGCCGAGACCCTCTGTCTTCGGTCGGTGTCCGAGCAAGTGCCTTCCCGAGCTCGCAAATGGGGAAAACTCACTTTTTCCTCAAAAATCGCGCCTGATCTCGATCAGACGGCTCAGATCTCGCCGAGGACACTAAATGACAAGATAGTGTTTTCTTGAGAGATGTGCCCGTCTCGAGATGCGCGTCCTCATCCGACGGCTCAGATTGAGCCACGTCGCTCGGCCTGCCGAGACCCCCTGTCTTCGATCGGCAGCCGAGCAAGTGCCATTCCGAGCTCGCAAACGGAGAAAAAAGCTTCTGAGCGATAACAACCAATGGATCTCTCAGAAATTCGAGCTCATCCATGATCGACGGCTCAGATCGAGCCACGTCATAAATCGGTATTAAAAATCATTTTTTATTTATTCAAATCGTTTTATTTATTTAAAAATTGCGAAAAAAATTGCTAAAAAATCGGAAAAATTAACTAAAAGTTCTAGGAAATAATTAAAAAATTCGGGGGTATATTTTTGAGCCCCTGAACGGACAATTATCGCCTAGAATGCACTGTTAAGGCCCCCGAACGATTAGTAAACACATCGCAAAATTAAGTAAATAATCCAAAAAAATAGATAAAAGCCGTCAAATACTCGATATGGTTAGGAAACAGCACATGGCATCAAAAAATTACCTCACTACCCCCTTCGAGATTCTAAGTCCTCCATATGGACTTCGATACAACTCCGCTAGCCACCAAAACAGTCAAACTACTCCTCAAAGGCTGATCACGCTCAGTCTTTAGGAGTGGGGGGCTCGTGATATGGCTAAAAAATGGGGTTAAATCGGAACCGTCCAGATTGGGCACGAATCTTGGAGCTCGGGGGTAAAAAGGTAATTTCACATACAGGCGGATCCAAAGCGAGTACTGGATCTCCTTCTCACAGATCCAATAACCCACGAATGGGTCCGCTCCAATTGGGCACGGGTCCCGACCCGAAGCGAGCCCAGACCAGCAAGAGACAAATCAGGGCCACAGATTTGACCAAGTCAACGGGCCAGATTTGCTCTCACCGAGAATCAAGGGGTTAGTTTCCTAAACAGACTGTGAGGATTTTCCTCCTAGCAGTTACACAGGGAACTAGGCCTCTAATCACTCCCCGGGCGACTATAAATACCTCCCCTCTGCCAGTGTGACCAGGTTAATCACATTTTCACCACTTTAAGCTCTTTCTTAATCTCTTCTGATTACTGACAAGAGCGTCGGAGGGTGCGTCGCCAGAATCAACCCCGGTGTTTCACACTTCCTTGCAGGTTGCGGCAGGAGCAAGAAGGCTTGGGTCAACTGTTCAGGTTTTTCTCGGACTCACAAATTCTATCTGTTTACCCTCACACCGAAATCAGCGGTAACAATAACCTAGGCTCAGTTAATCGATAATCATGTAATCAAGGATCAAGAGTCATGTAATCAAGAGTCATGTAATCAAGAATCATGTAATCAAGAATTAAGAGTCATGTAACGAAGAGTCATGTAATCAAGAATCATGCTTAGTGAAGATCTCAAGTTTATCTGTTTTATTAACTTATCTAATGCACGCAATCCTGTGTCCCATACCACAAGTTCGGTGCATATCAATCATGTGACGTTTAGACTTAAGTAGTGAATTCTATAGGATTATGTACTCGGGTCTTCCAGTGATAGTATCAAGATATGTAATCATGAATTATGTAATCGAGAATTATGTAATCAAGAATTGTGTAATTAAGAATCAAGAATCAAGAATCACTATTTCGCGAAACACGGGCCCCCTTTCGAGTATACTCCCCTATATTGTCCACTATTAAGTCGTACCCTTATAACCCCGCCTTGTTATTCTCTTATAATTAATTATGAACATGCAGTTGGTACGACTAGTGGAACGGTGTAATCAAATAGTTTAGTCAAGAAAAATATCAAGGGCAGTAATCATGGACATGAGACGTAAAACGAGTACATGTATCGAGAGTAGTTATTATAGAATTATCAAGTGGTATAAAATGCATTCTATCAACCTATTATATCTATGCAAGTTATTATTACAAGAACAATAATACACTCAGTTCATTAAATATTAAAAGTAATGGGTTTATATGCAAAAACGTAGAGATGAATTTTTAGACAACTTGACATATCTGCATTCAAACTCACTTTTCCGTTGTTACAGAAAAGCAAATCCAATTCCGTCAGAGATTTTAGAAATTAGACTCTTTTCCGGTTCCAACGCATATTCACACGATATATTCTGGAGACAGTAGCTATGCTTACAAATTCATTCTTCGCTGGTTTCGATGTTTCGCGCGCATTCTGAAAATTCAGAGTCACAATACTAAAATTGTGATATCTCACAATCTATACATCTGATTGAGAAACCGTAATATGTTTCAGATATCTAGACTCGAAGGGCTACGATTTTCATGTAGAAAGTTTTTCGATCCAGTATCGGGAAGATGGTCAAATTCTCAGTACAAGATACCGGTTAGTAATCCCGTGCAGGTTCAGAAATTCACGATATGACAATACTAAAATCGCGATATCTCACAATCTATACATCCGATTGAGAAATCGTAAGATGTTCTGGATTCGGGACTTGATGGGCTACGATTTTCACGTAGAAAATCTTCAATCCAGTATTGGGAATATGGTCGAATTCTTAGTGCAAGGTCAAGAAATTTAGAGATAGTAAGGTTGAATATTCGATATTCGATAACACGATTCGAAATGTGTTAACAGTTCACTCTTGAGTTGATATAGCATGAAACCAGTGAATCGAACAGAGTTTGATAATAAAATATGATGATAACTAGACTACTTGGCACGAGTCCAAGGAAAATGCTTGTATGAGAACAAAAAGATTGTACAAGGTACTTACCTTATAATATGACAATCTCGGTGGTGGTGTTAACCACGGAAAAAAGAAGCGACGTCGGCAACGGACGGTGGCACAACGACAGTATGTATGGAGGCAAGATGGCAACGAGCGAGCTACGGTAGCAATGGTGAGTGACAACAACAACGAGGTGATGGTGCGGCATCGGGTTATTTTTTCGGGATTCACGGGATCGTAGAAATGGAGTCGTCGGCTCGAAGGTGGAGGGTAAAGTGAAGCTCGGGTGTTGCTTGAGCTCTCGGGTGTGAAGAAGGCAGAGAAAGAATGGAGGAAAAATGAAGAATGAGACGTAGAGATGGGGGGTTGATGTGTTATGCATGTGTGTGTGTATGCATATATATAGATTTAAACAAGGAGAGAGGGAGAGAGAGTTGGCTGGTTGTATATGGAGTCATGAAGCAATTGTGCATGCATGTGTGGAGTTAGGTGTAGGAGTGTGGAAAAAAGATGAGAAGAGTTAGGCTGTTAGAAGAAAAATGAGGGAGTTAGGTTAGAGAATGAGAAAAATGATGGGGGGAGGTTGGCTTATGCAGAAATGGAGAAGTAGGGAGGGAGAAAAATAAGGTGTAGGGAGGAAGAAAATAAGGTGTAGGAGTTAGGTTAGCTGTTGATTAGGTTTAGGATTAGGATTAGTATTAATCAGGGTTAAAGTTTGTATTTAAACTCCGATCGAAAAATCACAAAATTATGGAATTGATTAGAAAAATATTCTGGCTTTAGATAAAGAGTCCAAAGAGAAAAATAAAACTTATCTGAAAATTGAAATACAAAAATTCACGTAATAAAATACGTACAACTGGAATAGGGAGTTACAATCCTACCCACCTTACAAAAAAATTTCGTCCTCGAAATTTACTTAGGCGAGATATAGGATAACTTAAGAAGCAAATGCAATACTCTTCAATGAAAAGTACAATAGAAGAAAAAAGAAACAAAGAGTACAAAGGCACGAAAACAACTAAAGAAAAATTGTGCATCCTCAACTGGAGGACTCAACAATTTGATGTTTGGGATTAGAATCTGAACCACCGACATCACTAATATCCCAATTCAGCTGAGTCACAAGCTCATCTCGCTCTGGCACATACTCTTCCAATTTTCTTAGTAATTCCTTAGGCGATGGAGCTAAAATCAAGATGCGTCTGGCCTTACTGGATATAAACTCCTCAGCCATTGCTGAATTTATGAAAGACAGAAGCGAGTCGTAATATCCATCAACATTTAAAAGACCTACCGGTTTGCTGTGGATCCCCAGTTGAGCCCAAGTGATCACCTCGAACAATTCCTCAAGTGTTCCACAACCTCCGGGCAAGGCTATGAAAGCATCAGCAGCGCGAGCCATTTCAGCCATCCTCTCGTGCATGTTAGAGACAACTCTAACAACTCCCACAGTTCCCCCAGTAATCTCTTTTGGCATCAGCGACTTGGGAATCACTCCCAAAACGTGTCGGCCACCAGCACGAATAGCGTTAGAAACCAGGCCCATCAATCCTATACTCCCACCACCGTAGACGAGATCGATATTCCTATCTATAAGTTCCTTGCCGAGCTCGTTCGCGGGTTCTTGGTAGCTAGCTCTTTCGCCAGAGCTACTGCCACAAAATACACAAATCCTACCAAATCTCGATGAAGATGAAGAAAGCTTCATCTTCTTCCCTGCTTCACTCTCTTCTTCCACCGATTTTCTCTTCATCCCCGCTACCGATTCTTGATCTCTTCTTTCCATTTGCCAAGAAAATCCACGCTCCTACTCTCTATTTCTTTCTTGCTCCCGCCTCTGCTACCGGCTTCTCACTCTCTCTCTTCTCCGAAGCTTGCTTCCGAGTTGCCTTCTTCTTTCTCTTCTTCCCTTTCTTCTCCGGCTTCTTTTTCTCTTTCATTCTTCTCCGACTTCTCTCTCTTTCTTCTTTCTTCTTCCTTCTCCGACTTCTCTCTCTTCCTTCTTCCTCTTTCTTTCTCTTTTTCTTTCTTTCTCTTTTTCTTTCTTCTTTCTTTGACTTCTCTCCTCATTTCTCTTCTTTTTGTCTTTTCTTCATTAATTCACCGCCCCTTATAACCGGCCTATGGCCAATATTTGCACATTGTTTCCTATCCATTCTAAATATAACAGCGAACCCTGAGATGTTGATGACGATTTGCTTTGAAATTCATTCCACGAATCAATAAGGGACTCTGCTATGCTTTCGATGCACCACTCTAATGGTGATGCTTCTTGCTGCTGATATCAAATGATAGCGATCGACGAATTGAGCAGAATTAAGAGATTGGTAACACGAATATGTTGGTTGTCAAACTTATTTGGTAAAGTGGGCCCCATCCACCAAACAATGATGAAAAATTGTGATAAGATTGATGCCGCAAAGAAAAATGGGAGAAACGGGAATGAAGAATTTGTCAGTTACTCATCTCTCATTCCTATAAATGAGAGATTTAGGAAGAAGGAAAAAAATTAAGCAAGACAAGAACAAGAAACAAGCAGAAAAGAAGAAAAAGAATAGAGTATATATTTGTAAGGTGTAATAATACCAGTTTTAGAAAATAGTGAAGAGTCTTCTTGTTGTTATAATAAAATATAACATAAGTTTTCAATTGTTTGCCATTTAGCCCAACAAAATTCGTACACTCTTCCAACAGAAGATTCAAGAAAATAGGGATAGAAAGAAATAACTAGTATGATACTCAATAATGGATTGATCGATGAGAATGAATGCAATGTACAGAAGGTAACAAACGACGCAGGAACTGAAGTATGACTAGATCAAAATATACCAGCAACTGTTTCCTTGGTAATCTCTGCCTCCTCTGTAATCAGGTTATGAGCCTGATTACACTCTCCAGTATGTCCTCCACTGGGATTTGGTCCTTCTATTGGTGTGACACTCTTTCTCTTCAGGCAATCCCGAATCTTGTGATCATTCGCTCCGCATGCAAGACACAGGTTGTTGGATTTCCAACAGTTCTTGCGTATGTGTCCAACTCGGTGGCAATAACAGCACTTCTGGTCCTTCTTCGGAGTCGCCGATGGGTAAGGTGATGCTCTAGTATTCGGGGTCTAAACTAGCCTCCGTATCGGTCCACCTGTAGATTGTGCGACAGTAAGGAGATGTAATGCCCCCTGAACGGCATTCCACCCTCTACGGATCTGCTCCTGGGTATCGAGCATGGCGGTGTAACTCTTACGCTGGTACACAAACAAGTTCCATTGAGTGGAGTTTGCGACATCCTGTGCCCTATCCAGATTAGCTCTCACCAGTTCATTTTGTTCTTGCTGTAGCTCCATCATTCGTTGCATCTCCTGGAGAATGGCAACGATCTTCGATAGTTCATCCTTGGGTGTAGAAGTCGAAGAGTCTCCGTGTAGTCTGAAATGCATATTCGAATGGGGTAAATCTCCGGATGGCAAATTGGTTATTAACATTCATGTGATCCATGTGGTGTGTATATTGTTGAGCTTAGCATGGTTCGAGTCTAGGCTCTGATACCACTAAAAACCTGTCACGCCGCGCTTCCCACTATACGGAAATACAGACACGCAACTGAGACCCAGCGAATGATATACATCATCCATAAGCTGTACAATTATAAGCTTAACAAGATCATTATAACACATTCACACAGGCAAATATAATAATCACATGAGCTGAAAATAGAATAACCTTCATTTGGATAATACATCAATATCGGGTCAAGATGCCCGAGAGTACAAGGTGCCAGAATTAAAATAATATGATAAGCAGTTCGCTATAACAACTAGATAAAATAGCGATTGAAAGAAAAACAACATGAAGTAGTAAGAAAGCAGCAACGATCGTCTAGAGAGTCTGCTCGTCGGGTCCATCAGTACCTGTATAATTATTAACTCAAAGAAAAATAGAAAAGTTCCCGTTATAGCAAGTTTCGGGCAGCAAGTAGCAACAAGCAGAAAAAGGGGTAATATTACAAGATATAATATGGAAGAAACAAGAAGTAGAAGTACAAATACAATATGGAAGTAAGCAAAGAACTAGGACAATAAGATCATGTGAGTAATAACTGTAACTGGTGTATTCTAGACTTCAAGGTATAATCTATTGATAACCTAGGCTCAGTTAATCGATAATCATGTAATCAAGGATCGAGAGTCATGTAATCAAGAGTCATGTAATCAAGAATCATGTAATCAAGAATTAAGAGTCATGTAACGAAGAGTCATGTAATCAAGAATCATGCTTAGTGAAGATCTCAAGTTTATCTGTTTTATTAACTTATCTAATGCACGCAATCCTGTGTCTCATACCACAAGTTCGGTGCATATCAATCATGTGACGTTTAGACTTAAGTAGTGAATTCTATAGGATTATGTACTCGGGTCTTCCAGTGATAGTATCAAGATATGTAATCATGAATCATGTAATCGAGAATTATGTAATCAAGAATTGTGTAATTAAGAATCAAGAATCAAGAATCACTATTTCGCGAAACACGGGCCCCCTTTCGAGTATACTCCCCTATATTGTCCACTATTAAGTCGTACCCTTATAACCCCGCCTTGTTATTCTCTTATAATTAATTATGAACATGCAGTTGGTACGACTAGTGGAACGGTGTAATCAAATAGTTTAGTCAAGAAAAATATCAAGGGCAGTAATCATGGACATGAGACGTAAAACGAGTACATGTATCGAGAGTAGTTATTATAGAATTATCAAGTGGTATAAAATGCATTCTATCAACCTATTATATCTATGCAAGTTATTATTACAAGAACAATAATACACTCAGTTCATTAAATATGAAAAGTAATGGGTTTATATGCAAAAACGTAGAGATGAATTTTTAGACAACTTGACATATCTGCATTCAAACTCACTTTTCCGTTGTTACAGAAAAGCAAATCCAATTCCGTCAGAGATTTTAGAAATTAGACTCTTTTCCGGTTCCAACGCATATTCACACGATATATTCTGGAGACAGTAGCTATGCTTACAAATTCATTCTTCGCTGGTTTCGATGTTTCGCGCGCATTCTGGAAATTCAGAGTCACAATACTAAAATTGTGATATCTCACAATCTATACATCTGATTGAGAAACCGTAATATGTTTCAGATATCTAGACTCGAAGGGCTACGATTTTCATGTAGAAAGTTTTTCGATCCAGTATCGGGAAGATGGTCAAATTCTCAGTACAAGATACCAGTTAGTAATCCCATGCAGGTTCAGAAATTCACGATATGACAATACTCAAATCGCGATATCTCACAATCTATACATCCGATTGAGAAATCGTAAGATGTTCTGGATTCGGGACTCGATGGGCTACGATTTCCATGTCGAAAATCTTCAATCCAGTATTGGAAACATGGTAGAATTCTTAGTGCAAGGTCAAGAAATTTAGAGATAGTAAGGTTGAATATTTGATATTCGATAACACGATTCGAAATGTGTTAACAGTTCACTCTTGAGTTGATATAGCATGAAACCAGTGAATCGAACGGATTTTGACAATAAAACATGATGATAACTAGACTACTTGCCACGAGTCCAAGGAAAATGCTTATACGAGTTAAAAAGAGTGTACAAGGTACTTGCCTTATAATATGACGATCTCGGTGGTGGTGTTAACCACGAAAAGAAGAAGCGACGTCGGCAAAGGATGGTGGCACAACGGCGGTAAGTATGGCGGCAAGATGGCAACGAGCGAGCTACGGTAGCAACGGTGAGTGACAACAACAACGAGGTGATGGCGCGTCATCGGGTTGTTTTTTAGGGTTCACGGGATCATAGAAATGGAGTCGTCGGCTCGAAGGTGGAGGGTAAAGTGAAGCTCGGGTGTTGCTTGAGCTCTCGGGTGTGAAGAAAGCAGAGAAAGAATGGAGGAAAAATGAAGAATGAGACGTAGAGATGAGGGGTTGATGTGTTATGCATGTGTGTGTGTGTATGCATATATATAGATTTAAACAAGGAGAGAGGGATCGAGAGTTGGCTGGTTGTATATGGGTCATGAAGCAATTGTGCATGCATGTGTGGAGTTAGGTGTAGGAGTGTGGAAAAAAGGTGAGAAGAGTTAGGCTGTTAGAAGAAAAATGAGGGAGTTAGGTTAGAGAATGAGAAAAATGAGGGGGGAGGTTGGCTTATGCAGAAATGGAGAAGTAGGGAGGGAGAAAAATAAGGTGTAGGGAGGAAGAAAATAAGGTGTAGGAGTTGGGTTAGCTGTTGATTAGGTTTAGGATTAGGATTAGTATTAATCAGGGTTAAAGTTTGTATTTAAACTCCGATGGAAAAATCACAAAATTTTGGAATTGATCAGAAAAATATTCTGGCTTTAGATAAAGAGTCCAAAGAGAAAAATAAAAATTATCTGAAAATTGAAGTACAAAAATTAACGTAATAAAATACGAACAACTGGAACAGGGAGTTACAATCTCACTTCAATCTTTCACATACCACAGTTGCTTGCCTCCATCTATGAGTGTTTCACACACTGGTGTTTTGACCCACACAATCACGGATATACGCACTATTGGTACTTGCTTACTATTGATGTCTGTTGGAGTTTAAGAGGTGTTAGAAATGCTAGAACTTTTAGCAATAAACATCAAACAAAGGATATACTTGTTTCCACTGCTAAATTTTGGTTCTTTCATTGGTTAGATGGCTACGAGAGCTATAAGAAGAGATTGAGGATCATGAAGGAGTTGGAAGAGGCACGGGCTGGTGATCTACTCAGGGGTGTACCAGCTGCTATGCCTTGTAATGAAGACAACAGTCAAGAGTGACTGGGGGTGCAGCTTCTTTTTTTTTGGGACTAATACTGTGTTCCAGCTAAGTAGCTATTTTGTAATAATGTCTGGTAATCTCAACTATGCTGTTATGGCTGTTATCTTCGCGAGGGGGGGTGTTCATTTTGCTTTTGAGGCCAGCCTTATGGAGGATGCGAGGGGATAAGATCATAGTTTTGAGTATAGTAGAGCAGTACAACCATAGTCAGCTGCCCTCTGTATGACTCAAAGGTATGTCATCTCAATCGTGAGCATCACCAAGGTTAGCTCTCTCATAGATCCCTTCCATTAGTTGCTGGTAATTGACTCTAAATTCTTACCAATATATATTACTAATGTGAGATAGGGATTACCCTGTGGCAGTTAAAAAAAAAATTTGCAAAGAAAGAAATATATTTGCCTCCTATTCCATGCAGCAGACAATAAAGCTGGGAATAAAGTAGAGATTCTTTGTCCCCCAATCCAATTATAGGTCCAAAACTTGATAAATTTTCCATCACCTAGCTGCTAGTTAAGTCCTTGCAGGAATTGTTCTCTTAGCTTATATACTAATGAGATGCCTGAGTAAGGCAAATGAAATCATTAGTAGCTCTGTTGAAGTACAGGGACATCAGTGTTTGGCTGCCTAGGGTATTGGTTGAAACAAGCTTCCACCACCATTTCATAAGTAGTGCACTGTTGAATTGTCTCATATTTAAACCCTTAATCCTCTATGTTGTTTTGGTTGACAGATTCTCTACCAATTAGTACAAGCAGCCTCACTGGCACTGGTATCAGCTTCAACATAGAAGAAATTGCTTCATATCTGGTTTATTCTTGATATAACCCAATCAGGTAATTTAAAGAAAGAATCATAATAGGTTGGAAGGGCACTAAGAACTGAGTTAACGAACTATTCTACCTCCTCTTAATAGCATTCTCCCCTTCCAAGTAGATAATCTCTTCCCAATTCTCAACAGGAGAGGTTGTCAGTATCTCTTCTTCAATATACCATTGGCTAGAGGCATACCTAGGTAGTTGATGAGCAGTGTATCTTGCTAGTTGATGGGCAGTGTATCTTTCTTGCACCCCATAATAGTCGAGAATGCTTGAAGCTTGGCCGTAAAGGTGCCAAAGTAGACAATGGCTGGCTCTGAGAAGTTGAAATTTATTCCATAGACATTTACAATAAGGTGAAGGAGCAACTTCAAGTTGATAACTTCTTGTTCATCTTCTTTGTAGAAAAGGATTATGTCATCAACAAATTGAAGTGTAGATAGTGAAGCAAGGGATCCCCTTGGCTAGAGCTGAGAGAAAGCACCATTTCTCCTACCACAATGTAACATTTGAGCTAATACATTGAGAACAAGGATGAATAGCATAGGTGAAAGTGGATCACCTTGCTTCAGACCTCTATTGGTGTAACATCCCCAGAGAAAAATTATTTTTATTATTTTCAATTGCACTTGCATTGCACATAAAATTTTGTGCACGTGTTCGTTCCTAAAAATTTTCTTGAGTCATGGAAACTTTTCCTTTAATTTTTCTAGCCACAATTGTGTGATTTATTTTAATTAAAATCAACTATGCATAAATCCATTTTTTATCCCACTAAAACTATTACAAATTAAAGCCCATGATTATTTTTGTGTGTACATAATGTACATTTAAAATTTAGTTAAATTGGTACACCTTGCCTTGTGTAATACACAAATCTAACTTAATAAAAACTAGTAATAAATTTTTTATGAAGGAGTGTGCACACACATTGAATACACGTGCACGTGCTTTGTGCACACACCCTCATTGTCCAGCCAACATGTGAGATGAGGGAGAGTGGGTGATTTTGCGGAGAAGTGGTGAGCGCTTTTAGGGAGTGAGATTAATTGTAACTACTCCTTAATTTGTCCTATAAATAAACCACCTCTTGTCATGAGAAAAATGCAAATCAAAATAAATAAAAAAAGAAAGAAAGAGAGCAAGGAGCTGCGGGTTGTGCTAAGAGGAAGGCCGGATTTCTTAAGGAGCTTGGAGCATTTTTTTGAGAGGTTCTACCACTAGGGAATTCTACTTTTGAGGTGGGTGTCTCTTTAATTTCTAATTTAGTTCTCCTGATTCATGAAATTGTTAGGTAATTTCATTGTGTAATCTAGAATGTGATTGGGTGAATTAAATTGATTATGGATGCATGCTAGATTAAATAGACTATATGAATAGATGAAGATACAACATGGAAAATTATTTGTCATGCTTTTAAAATAAATTTCAATAAGATTTTTTGTGTGTTAATATCATGTGTGTTGATTCATGTGCGTTAATTCATTAATGTTGGTTTATGTTAGATTTCGCTACACCATGATTAAATAGTATATGAGAAATTGAGAATGCATAGCAATTTGTAAAATTGAAGAATTTATGTTAGAATTGCATGTAGATTGGGGGTACGGGTATTTTTCCTAACTCTATAATAATTTGTAGGGTATTCATACTAATTTTGTAATTTTTAAAACAAAACGTAGTCTAATTTGAATCAATAAGGAACAAGAATGTAAAAGTTAAAGATTGCACTATCTACATTAATTTGAATAATTTCCAAGTTAAAATATATTAAATTAGAGAGATTTTTCGTTCTAGAAATTTTAAAGGTGCTTTGTATAGTAAGAATTCTGAAAATAATTAAAGAAGAAGAAAACTTGTAGTTATACGATTAGATTAAAAATAATTGAGAAATGGGGGGTTGGTATAAAAGGTTTTTAATAGAGATAAGATCAGTTATGGCGTTCGGCTTCTTGGCTAGCGCGTGAGGGCATCCTTGGCGCCTCTGGGTTGCACGCGGGTTCGATCCATGGCGGGGGGAATCTGTTTTCTTTTTTTTATATTAATATATTGGGTTATTTTATAGGAAATTTAAAGTATGGTTTATTGGAAAATGTTAGAAATGAGTTAAATATAAAAGTTGAGATATTTTGGGATAAAAAAATTGCAATTGATTTGACTAAAAGATATCTAATTTTGAACTAGAATTATATCATGAGGTTTAAAATGTGAATTAAGGACAAAAATTAGGGATTGAGTTGAATATAAAAATTGAGTTTGGAACTAAATAAATTCTAATTTATATTTTGATTAAGATATTTTTTTGATTATTTCGACTAGAGGTATTTTAAAAGTTTTACCATTTGGATTAAACTTGATTTAGTGTTAATTTGAGTTTGTTAAAGAATAAATTGGAAGTTGAATATCAAATCATTTAGAAAAAGAATCTTTTGAATGTAATAGGTAAATTTTTGTCAAATTACAACTTCACTGAGAATCCTATTAGAAGGGGGTGAATAAACTATCTATTTTACATAGAGAATGCTGATTTGAAGTTGTTGAATAAGACTATGAAACTAGTTATACAAATAACTGAGTTGTGTGAACGAGAGAATAATTGGATATGTGAATGAATGAAATTTCAAAATGTGAATAAAGAGGAAATGGATAACCCATGAATGTTGTAAACATGAATTGTAAATACTAGAGGCTAAGTGAGACCCAGAGTACCGACAAAGTGATGAAAGTGATAATTGAAATTTGAGAAGTGACCAATATGGGCTATCGTTCTCGGTGTATTATTTAAGACCGGTAGGAGGGCTCTAGGTGGTAATATTATTCATGTTTAAATTTAACAGTAGGAACTAGAAGAAGATGTAATGAAATTTGGGCAAATGTAAGTAAGGCACTTCTATATTATCGGGCAGTGAATTCCAGGACTATAAATCCAGTCAGGCGGTGGATTCCAGAATTGTGGTTGCCTGCGGAGTGAGACGAGCCTCAATTATATCCGGGACTACGATTGATCGGACGGTGGATTCTGGGATCATGAATAGTCCGGCGATAGGAGGCAGATCTCCAATATATATACCGGGGCTAGAGCGGCAATTGCAAGATGTTCGCACGACGAGGATTGTGTATAGTCGGGCGGTGGATTCCGAGACTGGATTTCTTACTCGTGGAATGTCTAAACCTTGCTTTTTTTACCGTAGTAGAATTTTCATAATGAGGGATTGAACCCTATAATGAGGGGTACGATAAGAGCTTGCCCTCGGACCTATGTTGTATGCGATGCATAGAATCCGAACAAGTATGAATTAGTGTCAGCGTAGTATAATCTCTGCATTAGGCATTAAGTTCATATCATACACTGAAACGTTTAGGATAGTCACATTTTCTATTTTTACATTCAAGTTTGTGTTTCCTAAATTAAATAATCGTTGTATTGTAGCATTGCGTCAGTTGTATGCAACTGACGTGCCCACAATTTTCTAATTGCAGGATTGGACCGGGCATGCACATGAAGTCACTATGATGAGTTGTTACAGAATTGAAGAATTTTCATTATCGTAGATTGTATTTGTCACGCCCTGCTTCTCAGAATACGGAATACGAGTACGTAACATAAGCCTAGCAAATAATGTAAACACCATCCATAGGTGTACCAGACTAACTCAACAATATGAAATAACAATCACAACCACGGAAGGAGATATAATCACATAAACAAGATCAACTTCAATAATAAATGAGATAATCCAAATAATAATCCAACGTCTGGGATAAAATAAACTCCGGGTTATAAAAGCATAAAACAAAGTACAATATCAAGACAATGTTCAAAAGAAATAAATCTAGCCATAAAGTAAATTAAGCAGTGCAGTCTTTGGTTCCATCTCCTACAATCCTTGCTTACCAATTCCTTCTGATATTGTTCCTTCAGTACCTGTAAACTCGTGATCTAAAAAGAAAGAAAATAATGTCCTTAGAGCAAGTCATGGACAGCAAGTAGAGAAAGCAGGAAATAATAGGAACATAGTACAACAAAAGAAAAGGGACGGGATCAAAGTCAATAACAAAATTCAAATATTGGCAATAATGTCAACAGTCTATGTTTAATCATGCGTTTAATTAATAGTTTCAATTCAAGTCCAATATTGATGACAATATACGGGATCAAACATGAAATGTCAAATGCAGGTTGTTAATCATTTTATTAACCTATCTAGCGCACGTACTACTGAGTCATATTCCACAGATTCGGTGCAAGCACACAGCGAACGCTATAAACTGATGGTGAATTACTCGGACCAGTAATCAGTGATTAATGTTAAGTGACAGTAATTATCAAGCAGAAATTTATGGCAATCAGTCAGTACAATTCAGGCAATAAGGCCCGACCGAGTATAGTTTCCGATTGTTCACTACCAAGTCGTCCCGTAATATCCCGACTTTTTAATATTTTATTTCATCCTATGTGAGCATGCAAGAAGGTTTCAATGTTGTATCATGCTAGGTGTGTCTAATTCTACTCGTTACAGACCAATCAAGAAGCAAACATATTAATTATGCACAAATCACACAATCTGGACAACATGATGTTACTGTACAAAAACACAGATTACCGCTACTACAGAAAAGCAAATCTGGATCCGTCAGAAATTCTAGAAACTAGACTCTCTGCCGGTTATACGACATATAAAAGTTACAGAAACTTGAGTGAAAATCCTATTCTTTTCAGATTTTATGTTCAGGGAGCAGGTTATAAATTGTGTTCACATATATGTTTTAGGTCAGAAAATTCATCAATTAAACCTACAAAAATTCAGAGTGATTCCTACACATGTCTAGTTTCAACCAAATTAATTACATATTTTTATTTTACTGTTAACGTAATCTATTTAATTATGAAACAGAAAGATGTGCATGAATTTGTGAATCTGGAAATTCATACCTAGCTGTACTAAAATACTGATATCTAACAAACTATAACTCGGAATTGAAATCCGTCAAAAGTTCTGGAAAATAGATTCCTGGGGCTATAATTCTTATTCACAAGGTTATTTCAAATTACAACAACAATATGGTTGAAAATCTGATACAAAAAGAAACAAACAGCAGACCAAAAAATAGTTTGATACGAATAAACAACAACTTTATCATACAACCATATAATTCATGCTAATTAATAATCAAAGTGATGCTAGATGTTTAACATGCATATTTTTAGGTTTAAGATGCAATTTTACAGGCATGATAATCAATTCATTAAATCAAATCCAATCGACATATTCAATTCATTAAACTATTCTATAACATGGATCTAGTTATTTTTCATGTAAACGTGCATATGCAATGTGCAAGAGGGACTGGGTTTTAGATCAAATATGTAAGCACGATGTTAAGCATATATTGGGTTAGCTCGTGTAAACCCTAAATATGCTTAACGGAATTCAAATAGCAGTACGATAAAAAGGATTTGGATCTACTTGTAGACATCAAAGAATCTTGAACAAAAAAATAAATTAGTTCAAGAAGAGACTTGCCTGTTACATGATAATTCCGAATATATAGAATAAAGGGATGAGAATCGCGGGCGACGAATCCACGAATATGGAAACACACAAGCACGTGCGCTCTACCTGCAAAATAGCAAAACAGCGAATCAAGCACCCAAACAGCAAACTAAAACTCTTCTCTCCTATACCCGAACAGCAAACAACGAGGAATCCCCTACTCCACAATAACAAACACCAACGGATCCCCTACTTCTCGAATAGCACACATGGCAATGGAGAGAGAACAGCGGTGGGGATTGACGGCGTCAGCGGCGACTGTGTGCACTTGAGGGTGAATGAGGGTGTAACTGGCGGCATGGCACTGACAGTTGAGGACCGATGGCAACGAAGAGGGACGGCCGGGGGCGGTGCTCTGTTTCTACACCGAAACTAAGGAACGGGATGGAGACGGAGAAGGGTTTTGGACGTCGACGACTAGGATGAGGGAGAGTAGGCGGGGGATCGACGAAGTCGAGGATGGTGGGGGTGATGACGGGGATGATCGGGATGGACGGGGATGGGTTCGGAGGTTGATGGGTTCATGAAGACGAGGGGAAGACGAAGATGACGGGGCGACAGAATGGTGGTAGCGAGGGCGGAGCATGGACGAAGGCGGGAAGAAGATGAAGTCGTGGATGGTGGGGGTGATGAGGTGGTGGTCATAGAACGGGAGAGGAGAACTGGTGCAGGCGATGGGTTTGGTGGAGTTTGGATGAGAGGTGAGGAGGATGCAGATGGCGGGAGGCTTGGGTGAGGGTGGGGTCGAGGCTAGGGGTGACGGGGAGATCGGAGCGATGGGAGAAGCTCGAGCGGGATGGGTTGAAGGGAAACAGATTTGGGGGAAGATGATAGGCGGCTGGGGATTAATTAGGGTTAGGTTTGAATAGTAATTAGGGTTAGGGTAGGTTTAAATAGGGAATATGGTAGGGATGTTGGGTTAGCGGGTTAATGGGTTTACTGTACGGGTTTAGGCTCGAAAAAGAGAAGAATAAATAGAAGACAATGAGATGAACGTATAGCGGATCAACTCAAACTCAAAACACAAGGAGCAAAATTTTAGTGAGCCAAAAATAGTAGAATTCAAGCCAAAAGAGTACCAAATGGTCAAAAGAGAATAAATGAGCCCAAGAAAGCAAGATTTATTATTCAAAAAAAATTCACATACAATAATCAAGAAAAAGAAAATAAAATACAATAAAATCCAAAATAGAAAAATATGGGAAAAACAATTAGCATTATAGGGTTTATAAAATAAAATAATCATAATCTTAATAGTAACAACAACAATAATAATAATAGCAATAGAAATAATAATAATAATAGTAACAATAATAAAAATAATAATAATAATGATAAAATAATAATAATAATCATGATGATGATAGTAATAGCAATAACAACTATAGATTATATAAAATAGGAATTGGTTTTAACACATTTATCAAAATAATCCAACTAGTAAAAATAAATTTGATTTGGGATAAAATGTAAATAGTCAATCAATTAGAAATAGAAAACGAGTTCAAATATACCATTATTCGAAATAAATGTAATTGTCGATTAGAAAAACACTTTAATATAAAATCCAAATCGAATTTAACAAATAATGAATTTATAAATATCGAAATGCAGAAAATATTTAGGAAATACGTATTTGTAGAAATGGGGGGTTACAATCCTACCCACCTTTCAAAAATAATTTTGTCCTCGGAATTCATTTTGATAGGCATTAGGGCAAAACAAAAGCAAACTTAAGAAATAACAAAGCGGAAAAATTAGAAAAAGAGAACTCAAGTGGTGGAAGCACCGGAATAAGAAAGAACATAGATAAGACTAATGTCAAATAATACATCGACGAATGATGACGAGTGGAAAGGACGAAAAAGAACTGAACGATGCAAGAAGAAGAAAGAACAAGGGAATCCTGGGACCTATGGGTTATGGGCCCACCACACTTCCGCTGCGCTACTCTGATGGTGATGTTCCATGCTGCAGATATATCGTTGTAGACCACGTGACGCCAAACAAAGAACCAAACAGGAACAAAAGAATGAGACACCGAAAATCAAGAGAGTATAGGTACGAAAGGAATGAATTTATACTCAATAAAAAGTCAATGAAGGAGGACGACTACAAGGGACGAAAAAAAATAAGGAAACAAAGAATTGAATGTGAAGGGACAAGGAGTGGATCGAATGGATTAGTATACCAATTATATTAAAGTTATTACATGTTCATGTGATCAACGTGGTGCGCATATTATTGAGTTAAACTGGCTAGAGCCAAACTTGACTAACGTATGAGCCAAATATGACTAACACATTAGCCAAACTTGGGCTCTGATACCACTAAAAACCTGTCACGCCCTGCTTCAAAAAATATGGAATATGAGTACGTAATGTAGGCCCAATGAATGATGTAAACACCATCTAAAAGGTGTATCAGACCAACTCAACAATATGAAATAACAATCACAACCACACAAGGAGATATAATCACATAAACAAGATCAACTTCAATAATAAATGAGATAATCAAAATAATAATCAAACGTCTGAAATAAAACAAACTCCGGGTCATAAAAGCCCAAAACAAAGTATAATATCAAGACAATGATCAAAAGAAATAAATCTAGCAATAAAGTAAATTAAGCAGCGCAATCTTTGGTTCCATCTCCTAGAATCATTGCTCACCAATTTCTTCTGGTATTGTTCCTTCAGTATATGTAAACTCGTAATCTAAAAAGAAAGAAAATAATGTCCTTAGATCAAGTCATGGAAAGCAAGTAGAGAAAGCAGGGAATAATAGGAACATGGTACATCAAAAGAAAAAGGACGGGATCAAAATCAATAACAAAATTCAAAGATCGGCAATAATGTCAATGGTCTATGTTTAATCATGCATTTAATTAATAGTTTCAATTCAAGTCCAATGTTGATGACAGTATACGGGATCCAGCATGAAATGTCAAATGCAGGTTGTTAATCATTTTATTAACCTATCTAGTGCACGTACTAATGCGTCCTATTCCACAGGTTCGGCGCAAGCACACAACGAACGCTTTAGGCTGATGGTGAATTCGTGGATCGTGTACTTGGCCCAGTAATCAGTGATTAATGTTCAGTGACAATAATTATCAGCAGTATTTTATGGCCATCAGTCAGTACAAGTCAGGCAGTAGGTCCGACCGAGTACAGTTTCCGATTGTTCACTACCAAGTCGTCCCATAATATACCGGCTTGTTAATATTTTATTTCATCCTATATGAGCATGCAAGAAGGTTTCAATGTTGTATCATGCTAGGTGTGTCTAATTCTACTCGTTATAGACCAATCAAGAAGCAAACATATTAGTTAAGCACAAATCACACAATCTGGACAGTATGATGTTATTATATAAAAATGCAGATTACCGCTACTACAGAAAAGCAAATCTGGATCCGTCAGCTATTCTAGAAACTAGACTCTCTGCCGGTTCCATCAAATATATATCCGACATATAAAAGTTACAGAAACTAGGGTAAAAATCCTATTTTTTTCAAATTTTATGTTCAAGCAGCAGGTTATAGATTGGGTTCACATATATTTTTTAGGTCAGAAACTCATCAATTAAATATACAAAAATTCAGGATGATTCCTACACATGTCTAGTTTCAGCCAAATTAATTTCATATTTTTATTTTACTGTTAACGTGTTCTATTTAATTATGAAATAGAAGATATGTATGAATTTGTGAATCTGGAAATTCAGACCTAGCTGTACTAAAATACTGATATCTAACAGATTATAACTCGGAATTCAAATTCGTCAAAATTTCTGGAAAATAGATTCATGGGGATATAATTCTTATTCACAAGGTTATTTTAAATTACAACAGCAATATGGTCGAAAATCTGATACAAAAAGAAACAAACAGCAGGCCAGAAAATAGTTTGATACGAATAAGCAACAAGTTTATCATACAACCATATAGTTCATGCTAATTAATAATCAAAGTGATGCTAGATGTATTTCTAGGTTTAAGATGCAATTTTACAAGCATGGTAATCAATTCATTAAATCAAATCCAATCGACATATTCAATTCATCAAACAATTCTATAATATGGATCTAGTTATTTTTTATGTAAACGTGCATATGCAATGTGCAAGAGGGACTGAGTTTTAGATCAAAGATGTAGGCACGATGTTAAGCATATATTGGGTTAGCTCGTGTAAACCCTCAATATACTTAACTGAATTCAAATAGTAGTACGATAAAAAGGATTTGGATCTCCTTGCAGAGATCAAAGAATCTTGAACAAAATAATAACTTAGTTCAAGAAGAGACTTGGCTGTTAGATGATAATTTCAATTATATAGAATAATAGGATGAAAATCCCGGGCGACGAATCCACAAACACGGAAACACGCAAGCACGTGCGCTCAACGTGCAAAATAGAAAAACAGCAAATCAAGCACCCAAATAGAAAACTGAAACTCTTCTCTCCTCTACCTGAACAGCAAACAGCGAGGAAACCCTACTCCATAACAGCAAACACCAACGGATCCCCTACTTCCCGAACAACACACACGGCAATGGAGAGAGAGCAGCAATGGGGATCGACGGCGACTGCGGTGACTGTGTGCACTCGAGGGTGAACGAGGGTGTGACTGGCGGTGTGACACTGGTAGTCGAGGAGTGACGGCAGCAAAGAGGGACGGTTGGAGGTGGTGCTCTGTTTCTACACCGAAACAGAGGAACGAGATGGAAATGGCGAGGGGTTCTAGACGTCGACGACTAGGATGAAGGGGAGCAAGCGGGGGATCGATGAAGTCGAGGATGGTGGGGGTGATGACGGGGATGATCGGGATGGATGGGGATGTGTTCGGAGGTTGATGGGTTCACGAAGACGAGGGGAGGACTGTAATATCCCGGACGGATAATATATCTATATAATTATTATTTTTAAAATTAAAATATTTTATTAGGAATTACTTGGTTTTTCTAATAAAAAGTTATCTGGATATATATACTAGTAAGTATATACAGGTATTGTATCAGTTTTGTGCACTGGTACAAAATCTTGAAATGCATTTTTGAGAAAATGTCTAGAAAATCCCGAAAAGATATTAAAAATTATTATTTTATTATTATTTTCAGAAATGAAATATTTTTGGTGGATATCACCCGGTTTTGTTAATAAACATTATCTATGTATATATACTAGTCGGTATATGACTATTTTGTATCAAATTGATACTGGAATCTTCCGAGCCAGTAATAAAATTATTTTATTTACATTTCTCGGAATTAAATTATTTTTGTACAGATTGATTCGTTTTAACTAATAAAAATTATCTGTATAATCAGATATATGTAAGTGTATGAATTGTATCGATTTCGTACGTTTGTACGAAATCGTGTAGTATGTGATTTTGGTTGAATGTCATTTATTTTTGATCCATCATGTTGAAATGAAGGGTTAGAATTGAATTAGGGTTTGATTGCAAATTTATTGGGTTTTATTGCAATTTAAATTTGCAATTTGATCTCAAATTGTTTTGGCCACAAAAAAATAGAACAAGTGGCTTCTTCACTTCTCCACACCCACACACACACTCCCCTTCACTTATAAAACCCCTCCCTCACCTATGGCCGGCCATTACCAAAAGGGGAAAACCCCCTTCTCATTTTGTGTTTCCATCTCATCTCATTCTCATCTCTTTCTTATATTTCTTCTAGTAGTTAGTTAGTTTTTAACTTAGAAAAAGATTGAGAAGAAAAGAAAAGAGGAGAGAGATCAAATCAAAAGAAAAGAGAGGATTTTTCATGGGTTCTATTTTCATGGTGTGTTCTTGAAGGGGATCAAGAACAAGGAGCAAGGAGAAGAAGTGCAAGTCCTTCCTACAACCGATTGAGTAGGGGTTTCTCATTCTCATGTTTGTTAATTTTATTTATTATTATTATATGTTATTGTGTGAACAATATAGACTAATTCATGATGCATATGAGTAGTTTGGACTAAGAATAGATGGCATGTAAAAATTCAAGTGGTAGAACACAAAATAGAAGCATAAAGATTCGATATTTGTTGTTTTATGGTCAGAATTATTTAACAAGGTTAAAGGTGGTGTTTTGACCCCAAATTTATTTGGAGGTTCTTATAGGTGTTATTACCATTCTCTAATTTTTGGGGATTTTTCTGAGTTGGTTTGATGGGTAAAACAAACCATTTTCCCAAAACAATGAGGGATTAGCCAAAAACAACAATCCTACTGTTTTGGGGTTAACATCGGCTATGTTCAAGGAAGTGATCAACTAGCCAAAAACAATCACCCTACTGTATCTTGATGTTCCTTGCAGAATTTGAAAAAGTGATCAACTAGGAAGTTGTAGTAGACATTCTCACCTTTCCAAATTTCCCTATTTGGTTACATTCCGATAAGCAGAGTAGAAGTTATGCCTTTTACAAGACACAGCAGCCAGCTTGGGCTGAAGTGCTCGTTGTTTGACTTGTTCTATATTTTTTAGCCCCTTACTTGCTGAATCAGAGGAAGCGGCCAACTAGGAATTTATAGTATACGTTCTCACCTTTTCAAATTGCCCTATTTGGTTAGATTCCAATAGGCAGAGTTGAAGTTATGGTCTTTACAATTTACAGCAGCCAGCCTTTAAGCTGAAAAGCTCGTTGTTTGGGTTTTTCGATGTTTTTAGATCTTTTACTTACTGAATTTGGGAAAGTGTTCAACTAGAGAGTTGTAGTAGAGTCTCGCACCTTTTCAAATTGCCCTATTTGATTAGATTCTGATAAGCGGAGTAGAAGTTATGCACTTTGAAAGTTTCAGCTTTGTTGTAGCTTTGGCTGTCTTTTGTTCGTTTTTGCGTGTGTTCAATGGACGGTGGATTGAATTCCATAAGGAATCTGAAAAAGTCATCAACTAGAGAGCTGTATTATATGTTCTCACCTTTCTAAATTGTATGATTTGGTTAGATTCCGACAAGTAGAGCAAAAATTACAAGGTATAGAAGTTTCATCTTTTTGTTGAAATTCTGTACTTTGGTTAACTGTTGAAGGAATTTGGAATTCCTTAAGGAATCTGAGAAAATGGTCAACTAGGAAGTTGTAGTAGATGTTCCCACCTTTTCAAATTGTCCAGTTTCATTAGATTCCGACAAGTAGAGCAAAAGTTACGAGCTATAGAGGTTTCAGCTTTTCGTTGAAATTCTGCAGTTTGGTTAACTGTTTGCGTATGTTCGATGGAAGGAATTTGGAATTCCTTACGGAATCTAAGAAAGTGGTCAACTAGGAAGTTTTAGTAGATGTTCCCACCTTTTCAAATTGTCCAGTTTCATTAGATTTTGACAAGTAGAGCGAAAGTTACAAGCTATAGAAGTTTCAGCTTTTTGTTGAAATTCTTTACTTTGGTTAACTATTTGCATATGTTCGAGGGCAGGAATTTGGAATTTCTTACGGAATCTGAGAAATTGTCCAACTAGGAAGTTGTAGTAGATGTTCCCATCTTTTTAAATTGTCCAGTTCATTAGATTCCGACAAGTAGAGCAAAAGTTAAAAGCTATAGAAGTTTCAGCTTTTTGTTGAAATTCTGTAGTTTGGTTAACTGTTTGCGTATATTCAAGGGCAGGAATTCGGAATTCCTTACGGAATCTGAGAAAGTGGTCAACTAGGAAATTGAAGTAGATGTTCCCACCTTTTCAAATTGTCTAGTTTCATCAGATTCCAACAAGTAGAGCAAAAGTTACAAGCTATAGAAGTTTCAGCTTTTTGTTGAAATTTTGTAGTTCGGTTAACTGTTTGCGTATGTTCGAGGGCAGGAATTTGGAATTCCTTACGGAATCTGCGGAAGTGGTCAACTAGGAAGTTGTAGTAGTTGTTCCCACCTTTTCAAATTGTCCAGTTTCATTAGATACTGACAAGTAGAACAAAAGTTACAAGCTATAGAAGTTTCAGCATTTTGTTGAAATTCTGTAGTTTGGTTAACTGTTTGCCTATGTTCGAGGGCAGGAATTTGGAATTTCTTACGGAATCTGTGAAAGTGGTCAACTAGGAAGTTGTAGTAGATGTTCCCACCTTTTCAAATTGTCTAGTTGCATTCGATTCTGACAAGTAGAGCAAAAGTTACGAGCTATAGAAATTTCAGCTTTTTGTTGAAATTCTGTAGTTTGGTTAACTGTTTGCGTATGTTCGAGGACAGGAATTTGGAATTTCTTACGGAATCTGAGAAAGTGGTCAACTAGGAAGTTGTGGTAGATGTTCCCACCTTTTTAAATTGTCCAGTTTTATTAGATTCCGACAAGTAGAGCAAAAGTTACAAGCTATAGAAGTTTCAGCTTTTTGTTAAAATTTTGTAGTTTGGTTAACTGTTTGCGTATGTTCGATGGCAGAAATTTGGAATTCCTTATGGAATCTGAGAAAGTGGTCAACTAGGAAGTTGTAACAGATGTTCCCACATTTTCAAATTGTCCTGTTTCATTAGATTCCAACAAGTAGAGCAAGAGTTACCAGCTTGCGAAGTTTCAGCTTTTTGTTGAAAATCCGTAGTTTGGTTAACCTGTTTGCGTGTGTTCGATGGACCGGATTTTGGATTCCTTACAGAATCGGAAAAAGTGTTCAACTAGAGAGTTGTGGTAGATGTTCTTACCTTCCTAAAAAAGTCTATTCATATCGTATTCCGATAAGTTGCTTCTAGGCTGTCGGAAGGTTTTTATGTCGCTTTGGCATTTTTCATTGGTAGTATGTTTGTAATAGACTATTAGAAGATTCTTCGGTTGCTTCTAATTATAGAAGACCAAATTTTGCTAGTAAGCACGTTTGGTTGCTTCTAGGTTGTTAGAATACCTATATGGTTGCTTCTATATGTTGTTTTGCTCATGCGCAACTCGTCTGGCTCGTATGTAGTTGTAGGTCTCATACGTAGCTTATTTGGCTCGTATGTATGTTATTGTCTCGTACGAAGCTCATTGGGCTCGTATATAGGTATTGTCTTAAAATGGTAGGCTATGAGTAGATCTGAGGAGATCTTGTAAAGTCTAGATTAAGACTTGGTCAATTGTGTCGACAAACTGTTACACTCTCTAGAAGAGGGACACGTACGATGCTTTTTCATGACGAGTTGGAAGCACGATACATGTCTCGCTTGTTTAGTTAGAAGAGGGACACGTACGGTGCTTTTTCATGATAAGTTGGAAGCATAGTGCATGTCTCGCTTGTTTGGTTAGAAGAGGGACACGTATGGTTCTTTTTCATGACGAGTTGGAAGCACAGTAGCATGTCTCGCTTGTTTGGTTAGGATTAGTGACATCGTTAGGGTAGTAACAGTTACTTAATCATTTTTATCTATAAATTGCCGAAGGGTGAGAGTTGGTGTTAGGGGTGATACCCTATAATCCAACATCTCCTATAGGCTAACACTAAGAGGTATTATTGGGATGTATTCCCCTGTCAAAGGGATACGGGCGGTGCTTTTTCATGACGAGTTGGGAGCACGGGATCCGTATCTTGATTGTTAATTCCAAAAATACCATGATAAGAACGGGAGGTTTTCCTAGGGAAATAGACCCTACGATTCCATCAGGTTCTATGCCTTCTCATGACGAGTTGAGGGCATGAAAGAAGGTTGACGAGTATCTTGTAATTCGTGTTGGTTTTGAGCGAGGACCAGTTCGCCGGGTAATAGTGGAAAACGGGAAAACCACTATTGTACTGCAGTAGCAGAACTAGACCGTACCTGCAACCTCATTAGTCATGTAGTATGTGTCAGGAACATGATGGGTACAAAAGTAGAATTCATGATGCGGGTTCAAATCCCTATATATGAAGAAACGGCTTGATATGGAGTGTATGTAGTATGGGTTGCATACTGTTCCAGAGTCTTGCTTGCATTAGAATAATTACATCATTGCATTAGTTAATTCTGCATTAGATTCTAAGTCATAGCATACACTGACACATCAATTATATATTTACACGTTTCTCTTTTCATCAATCTGTTTGCTTATAGTTAAGAATCGCTGCTAGTCATCAGCCTTAAAGCGTCAGTATATGTACTGACGTCCCCACTTCAATAGGTACTGGATTGCAGAAGTACTGGTATAAGATTCAGGAAGACTCAAGGCAAAAGAAGCAAGGAGTCGAATTTATTTAAGTATTCCGCTGTAACATATGGTGATTACTATTTCTTTTGTAACAATTGTTGTAATTTATTTATTTATTGGAAAGCATCCAAGTGAAGTACCAAGTGTTGTTCTTTATTCATTGTACTCTGATGTAAATTGTTGAAAGTTGTAACACTTAGGATTGTAAAGGTATTATTGTAACACTGTTGTAATGTAATGCAATTTTTTAACATTTGGACTTATAATACATTTGTATTGAATAAAAAATTTTAAATTTTTCTGTTTTTCTGTGTATTGTGGCTAAATGAAGAAAAGATTCTGGCTTATGTCACGGTTTCCTAGTGTATGAAAATCGGGGTGTTACAAGGACGAAGAAGACGAGGCGACAGAATGGTGGTGGCAAAGGCGGAGCAAGGACGAAGTCAGGATGAAGACGGGGTCATGGATGGTGGAAGGGTGATGAGATGGTGGTTGGAGAACGGGAGAGGAGAACGGGTGCAGGCGATGGGTTCGGTGGAGTTTGGATGAGAGGCGGGGAGGATGCAGAAGGCGGGAGGCTTGGGCGAGGATGGGGTCGAGGCTAGGGGTGACGGGGTGGTGACGGGGAGATTGGAGCGACGGGAGAGGCTGGAGTGGGATGGGTTGAAGGGAAACAGAGTTGGGGGAAGATGATAGGCGACTGGGGATTAATTAGGGTTAGGTTTGAATAGTATTAGGGTAGGGTAGGTTTAAATAGGGAATATGGTAGGGATGTTAGGTTAGCAGGTTAATGGGTTTAGGGTACGGGTTTAGGCTCCAAAAAGAGAAGAATAAATAGAAGACAATGAGATAAACATATAGCGGATCAACTCAAACTCAAAACACAAGGAGCAAAATTTCTAGTGAGCCAAAAATAGCAGAATTTAAGCCAAAAGTGTACCAAATGGTCAAAAGGCAATAAATAAGCCCAAGAAAAGCAAAATTTATTATTCAAAAAAAATTCACGTACAATAATCAAGAAAAAGAAAATATAATACAATAAAATCTAAAATAGAAAAATAGGGGGGAAATAATTAGCATTATAGTGTTTATGAAATAAAATAATCATAATCTTTATAGTAACAACAACAATAATAATAATAGCAATAGAAATAATAATAATGGTAAAAATAATAAAAATAATAATAATAATAAAATAAAAATAATAACCATGATGATGATAGTAATAGAAATAACAACTATAGGTTATAAAAAATAGGAATTGAGTTTAACACATTTATCAAATAATCCAACTAGTAAAACTAAATTAGATTTGAGCTAAATTGTAAATAGTCAATCAATTAGGAATAGAAAACGATTTCAAATATACCATTATTCGAAATAAATATAATTGTCGATTAGAAAAACACTTTAATATAAAATCCAAATCGAATTTAACAAATGATGAATTTATAAATATCGAAATATAGAAAATATTCACAAAATATGTATTTGTGGAAATGGGAGTTACAGTATTGTATTCACTTATTTGCGCTGTGTTGTTGTAAAGAACATTTTTGTACTAAAAAGTTTTAAATTCCTTATAAATTTGTACGAAGTTGAAGTAAAAAATCATGTATTTGCTACGAATTACCTATGTTTTGAATACGGAGTGTTACAGGGTAGTATCAGAGCCGACTTCAATAAGTAGTTCAAAATTATGAGGACGACACATTAGGGTGGACATTAGAAGTGTGAGTTCTGTTTATAGAGATTTAAATGTAAGTTGATTTACATTTGTATTGCTCTATATGCTGATATCTTCTCCTCCCTTTTCTTATAAGATGGCTGATAACCAAAACCCGGTGGATGAAGTGGAAGAAGAACTATTCTTTGAGGACCCCAAAGAAGAAGAAAACCTCGAAGAAGAAGAAGAAGAACCAGAAGTAGAAGAGGACCCAGAAGAAGCAGAAGACAAGGAATTGCCGGAATCTCGGCAAAATCACTCCACCTCCACCTGATTCCCAAGATGAATCCTCGGACGAAGAGCCGGTTCAAGACAAGAAGGACCACATCATTGCTTATCTCCGGAAGTAGTTGATCATCCATACGTGGAGAGTAACCCACATGGAGGCTTATCATGCGGAGGACAAACAAAACATCATAGCTCTGAGTTAGCGAGTATGGGAACTGGAGAAGTGTCGATACTGGAATGCTCGATATTTCACCCAGCTAGACAACAAAACACGTTGGGGGAAGTAAGAATGCCATCAAAGATGCGAGAAGATGCATTACGAAATAGACGATCTACGGGGGGAGCTCAGAGAAGCCAAGAGGAACCGTAGAGTCTAGGCTGCTTTATGTTTGTAGGAAGATTTGGAGTTTTTTGTATGGATGTATGGACCAATTTTATTTCTGAATGTATAAAGTTTATTTTTGGAAATGAATAAATTGTGTTGGAAGAAAGGTCTATGATATTCTTGATGATTGATGAAGTTTTATGAACCAGAAATGGCCGGAAGAAGGACTGGGAATGGCGAAGGATCAAGGGGAGAAGGCAACCGACTTGATTTGGAAACAAAACTGGCGCGTGTATACCAAACACTCAACACTTTTGTCGCAAGTGTGAACCGAAACACAAGGGCAGGGCAGGCAGTGCAAGTCCCAGAGGCTATCAAATAGGTGGAATCCTTCAAGAGGATGAAACCACCTGTTTCTTAGGGCAAGGCGGATCCTGATGCACCTGATGATTGGATCCGGTAGATTGAAACATTGCTTGATGTCTTGGAAACCCCAGAGGCTAGCAAAGTGAAGCTAGAAACCATTCAGTTGGAGAAGGATGCCGGAGTCTGGTGGCAGTCCATGAAGCGGACCCTGGGCGAAGAGCCTATTACCTGGGAGGACTTCCTAGAGGAGTTCCGCAGCCCTTACTTCCCAATGAATGTGCAGGAGAAGAAGGCAAAGGAATTTCTGACCTTGCAATAGGGTGGTAACATGACTGTCCGGGAGTATGATACAAAGTTCACTCAGCTCTCAAGGTAAGCACCTTAGTTAGTGATCGATGAGGCCAAGAAGGCGAGAAAATTCGAGCAGGGTCTGAGGCCAGGACTGAGGTATACCCCTTGGGATCTGGAAATTTGATAAGCTTGTACAAAGGGCTACAGTCACACAATCAGATATGGAATAGTTTCAGTTGGTGCAGAACAAGAAGAATAACTAGAATGCTGGCAAGAGGCCCGCAACACCATACAACCTCAAGGAACAGCCCCAAGCGCAGAAGTTCAAGCCTACTAGGGCAAATTTTGTTGTTGTTGATGGACGGCTAGGCACTTGCTACAAGTGTGGAGAGATGGGCCACGTTGCAATGGGATGTACTAAACCACCAAAGGTTAGGTCTTGCTACAACTGTGGCAAGGAAGGGCATATTCGGCCGTTCTACCTGCAACTGAACCCAGGAAATGCTAGCAGGGACCCATCAGGGAAGAATGGGAAACCGTACCGGCAGGGGCGAGTATTCGCTCTGACAGAAGAGGACACTGAGGATGCTGATAATGTCATCACCGGTATGGGAGCATCTTAATAGAGTTTATGTTGTTATTTAAAGTCTTGTATTAGAAGGATGTTATATACTGAAGGATATAATTCGTTATGTAATATGGAAACATCTAGTAAATGGAATAAAAGTTACTATTTTGTTTGATACTGGTTCATCGCACACTTTTGTGTCTCCTAAATTTGCAAAACATTTGGGGGTTGAGCCGAAAATTTTCCCTGACAAGGTTCTGGCAGTAGCTACACCATCAGGAGAAACATTGATTACTGATTGGTACTATGATGATTGTGATCTTGAGATCAGGGGAAGAGTTTTTGGAACCGATCTCATAGAGTTGGGAGTCTTAGGAGTCGATATAATCATTGGCATAGACTGGATGTCGATTTACAATGCTAGTATTGAATGCAAGAGCAAGGAAGTTATGGTGAAGGCACAAGGAGGATCAGAAATAACATTTCAAGGGAAGAGGAAGTGCAAGGAGTTGGTGGCATCTTTGACCAAGAAGAAGATCCCTGAGGAAGACAAGAAGATTCCTGTAGTTCGGAACTTTTCGACAATATTCTTGGAGGATTTACCTGGACTACCACCTCATCGAAATGTGAAATTCAGCATTTCCATTCATCTAGGAAGTGCACTAATATCCAAGGCACCTTACAGAGTGTCACCGGTGGAACATGATGAGGTGAAGAAGCAGATTCAAGAGCTATTGCAAAAGGATTTCATAAGACCGAGTGCATCGCTTTGGGGAGCGCCAGTTTTATTGGTGAAGAAGAAGGATGGATCGATGAGGATGTGCATCGATTATAGGGAGCTGAACAAGGTGACTATCCAGAATAAGTATCTTATTCTGCGAATCGATGATTTTTTTGACCGACTTTAAGGAGCAGCAGTTTTCTCCAAGATTAATCTTCAGTCGGGTTATCACCAAGTTCTTGTTAAGGAAGAGGATGTGCATAAGGTTGTGTTCCAAACCCGACACGGTCATTACGAATTCTTAGTTATGCAATCTGGGGTGACGAATGCACCGGCCATATTCATGGATATGATGAACAGGGTCCTGCGACCATTCAACAACTCTTTCTTCGTGGTATTTATCGACGATATTCTGGTATATTCCAAGTCAGAAGAGGAACATACTGGGCTGTAGAACCCCGTATTTTCAAATATTATTTTTATATTTGAAAATGTGTTTAAATTGATTTTTTGAGATTTAATTAATATTTTCTAAAAAGATTTATCTTTTTACATGTGCAAAACACGTGCAAATGACTTTTGAGAAGTTTGACAGTTAAATTTTCTTTATGAAAAATCATCATTTAATATTTGGGAATTATTTAGTATTTTTCCAGATTTTTCTGAAATTAATTGGAATTATTTGCAATTTTTGGGAAAAGAAAGACCTTTTTGCAAATTTGACATTTTGAGGGGTTAAAGTGCAAAATGTACATTCTGGACGTTTTGAACATTATTGATTGAGATTTGGGATGTATATTTTCTTTTAAATCCTAATTTAAATGAGTTTTGATGAAATTTCCAAAGATAGAACTATATATGTAAATTGTATTTTGGAAAGGATTGTTTTGCAAAAGTGTGGGTAAAACCCTAATATTCAATCCCGGATATTTAAGAGATTTTTCTCCAGCCTTCATTGTTGACAATATACAGAATTTTGAGATCTTGTTTCGGTGGAGAAAGACGATTTTGGATCTAGCAAAGAGGAAAGCTTTTTCGTGGTTTCTTCTAAAATTCGAATGTGAGTGACTTGGTTTTGTTTTGTTTTGATTTTGTGAATGACTTTGTGAGTTTTGTTTTGTTTGTGAATTTGTTGGTCTATGTATGCGAGTGGTAATGATGCTAGATTTGATATTGTGAACGATATAGATGTTATACTGTGGTATGATTCATATGAATAAATGATTGTTGATTACACCATGTTGAGGAATCTAAGAATGATTAGTCGATCTTGTTCATACCACCATATTATTAAGATTTGAGTATGATTTTGATCGGATGAGGAACACCTGGATCTTATATATATATTGTAAATCAGATTTGATTTCGTGTTGTGGAAGAATTTTAATCTTGAGAAACCCTAATGAAGGAATTAGTGATCTAGAACATGAGAACTTGGGTTTTGACATATTTGAGGTTTGGAGTATTATACCCTTAATGAAGATCTTTTTGCCTGAATACGAACTACTTTCTTGAACAATGAATCGTTAGAAAACCTTAGTTTTGATTATTGTATTCAGACCTAAATTTGAGAACTGTAGGCCGACAGCCGACTGGTCTACCTATCAGTCGACTGGTACGACCCTACAGATGTATCGTTAGCCTTTTGAAAATCCGTTCTGGACAGCCGACTGAGACCCTTGACAGTCGACTGTCATACTTAGAAAATTACTGTGTTAAATCATGCCAGTTCTTGTCTGGACAGCCGACTGAGACCCTTGTCAGTCGACTGTTACACTTAGAAATTATTTTGTAAAATCATGTCAGTTTCTTGTCTGGACAGTTGACCGATGATTTCTTAAGTCGACCTATATGACTTAGTTTATTTTGTTAAATTTTGGATATTTGTTCCTCTGGACAGTCGACTTACTACAGTATAAGTCGACTGGTACTGATGGATTTTTGTAACTTGAGTGTTTCTTGAGTGATTAGTTCTCAGACAATTCAGTCCATTTTAAGATATGCCATTAAGCATTTGATTTAAGACATTTCGTTGAGCCACTATGATTAGTGGGACTTTGTTTAGACATTTGAGTCGAGTCTCTAGAGGTGTGTGACCCTAGTATACCGGTGTTGAGTTATTGTGTTAAGGCCCGTTGAGGCATTTCAGTCTTTCAGTTTTGATTTTAGGCCGGTAGGGTACATCACTCTAGGAGATTCGTTGAGTAATTAAACAACCCAAAAATAATAAGGACAGGCACTAGTTGTGATATGATGAACGGGAACATGAGTTATGCACCTCAGTATGGCTTTAGATGTGGGATTTAATCTCCGAAATTATCCAAGTAACTTTCTTGAGATGTGGGATGATCTCCGGAATTATCCAGGTAAATTACCTGAGATGTGGGATCTATCTCCGGAATTATCCAAGTGGTTTGCTTGAGATGTGGGATTGGTCTCCGAAATTATCAAAGTCGAGGCGACGCACATGTGGTATTCATGTGGTGATGTGTCTATGTTTAGATGTGGGATGATCTCCGGAATTATCCAGGTAAAATGCCTGAGATGTGGGATCTATCTCCGGAATTATCAAGCATGGGCTAATTCTCACAGTTTATCTTTATCTCGTAGTAGTCATCGTGTTAGGATTAGTTGCATAGCGGGGATTGAACCCTATGAAGTGAAGACGTTAAGGGCTTGCACCGGACCTATGTAGAATGGGATGCATAGACTCCGACAAGTACGCATTAGAGAGTCTGCATATAGAATTGTGTGTTTTCTTGACTTAGTTTTATGCATGTGGTTTTCTCAATTTTCTACACTTAACACTTGGTTGGTATCACTTGTTGTTACATTTCTTGCTATCTCACGTTTTATGTACTTTAGTTCACTATATGTTACTTATGAATCCATGCTTAAGTTTTATTTATGTTGTTTTTGTTGTCACTCACACCATTTATGGCTGACCCCTTTAGTTTGGGGGTTAGGGATTCTCTCTAGCCTCACATGTTGCAGGTTAATACTTAGAGTTGGAGATGGAATGCTTAAGTTGGTTTTGAGATATATTTGACTCATAAGGGATTTGTGTAAATTTGTAATAGCAGTTTTAAGATAAATTTGGGTTGTAAATAAAGAAAAGATTGAGTTGAGTTTGTTTTTGATTTCCGCTGTGATTTGTAAAAGTTTATTGTAATCAAAGTTGAAAATTTTAGTGGTGTTGGCTATGTTTAATATTGTATTGAAGTGGATCGCTGGGAATGTGCCACGTATTTTCTAAGATTTCTCATTAGAAATTCGGGGCGCTACAGACTTAACAGAGGTATGAAGAAGCTGTAGGAACAGAAGCTATATGCCAAGTTATCCAAGTGTGACTTGTGGAAGTCCGAAGTCGCACACTTGGGTCATATCCTTTCTAAGGAGGGAGTGGCCACTGATCCGTAGAAGATAAAAGCAGTGAAGGATTGGCCAAGACCCATATCAATGAAGGAAATCAGGAGGTTCTTGGGCTTGGCTGGTTACTATCGGCGATTCATTCAGGATTATACTCAGATAGTCGTGCTACTCATAGGACTTATGAGGAAGCATGTAAATTTCAAGTGGACAGAATAATGTGAATCAAGTTTTCAAGAGTTGAAGGAGATGTTGACTACCGCTCCAATACTGGCTTTGCTGCGAGCAGGAATTGATTATGATGTCTACAGCGATGCTTCACATCGACGGCTGGGCTATGTACTGATGCAGGAGGGAAATGTAATAGCTTATGGGTCTAGGCAATTGAGACCGCACGAGAAAAATCACCCAACCCATGACTTGGAGTTGGCAACAATCATATTCGCCTTGAAGCAGTGGAGGCATTATGTGTATTGGGAGAAGGTCAACATGTACACAAATCACAATAGAATGAAATAAATCTATCAGCAAAGAGATCTGAACTTGAGGTAGAGAAGGGTGGTTGGAAGTGTTAGAAGATATTCTTCCAGAGATAAAGTATCACCCGAAAAATCAAATGTGGTGGAAAATGCACTCAGTCGGAAAAGCAGCTTATCCTATTTGATTACAACTCAGGAGAAACTAGAAGAGGAGCTCGATTGAGCTAGAATCGAAGTACTATTGCAAGGACTAGGAGCGTCTTTGGCGCATTTGAGGCTTCAACCCATGCTGAGAGAACAGATTGTTGGCGGTCAGAAATCTGATCCAGAAATTTAGAAGATGAAGGAGCAAGTCGGCACAAGCAAACTGTCAGGATTTCAAGTGAAGGACGAAGTGTTGTGGTTCGGAGAAAGATTGTGTGTCCCAATCAAGCAGAATTGAAGGAGAGCATTCTACAGGAGGCACGCACTACTCTATTATCAATGCATCCAGGGAGTACCAAGATGTACAAGGATATTAAGCAGCATTTCTGGTGGTCGGGAATAAAAAGGGATGTAGCAGATTTTGTAGCAAGATGTGCAACTTGTCAACAAATCACGGTTGAAAATCAAAGACCCAAAGACCCGTTGGGTTGTTGCAGCCATTACCCATTGCGGAATGGAAATGGGAGAACATCAGCATGGATTTCATCACGGGGCTACATAAAAGTCCCAAAGGGAATGATGCGATTTGGGTAATAGTGGATCGATTAACTAAGTTTGCTTATTTCTTGGTGATGAAAATCACTTAGTCAATGGACAAATTGACAGAATTGTACATCGAAGAGAGAGTAAGACTGCATGGAATTCCTGTATCGATTGTGTCAGATCGAAATGCACGGTTCACATCTCACTTTTAGAGAAGTCTTCAGGCAGCTTTGGGAACCAGGAATAACTTCAATACTACCTTTCATCCTCTAACTGATGGGCAGACTGAGAGGGTCAATCGTGTGTTGGAGGACATGTTGAGTGATGGATTTCGGCGGAAGCTGGGAAAGGCACTTAGCTCTGGTACAGTTTGCCTACAATAATAGTTTTCAGACTAGCATCGGTATGGCACCATATGAGGCTTTATATGGGAGGAAGTGTAGAACGCCGATATGTTGGTATGAAGTGGGAGAAAGGCAGATGTATAGGCCGGAGATAGTACAGCAAACCTCAGAGTAAATTGAGTTGATCAGGAAGAGGCTGGTCGAGGCACAGAGCAGGCAAAAGAGCTATGCTGATAATCGAAGAAGGGATTTGGAGTTCGAAGAGGTGACTATGTTTTTTTGAAGGTATCTCCGACGAAGGGAGTGATCCGATTTAGGAAAGGAGGAAAGTTAGCCCCAAGGTACATAAGACCATATAAGATATTCAAAAGTATTAGGAAGACGGCTTATCTATTGAAATTACCGAAAGAGCTAGCTCAAGTGCATAATGTCTTTCACGTGTCCATGCTGCGAGGCTACATTCCTGATCAGATTCATCACTTACCAGAAGTGCCAGAAGGTCTACAGATAAACTTGAGCTACAAGGAGCGTCCAGTGGAGATCGTGCATAGAGCGGGAAAAGTTTTGAGAAACAAAACTATACCCATGGTCAAGGTAATGTGGAGGAATCAGTTGGTCGAGGAAGCCACCTGGGAATCAAAAGAGAGGATGATGAGGGACCATCCCGAACTTTTTTGCCTAAACCCTGTAATTTTGTTTCTTTTGCATTTTCTCACTCTTTAAGCGTAGTTCTGATGACATAACTATTCTAAGGACGGAGTGCTGTAACATCCCCGAGGAAAAATTATTTTTATTATTTTACTTTGCACGTGCATTGCACATAAAATTTTGTGCACGTGTTGGTTCCTAAAATTTTTCTTTAGTCATGAAAATTTTTCCATTCATTTTTTCTAGCCACAATTGTGTGATTTATTTTAATTAAAATCAACTAGGCCTAATTCCATTTTTTTCAGCCCACTAACACTATTACAAAAGCCCATGATTATTTTTGTGTGCATTTAATGTACATTTAAAATTTAGTTAAATTGGTACACCTTGCCATGTGTAACACACACATCTAACTTAATAAAAACTAATAATAAAATTTGTATGAAGGAGTATGCACACACTTTGAATACACGTGCACGTGCTTTGTGCTCACCCCCTCATTGGCCGGCCAACATGTGAGATGAGGGAGAGTGGGTGAATTTGTGGAGAAGTTGTGAGCTCTTTTAGGGAGCAGAAAGTTATTGTAACTACTCCTTAATTTTTCATATAAATATACCACCTCTTTTCATGAGAAAAATGCAAATAAAAAAAAATAAATAAAAAAACAAAAAAAGATAGAGAGAGAGAAAGACAATAAGGACCTGCAGGTTGTGCTAAGAGGAAGGCCGGATTTCTTGGGGAGCTTGGAGCTTTTTTTTTTTTTTTTTTTTTTTTTGAGAGGTTCTACCGCTAAGGAATTCTATTTTTGAGATGGGTGTCTCTTTAATTTCTAATTTAGTTCTTTTGATTCATGAAATTATTAGGTAATTGCTTTGTGTAATCTAGAATGTGATTGGAGAATTAAATTGAGTATGGATGCATGCTAGATTAAATTGACTAGATGAATGGGTGAAGATACAACATGGAAATTGATTTTTTTTTTTTTTAAAAAATAAATTTGCATAAGATTTCTTGTGTGTTAATATCATGTGTGTTTGTTCCTGTGCGTTAATTCATGAATGTTGGTTCATGTTAGATTTTGCTACACCATAATTAAATTGTATATGTAAAATTGAGAACGCATAAAAATTTGCAAAATTAAGGAATTTATGTTAGAATTGCATGTAGATTGGTGGTATGGTTATTTTTTCTAACTCTATAATGACTTGGTAGGGCATTCATACTAATTTTACAATTTTAAAAACAAATCGTAGTCTAATTTGAATCAGTAAGGAACAAGAATGTAAAAGTTAAAGATTGCACTATCTGCATTAATTTGAATAATTTCCAAGTTAAAATATATTAAATTAGAGAGATTTTTCGTTCTAGAAATTTTAGAGTTGTTGTGTATAGTAATAATCCTGAAAATAATTAAAGAAGAAGAAAACTTGAAGTTATAAGATTACATTTAAAATAATCGAGAAACAGAGGGTTGGTATAAAAGGGTTTTAATAGAGATAAGCTCAGTTGTGGCATTTAGCTTCTTGGCTAGCGCGTGAGGGTAGTCCTTAGCACCTCTGGGTTGCACGCGGGTTCGATCCATGGCGGGGGGGAATCTATTTTCTTTTTTCTTTTATTAATATATTGGGTTTTTCATAGGAAATTTAAAGTGTGAATTATTGAAATTATTAGAAATGAGTTAAATATAAAAGTTAAGATATTTTGGGATAAGATAAATAGCAATTGATTTGAATAAGAGATATCTTATTTTGAACTGGAATTATATCATGAGATTTAAAATGTGAATTAAGGAGAAAAGATGGGGATTTAGTTGAATAAAAAATTGAGTTTGGAGCTAAATATATACTAATTTACATTTTGATTAAGAAGAAAATTTTGATTATTTCGACTAGAGGTATTTTAAAAGTTTTACCATTTGGATTAAACTTGATCTAGAGTTAATTTGAGTGTGCTAAAGAATAAATTGGAATTTGAATATCATATTATTTAGAAAAATAATCTATTGAATGTAATAGGTAAAGTTTTGTCAAATTACAACTTCAGTGAGAATCCTATTAGAAGGGGTGAATAAACTATCTATTTTATATAGAGAATGTTGATTTGAAATTGTTGAATAAGACTATAAAACTAGTTATACAAATAATTGAGTTGTGTGAACAAGAGAATAATTGGATATATGAATGAATAAATTTTCAAAATGTGAATAAAAAGGGCATGGATAACCCATGAATGTAGTGAACATGAATTGTGAATACTAGAGGCTAAGTGAGACCCAGAATACCGGCAAAGTGATGAAAGTGATAATTGAAATTTGAGAAGTGGCCAATATGGGCTATCATTCTCGGTGTATTGTTTAAGACCGGTAGGAGGGTAAGCTAGCTCTAGGTGGTAATATTATTCATGTTTAAATTTAAGGATAGGCACTAGAAGAAGATGTGATGAAACTTGGGCAAATGTAAGTGGGGCGCTTCTATATAGTCAAGCGGTGGGTTCCGGGACTATAGACCCAGTCGGGCGGTGAATTCCGGAACTATGGTTGTCTACAAATTGAGATGAGCCTCAATTAAATCTGAGACTAAGATTGACCGGACAGTGGATTTTGCGATCATGAATAATCGGGCGGATAGGAGGTAGATCTCCAATATATATACCGGGGCTAAAGCGGCACTTGCGGGATGTTCGCACGACGAGGATTTTGTATAGTCAGGTGGTGGATTCCTGGACTGGATTCCGTAGTCGTTGAATTTCTAAACCTTGTTTTTGTTACCGTAGTAGAATTTTCATAACGAGGGATTGAACCCTATAATGCAGAGTACAATAAGGGCTTGCCCTCGAACCTATGCAGTATGGGATGCATAGAATCCGAATAAGTATGCATTAGTGTCATCGTAGTGTAATCTCTGCATTAGGTATTAAGTTCATATCATACACTGACATGTTTAGGATAGTTACATTTTCTATTTGTACATTCAAGTTTTGAGTTTGCTAAATTAAACAATTGCTGTATTATAACATTGCATCAGTTGTATACAACTGGCATGCCCACAGTTTTCTAGTTGCAGGATTAGACTTGGCATGCACTTGAAGTCACTATGATGAGTTGTTACAAGATTGAAGAATTTTCATTATCGTTGATTGTATTGTATTCATTTATTTCGGCTGTGTTGTTGTAAAGAACATTGTTGTACTAGAGAGTTTTAAATTCCATGTAAATTTGTACGAAGTGGAAGTAAAAGATCCTGTATTTTTTACGAATTACCTGTGTTTGAAATACGAGGCGTTACAGGGTAGTATCAGAGCCGACTTCAATAAGTAGTACGAAATTATAAGGACTTTAGGGTGGACGTTAGAAGTGTGAGTTCGATTTATAGAGATTTAAATGTAAGTTGATTTACATTTACGTTGCTCTATACACTAATATCTTCTCCTCCCTTTCTCTATAAGATGGCTGATAACCAAAACCCGGTGGATGAAGTGGAAAAGGAACTATTCTTTGAGGACCCCGAAGAAGAAGAAAACCTCAAAGAAGAAGAAGAAGAACCAGAAGAAGAAGATGACCCAGAAGAAGCAGAAGAGGAGGAATTGCCAGAATCTCGGGAAATCACTCCACCTCCACCTGATTCCCAAGATGAATGCTCGACGAAGTGCCGGTTCGAGACAAGAAGGACCACATCCTCGCTTCTCTCCGAAAACAGTTGTTCATTCATAAGTGGAGAGTAACCCACATGGAGGCTCATCATGCGGAGGACAAGCAAAACATCGCAGCTCTGAGTCAAAAGCTTTACGGAAGTCAATCTTCATCATGACGGTGTCAGATTTCCTATTGCAACACACATTATAGCTTCGTGAGCCTCCAGAAAACAATCTATGGTGGACTTTCCTTTCAAGAAAGTGCTCCGAGAGGATGAGACCAGAGAATCAAGTAGGGGGTTCGATCTGTTGGCAAGGATCTTAGTGAAGATTTTAAAAGAGCAATTTAGAAGACTTATGGTTCTGTAATCTGAAACTGAGTTAGCACCTTCACATTTGGGTATGAGCATGATATTCGACTAGTTCAACCTACTAATGTCAGCTGCACCATTTTGAATATCTAACAACATGCAATAAAGATCTGCGTGGATCACATCCCAAAAATTTTGATAAAAAATCATAGAATAACCATCAGGCACTGGGGCCTTGTCTCCACTCATGTCAAAGACTGCCTTCTTCACCTCTTCCATGCAAAAGGTAGCCTCTAAATCTGATAGATTGTCATTGGGATGAGGGTAGAGTACTTGCCAATCAAACCTGAAGTCTGGAGATGATGAGATACCATAGATTTCGCTAAAGTGGTCTTCAAAACAGGACTTGATGATGGCATGGGATGAAATCCGATCCCAGTTGTGCATTAGTGAATAGATATAGTTCTTCCTTCATCTTCCATCTGCAATGGAGTGAAAGAATTTACTATTAGCATCACCTTCCTTAATCTAAGTTACTTTGGATCTCTGCCTTCAGTAGGTCACTTCAGCCTTGACAAAGGCCTGGTATTCTTTCTGAGATGCTAGGAGTTTCTCAGATTGATCTAAGTCTAGTGTGTTACCATCTGCTACAATATCAAGCTGATGGATTCTGTCCAAAAGGGTCTTTTTCTGCACAGTAATGTGACCAAATACCTCATTCCTCCACTTCTAATTCGCTTCTTCAGCAGTACTAGTTTTTTTTTAGTAAATTTGTCAACCGATGAGCCTGTACATACAAAACTTCTCCACCAGTCTGTCACTGCATGCATGAAACTATCATTTGCAAACCAAGCTTTCTCAAATATGTAGTGGATTATGTTCTCAATGGATTTTGTGTCAAGAATGATGGGGCAGTGGTCTGATGAGATTCTTGGAAGGGAGTGTTGGATACAATGTTAATGTAATTGTTCATATCGACTAGTAATCAGAAATATGTCTAATCTTGCAATGGCAGCTTTGATCTCAAGTTGGACCAAGTAAACTTTCTTCTTGCATGGGGAGATCAATAAGTTCAAGTTGTTGAAGAAAATTTATGAATTCTTTCATATCTCTACTAGAGCTTTGGCCTCTATCATCTCTAGATTGGACAATGTAACATTAAAGTCACCACATAGGACCCAGACATCACAAACTAATCGTCTCCTTTGGCAGATTTCACTGAAGCATAGGATTCTATCATCTAGCTCAAAAGGGGCATAGACTGATGTGAGAGACCACTTCATCCATGTTTCTATGTTTATGAAAGATACTAAAATGGAGAAAATATCTGTTACAAAGTAAAAGCAATTCAGAACATTTTCATCCCATCCTATGAGAACACCCCCACATCTGTCAATTGTAGCTAGTTCTACCCATTTGTTGATCACTAAGCCCCCAATAGTCAATATCTTCCTATTAAAAGGGCAGCTGAGCTTGGTTTCTTGCAGGCACACCACTGATACTTGAGCACTTCTAATACCATCTTTGATCCGGACACATTTGTTAGGATTTTCAAACCCTCTCACATTCCAACTGGCTATCTTCATTGAAAAATGAATAACAAACAACCAAAACAATATAAAAAAGAAAAGAGCATGTAAATTTAGAGCACACATTTAAGATGTCTTTGTTGATCAGAGGGATCGGCAGAGGCATTCTCTGGTTGCTTAAGACTATCAATTGAGTGTGGCTTTATAGCCTTCACTCCTACAGATTCAGCTACCTTATTAATATCCTCTTTCGATAGTAAAGCAAACGGGTGCCATGCATTGGTAACTGAAACAATAGAAGATGGGGTATATTCTTTCTTGAGGGAGAATGCAGCTCAGATAGAGCTAGCCAAGTGCTTCATGAATGACCTTGTGCTGGAATTCTTAGAGGCATATTTGCTTCTTTTCCTGTGTTTGCTAGGCCCATCTTCAAAGCAAGAGGGTGCTGAGTATGAATTAGATTGTGACTGAGGCTTAGGCTTTCAAGGGATTAATGACCTAGTCTTGAAACTCTCAGAGCAAACCCCACTAGTGCCTAAATTGAAATGCATTTCTTGTGGCTTTTACAGCTTCTCTACCAGTTGGAAAATAAATTCTCACCATCTTTCAAAGGCTTCACCTTCTTCCTAGGTCACATTCTTCCATTTGCCACCTTTGAGTTCTTCTTCAGTTACAATTCTCTCTTTAAAATATTTTCTTTCCAGTTGCTTCTATTCTTCTAGTTGCCGCCTTTGAGTTCTTCTTCAATCCATATTCTCTATTTAGCATATTTTCTTTCCATTTATTTCTACTCATTAGCGTCAACCACCTTAACTGCTATGGATGGCATCAGTGGCGGAGGGAGTAAAATAGTGAATTTTTTTCCAAACTGCCCTATATTTTTTTTTGTTCCCTAAACGATCCACTCGCCTTTTGAAAAAACGATTTTGGTTAAAAATAACTCGCTTTTTCAGAAAGTGAGTGTGAAACTTTTAATTTTCGAAATGTTAGACTCGCTTTTTGAAAAAGCGAGTTATTTTTAACCAAACTCGCTTTTTCAAAAAGCGCGCTTGATTATTTTGGTAAATATTTTCAAAAGTGGGTCTGCTTGGTAAATACTTTTAGAAAGTGGGTTAGTTTGGTAAATAATTTCAGGAAATGGGTCATTTTGGTAACAAGTTCTTTCTATATCACATTGTCACTTTATCTTCTTTAGACTACTATATATGAAATCGTTTGTCAGGATTTTCTATATCAAATTGTCACTTTATGTTCTTTGGTCATGATTTTATAAATTTAACAACTGTTTAGCAGTAGCCGAGGATATACATAACTTGACATTATTTCAGTATATACATAATTGGTGTGTTTTAAGTTGTCGAGAATGAGCCCATAGATACTCTCAATCCCCGGTATACACATAATTAGCTTTTGACCTATCAATCATATGCGCTGAGTTCTTGCGCCAAAAGTCTCACACTCGCTTTCTGAAAAAGCGATGGTGGTTAAAAGGATCCATGATTTTTTTTTTGTATTTTACATTGGCGGAAATGACCAAGTTACCCCTTCCTTCATATAACCAGATTATCACCTTAGGGGTAAAAGAGTCATGCGATAGGGAGGGACGGATGAAGTTCATCCGTCTCTCACTTTCACAATTTTTTTTTTAATTATAAACTTTATATATTTAATATATATTATTTATATTTAAAGTATTAAATCCACCGAGAGACAGAAGATCTTCATACATAAAGTTATTTATATTTATAAAGTTAGCAACTGTTTAGCAGTAGTCGAGGATATACATAACTTGACATTATTTCAGTATACACATAATTGGTGTGTTTTAAGTTGTCGAGAATGAGCCCATAGATACTCCCAATCAATCTTAGTTTTTGGCCTATCAATCATATGCGCTGGGTTCTTGCACCAAAAATTCTTATATTAAAAGGGCGGTTGTAACTTCGTTCATGGTTGCTGTTATACATAATGGTAGACCACAAAAGCCTGACGTGGTAATTGATGAGACATTATTTTCTAGTTCTGAATATTGTCAGCAGACTAAGGTTTGCTCATAATATATTGTTTTGTATTTCTTGCACTTGTTTTGAAAGCCGAAGTTTATTTTTTCCTAACAAAGAAGAAATTTTTTCTCTTGATCACTTTTCTTTCGTTTGTTTATATTGTTGTTTATGAATTGTTCATTCTATTTATGAATTGTCCATTGATTTATTGGTAGGAGCATCAACATATGCCAATTCAGTATTTGGATGGATAAATGTTAAGATTGTTATCGAGACTCATATCTGTTAACCATTGGATCTGATTTCTAAGATCGTGACCTAATGGTGAACTATTTTGGTTGATAGGTGTGCTGATAAAAAAGAGATGAGATTTTAACCACCAATGCTTTTTCAGAAAGCGAGTGTGAGACTTTTGGCGCAAGAACTCAGCGCATATGATTGATAGGTCAAAAGCCATGTATACCGGGAATTGAGAGTATCTATGGGCTCATTCTCGACAACTTAAAACACACCAATTATGTATATACTGAAATAATGTCATGTTATGGATATCCTCGGCTATTGCTAAACAGTTGCTAAATTTATAAAATCATGACCAAAGAAGATGAAGTTACAATGTGATATAGAAAGAACTTGTTACCACAATATCCCACTTTCTAAAATTATTTACCAAACTAATTCACTTTCTAAAAGTATTTACCAAGCTGACCCACTTTCGAAAATAATTACCAAAATAACCAAGCGTGCTTTTTGATGTATCGGATAGAGCCAAAAGGCTCCAGCCATCAAAAAATATATTAAACAATAATAACAGTATACAAAAAAAATAATCGATGGCTTTACAAGATGTAAAACAATAAAAACCGAGCAATAAATAAACAAACAAAGGCTATTGAGCCAAGAATACAGATAAAAGTGCTTCAGCATATTCCCACGCCGAAACAAGACAGAAAAAAAACAACCCTCCCCTAACGAAGGCAACCCAATCCGCTAGCAGTCCAAAGAAACACTCTAGCAGCACAACGGAGGCGACGCGCAGCCGAAATGTAGGGAATCAGCGTGAAGGCACGACTCAACTGTGCAGAAGTTGGAGAAACGACGCAGAAGCAGTTTTCCTCGCAAGAATGTGAGCACTCACACGAGTAGGCAAATGATAAGTGACTTTCTTTTTATAACTCCGCTTGGCGGGGGGAGGGGCATCCCTTGCCGAAGAGGGCGAAAAAATTGCAGAGACCGAAGCAGAGGCTTCGACTTTGATAGAACACGGCAGGGAAACGCAACAACTGAGAGCATCCAAAGTGACAGGTGGGGTGGACTTGGTCGAGACATCCGAGCGAGGGAGATAAGGGTCATCAGAACTCGGAGAAAACTTACGGGAGAGGAAGAGATGTTTAAAAGCTGTCAAAAGCTGATAGAGTCCCGAGTGAACCCCTAAACGTTGATACCAAGAGAATAAACATCCTGGGTAATGAAAAGAGAACGTAGAAAGTTGGGGGGAAGAAACCTTTAAAACACACGGATAGTTATAATAAAAGGAAGAATCCATAGTGTCGATGATAGTCCTGTCAGGACGCGCAGGGGAATCAGAGAAAACGCAGTGCAAATCTTTCCCCTCGCAAAACGAGACCACTCAAGCGAAGGGGAAAAGGATTTAACCAAGTTAGACTTGTAATCCAGCTTCCAAATCAACGAAGGAGACAAAGAGTTGGAACGGGTATGGTCCTTATAAGAATCCAACCGGGGGTAGGAACCCAGAGAAGAACGAGCTTTGCGATCCTTAACTAGGATAGCAAAATTAGGATAGGGAAGGGTAACAAGAGGATCACAATAAGGGGATGAAGGAGTGGAGGCGTTCGTTGTTGATGGCGAAATCGTAACTGAGGAGCCAAGCGTGCTTTTTGAAAAGGCGAGTTTGGTTAAAAATAACTCGCTTTTTCAAAAAGCGAGTCTAATATTTCGAAAATTAAAAGTTTCACACTCGCTTTTTGAAAAAGCGAGTTATTTTTATCCAAACTCGCTTTTTCAAAAAGCGAGTGGGTCGTTTAGGGAACAAAAATAAAAAATAGGGCAATTTGGGAAAAACTTTCAAAAAAAGGGTCATTTTGGGGAAAAAATCTAAAATAGTAGGGGGACATTTGAGACTCCAAAAATTTTGTAAAACCCCCTAATATAGACCAAATATTTTATTTGGCTCCCCAATTAAGAAAATTTTGGGACTTCCAAGTCTAATCTAGCTCTTATTAAAGGCTCAAAATAGTGGTATGAGCTTTGGGCTAAAAATTAACAGTGATACTTATTATTTGATCTGTGTAATTATTAGATAAAATTTTGAATAAGAAAATAGTGTATACACAAGTTACAAGTATATTTATTCATTTGAGTCGTATCTCTTAGCCTCTAGTATTATAACAATATAAATAGTGCAGTATGATTATTAATTAGTATTACTCTTACCAAATTTAGAGTACAACTGTACACGTGCGAAAAAATACATGATACTAAAAATATAAATTCGAATATTTACTTTGATTATAATTTTATTTTGATCCATTTACTTTAATTCTTCAAAATAAAAGTAAAGTAAGAGATTTTCGGCAAAAATTATGTCGATACTGGGAGAAAAAAAAATTAGAACCTCCATTTTGATTTGTCTGGCTCCGCCACTAGATGGCATAATTAATTGGACGTGACAGCACATGTAGCAATAAGCTTTCGCTCTAGAAACAAAAGTTGTGAGTTGCTAATGGAAATGCTCTTAATTTTTGGTTGAGCATCAGAAATGGTTTTTTGTTTTTTAATTTAATTTTTTAGATTTTCTTCAATATCTCATTACGTTAAGTAAAATACGTTAAGTCAAAGATATTCTTCAAAATTCTTATTACTATCTTCAAACCTAACTTGGCTTGTTCTACTCTCTCATAATTCCTTCAAATCCCAAGGGAGGTTGTATATACTTTAGTTAAAACAAACTTCATTAATTTTGATGTTACTTGTGCCATTATAATACAAGCCATATATACAAATTCTGAAACTGAACATGTATACTTCATGACTAAAGAATTTGGCTTCGTAGTTCTAATAACTAGTAATTACACGTGCAATGCACATCTTAATAAATATATATATTTTAAAGTAAAAAAAAAATCGACGTAGTCTAATATTGAACCTGAGACCTCCTTTATATTAGTTATGCATGGACGGTGTTCATGTTAGATTGTTTACAAATGGCAACTCCAACATTATTATATTAGAGATTGGCTAGAGTTCCTATGGAACTTTATCCTAATGATAATATAAAATAAAACAATTCCAATCTGTGCAAAATAAAAGTAAAGTTGATTATTTTTTTTGGTCCTTTCCAACAAATCCCCAATCAATATTGTAATTTTATTTCAGTCCCCAAAAAATTGCTTATTTCCACATTAATCAATCTCTCGATCGACTCCAAAATTGAGTGAATAAATATCCAAGTGAAACATTATGATAATTCTAATCCATTGAATCAATTTTGGAGAAAAAATATCTTAAGTAGATAGATATAAGAGAAAATATGATCATAGCAAGGGTAAAGAGAATATTTTGAGAAAATTAGACACTTTCGCTGAAAATCTTTTTTCTCGAAACTGTGTAAATGGATCAGAATTTCCATGAAGTTGCAATAGATGGAACATGTCTATAACCCTTTGTTTCACATATATGTACTTTTCTATGTATTTATCTATTTTCTTTATCATACCATTTTTCCTCTTTGGTTTTGGACTCTTTGCCATGCATTGTAACTATTTGATTCTTGTTAAAGCCCAAATATTTGTTGATCCATTCTAAATTATTGTGATAATTCAAACCCTAACCCTAACCTTGATTAATCTTAACCATAACTCTCTAACCCCAATTATATCACCTAATCACCATCACTCCACCTCTATCTAGTGTCTCCTAATCACCCACCCTTATATATATATGTATATATATATATATATATATATATATATATATATATATATATATATATATATATATATATATATATATATATATATACTAGGTATGCCCGTGGCACGTGCCTACGGCACGTATTCCTTTGAAACTGTTTGAGTTATTTGAGTTAGTCTAATACAATCACCTTTAAATTGTTTCCTATGGCACGTTTAAATTGTTTCCTACGGCTTCCTTTGAAATTATATTGTTTCCAAATAGTTTTCTAATACAATCACCTCTAAATTGTTTCCTACCGCATGTTATCGCGAAGACTGATTAATTAATTAAGTTGTTTAGTAAAAATTTCGACAGACTTCTCTAAAATTTTACAGGCAGGATTGTAGTAAAAATTTTGACGGAATCTCTCCTGAAATATTTGTCCTTTTAGAACAATTCCTTACGAAATTATGCTCAAAATTTAAAAATTAACATTACAGGCAGTCAAAAAGAATCCTCTCAAGGCCATTCCACGCAACACCACACAGACATCATATATGTAGGGCTCTGGGGAAAAAAATCTTCATATGACTAAAGATACAAAATAAAAACCAAGATATCGTTTGAAAACATAATAGATTTTAGGAAATTTAGTAAAAATTTTGACATAATCTCCCTTAAAATATTAGCCATTTTACAGCAATTCCTTACGGAATTATGCTCACAATTAAAAATATAACATCACAGGCAGTCAATATCAATCCTCCCCAGGCTAAACCAAGCAACATCACACAGACATCATATATATAAGTCTCTGGGGGAAAAAATCATAATATGATGCAAGTTACAAAATAAAAACTAAAATTTCGTTTGAAAACGTAATGGATTTTTAGAAAAACCTTTGAAAAACCAAACACAAAACCCAATACTCCACAATTTTGCGGGTGCGGGTATTAACATTACAATATTATATCATCATCATATACAGATACTTCCATCATCTCCCAAAATAATAAATATTACAACTATTACATCCTCCATCAAAATATACACCAACCAACCGAATTACAAAAAAAAAATTACAGGGTTGTAGGAAAACACAATACTTCAAATCTTCAATATGGGACCAAACAGGGAACCTAAACAAACAGTAAGAGTAATTCAATAATCAATCAAAACCATGATAATTAAAGAAACAAATAGTAAGAGTTTTGAAAAATCATGGTAAAGTAGATAGCAAGTGACAAATGACAATAGCAAGACATGAACATATTGAGAAAGAATTGTAGTGCCACCTTACCATCACATTGCAGGACTGATTTCTTCAAGTTAAAATACCATCATGGCCAATTGCAGATGAGTACAACATGATGTCAACCAAACTATCATCTTTTTGATTACCTGCAGAATATAAATAGGAAAGAGAATCAATTGTTTATTGATAAGAATGTGAAGAAAGTAAAAGCAAGCAAACCAACTTATCAACAAAGTGACATTCTTCTAGCTTACTCTTCATAGATCTTTCCCACACTTGTTCTCTCTGCTTCATCTGTTTGCTCTCTTAATCCCAACTTTGACCATGGCTTCTGAAACCTTCATACTATGGTAAGGAATCTGCTTTTAAGCTCCTCATTTTTGCTTGTTATGGACTTCTTTTGATGACCTACGTGATGAAGGTAAATTATTATCATCATATTCTGAGCAGGCTTGCACATTTCATCGAAGGGTGATTAATTAATTTTGTTATTACTGGCAGTACTATTATCATCGTTGTTTAATCATCAGTGAACTTTGCTTTTGACAAATAATAGTGTATTCTGTGTCTGTCTAGTAGTGTTGACTCTTCCAAGATAGTATATATAACTGAATATTCTTGTATTTGTTAATTCTTATTTTGGTTCTTTTGGACTACATTCATACATACGTATATTTAAACTGGGAGCACAGCTGGACCTAATATTTTGCTTGCATAGTTTGGTGATGCAAAATCTGGAATGTTGTTATAGTGCAAGTTCATCTTTCTTATATTACTCCTTCATTCATTAAAGAGTCTTTGCTTACAGAGTTTTATTTAAAATTATGTATATCGATGCTTTGTTTTCAAATTGTCATATTTGATGGTTCTAGTGTCATACAAATATTCTGTCTTTTAGATCATTACTTATTCCTTACCAATTTTAAAGCCAATTGTTTCCTGAATGGCGAAAATGATATGGTGGCCAAGATGTGGATCTGAACAATTTGATGGATCTGAATTATTTTTGTAGATTTCCAATACCACGACATGATTAAACTTTTTCACTGTGCTTGTAGTTTTACCGTGCATTATATGAAATTTAAAATTATATTTTAAATCATGCAATAATGACAATGTCTATAACTTCAGTTGCATCTTTGCTAAAATCAATACCTTTCAATTCAAATTATGATTAGACCAAATAACCATTTTTCTATAAATTAAATAAATGATAATTGCTTGGATAAACAGAGTGAGAGTTTATTCAAAATTGATACTACTTTATATATAAGCATTAGCTTTTAATCATATGCAAGGAAATTTTAAAAATGTAAACCTCAAGAGGCTCAGAGCAGAACTACTGTCTCTCTCAAGCAGATTGCAAGCTGAGAGTAAGACTTGCAATCTTGGATACTTGTTGCTCAGCTTGTGTAAATACTTGTTGCTTTCAGTCACTTCTCTATTTGTAAATTGTTTTTAATTGAAGTCTTGGAAACTGTCATCATGTTTAACATCATTGGTATATAATAGTACTTTGGTTTTAATCATTTATGTGGTGGTAAGGTTAATTCCAGCTAGATCTGAACTTTTGGAGTGATGCTTGCTAGTATATATTTTGAAGAGTTATTGCTAATTGAATATAATTTATTTGGTTCTTATATGGCACATCTTTGTCCACAACTTGAGATGAAAGCTTGTACATTTTTAGTACATACGGCTAATCAAAGGATATCAGCTATTCTGTATGCTGCATGGGTAATCCTATAATGATTTTGCATTTTTGTTTAACACATGTTTGGCATGACATTCTTGGATACAGTGTGGTGGGTACTCTTATTCTTTCTTTTCTCTTAAAAAAATATATGCTCAATTGTATGATGTATTTTAGTTTTAGACTTTGATGATTAAAAAATGTGTAAAAGAGATGGATAAGCATGAATTAACAGGATTGATACGATAGCTCTACCAACTTGAATGAATCAAGGACTGACGCAATTACATGATATGTAATAAAGTGATGGCTCCCTGTAAAGTCTAAGTCAGAAAAGCAACTCATGGAGCTCACCCATCCCATATAGCTCAATCATGGAGCTCAATCATATTGAATGTATATTATTATTTATTCCCTTGTTAAGTTGCATTTACTTTGGCGGCATTTTGCAATTGTTACTTCCTATATATAACCCCTCTTGTATCCTTGTGTCTTAGGCAGTTTGTATGTTCTGTGCAAAAGTGATTTGACCTGTGGTTGGTCTTACCATTTGAAATGAAAGATGAATCTTGGAAAATGCTTCCAAGATAGTATATATAACTGAATATTCTTGTATTTGTTAATTCTTATTTTGGTTCTTTTGGACTACATTCATACATACGTATATTTAAACTGGGAGCACAGCTGGACCTAATATTTTGCTTGCATAGTTTGGTGATACAAAATCTGGAATGTTGTTCTAGTGCAAGTTCGTCTTTCTTATATTACTCCTTCATTCATTAAAGAGTCTTTGCTTACAGAGTTTTATTTAAAATTGCGTATATCAATGCTTTGGTTTCAAATTGTCATATTTGATGGTTCTAGTGTCATACAAATATTCTGTCTTTTAGATCATTACTTATTCCTTACCAATTTTACAACCAATTGTTTCCTGAATGGCGAAAATGATATGGTGGCCAAGATGTGGATCTGAACTATTTGATGGATCTGAATTATTTTTGTAGATTTCCAATACCACGACATGATTAAACTTTTTCACTGTGCTTGTAGTTTAAAAATTATAAGCACTTCTTGGTTTTGTAATTTGTGTATATAGGCAAACTGATCCAAATTTGTCCATAGGAGAGTTCTTATGTTGGGGATATTTTCTTAATTCTTTTTCTTTTTCTGGGAGCAATGCCTCCAAAAGAGTTACAAATGACCTAATGCTTGAAAAGGTAATGTAGCTAATACCTGTAAACTTTAATCTTGTATCTCAAATAGGAAATGATTATAATGTAGCCAAGATGTGTCTCCATACCTTACTTTTTACAAATTTGACGTGTCATGTTCCCGTACCTGTGTCGGTACCCATACCCAAATTCATGCTTCATAGCTAACCAAGAATCAAATGCTCTAGTGATAGGATCTAGATTGCACTATGCTGTTGTTAACCAAGTGTCCATAAGATATGTAGCAAGCCTATTTGTTTCCCAGTTGTTTCTTTTCAATTTAGCTTAGCTTGCAATAATTCAGATCAGTTTAACTTAGCTTACCATAATGTCCTTAATGTCCCTTATGTTCCCTTGCCTTTTTCCCTAACAAACTCAAGCTTCAGTTCCTAAAGGATGAAGATAATGATAATTTCTACATACAAGGGTATATACTAAGATAGAAACTTAGAAACAATAAATGCATTCAAAGAACTTAAAATACAAACCATATGGTAGATGAATCTGGAGTAAAACCAATGAAATATCCACCGGGCCTGAGTATATCTGCAACATTTTGCAAAAGGCTCCTTGCTTTTTCCTCAGTTTCGAAACTACTCTGGAAATATAAATTCTATTTCATCAATATCACAATTTGCAAATGACATAACTTACAGAACATAGAACATCGTTTGTCCCAAACTTACCTGCAAATGCTGCATGCAACAAACAATATTTGCAGGGATACCCTCGTCTTGCAAATGTGATTCTAAATTTTCCTGCAACATGTACACTTCAGCAATCTTGCAAGTATTATTCATAAGATATTGGAAATCAGAAATTATCCATATGTTCTAAATTCCTTTGTCTGCATCTACTGAATTAGGGTATTAAGTAGCAAAAAAGGAATGTGTTGCTGAAATAGGGTTTGCTTGGTCTGCATCTGTGCCGATTTCACACTCTCAAGCATATCTTATTACCTTCTGTAGGTTTAAGATCTATTGTTCGAGAAGACAGTATATAAAACGAAAATTGAACAATGAAGATTGAAAAAAAAGATAAAGAAAAATATTTTGTTTAGTGATAATATGAGTAATGAGAAATAAACCTGCCCATTCTTGAGCATCACTGAGATGAGTTACAGCATCACGGTTTGTTGCGATGAAAAGGTAACCTGGATTTTCACGAATGCAAAGTGTTCCATACCTTCAAAACAGAAATTGAGCATGGATACAGATCATGATTAGTATAAAAGAACACATTCTGCAATTGTCATTCTATTTCTGTTATAATACAAAAAATGTCAGAAGAGAGAAAGAGTCACTTACTGAACTTTGTAGTAATTGAAATATCTATCAAATCCAACTACAACAGCTCCAACATAAACAAATTTCAGATACCCATCTATTAATTTTTTACCACCAATGCAAGCAATATAAGTAGCAGATCTCATAATGGAAAATATTAGTGTCAAAGGTGAAGAATGATAGATAGATACATCATGGTCATCCTCCATTAGAAAACCAGGTTTCAGCTCTATCTTCCCCCCCCCCCCCCCCCCCTCTTCATGAAAATAAACATATAAATAATTTAAGGAATATTGAAGAAAAAAAATGACGTACCAATCCACCAAGATACTGAAACCCAGCAAGTAGTTCAGGAATATTGAAGGGAAAAAAATTCTGGTTAGCAAATATTTATTGGTATCGAACTATAGTGATTAGTAAGTACTGTATATCATACCGGTGCACCAAGATACTGAAAACCAGCAAGTTCAAGCTCCTTGAGAATTCCATCCTCACCTACAAATCAACCACAACTGAAATGGGAACTACTCATTTTCACTTCATCTAACTCAAACTACCAATCTAACACAAACCCAACAAAACTAATGCAATATAGTAAGTATACCTGAGATGTAGTATCGAGAAAGACGGTGAAATCGGTGGTCGGGATCAACTCAAATGGCCACAAATCGAAGAAGAGAGAGACGATGAAGGTTCGTGTGGGGGTTCGGGAAGCTCCTCATCATCACACCAACTGCCGCTGACTCCTCACTGCCGCCTCCATCGTCGATCGTGATGAGCATCGCTACCATCGCCTCACTGCCATCTCCCTTTCACCGCTGCTCTTCCTCGCAATCGCTCGACAACGACCCGAGTCCTCGAGCATCGAGCAGCCCCTCACTGCTTGCATCCAAGCTCTGACCTCAGCCCCATCATTGCTGCTCCTCCACCATTGCCCCTCCCCCGCCCCGAACACCGCGCACCTCAGCCCCTCACCACTGTCGACATCGATGAGAGAGAGGGGGAGTGGGGATCGATGAGAGGGAGACGCGGAGAGAGACAAAGTGAGAGAGGGGGGTCGGGAACGATGAGAGAGGGGGGTCGGGAACGATGAGAGAGAGGGAGAGAAGGGAGTTTTTTGGGGGGAAAGAGAGAGAGAGAGAGAGAGCGCCAGGGCAAGAGAGAGAACGGACAGTTTTTTTGGGGAAAAAGAGAGAGAGAGTGTGTGTGTGTGTGTGTTTTTGAATTTGTGGAGTTTGAAATTTGGGCGGGAAAATATGTTTTGTGAAAGTAGATCTGGTCCATTGATTTTGGGATAGATTGAATGTGAGCCGCTTGATAGCTTTCTTTGTGTTTTATTATATAGATATATAAGGGTGGGTGATTAGGAGACACTAGATAGAGGTGGAGTGATGGTGATTAGGTATATATATATATATATATATATATATATATATATATATATATATATATCACCTCCTACCCCAACAACCTCCTCTCCATTTAAAAACCCGACCCCATCTCATTCAACCCAAACTCCAACTCATCACCTCATCTGCAACAGCATATCCATCACTTTCAAACTCAAACACACAACCACCTCCCCAACCTCTTTTTAATGCCTTCATTAAACCAGTCTATTTAATCACCTCTATCTAATTCACCCCCCTATTATATATATATATATATATATATATATATATATATATATATATATATATATACCACCTTTTTCATCCTCCACAGTCACTTGATCTCCACTGCTTCCAACTCACAACAAACCCGACCCCCATCTCTCCTCCTCTCCCGCTGTCACCCTCACCAACCAGCCAAACCATCCCGACCTCAAACACCCCACTCCCCACAGCCCCACACCCGACAGCCACCGCTCCAACCCCTTGCTATCTTTCCACCTGAACACCACCACCATCTTCTTCACCTGAACTCGACCAGCAAACCATCCTGACTGTAACTCCATCACCATCTTCACGAGCACAACATCAACCACTTCCACTTCACCCATCACTACCATTGTTGTTGCCATCACCTTGCTGCTATTGCTTGTTGTCTTCGCTGCCATTACTATCGCCATTGCTACCAATGTTGGTTTCATCATTGCCCTTGCTATCGTCATCACTGTCGTTGATGCCCTTGTGCCACCGCCAGTTGCTGTCAATGATTCTCTTCTTCCCATTGTTCATCACCATTCGTAATCATCGTACTCAAAGCAAGCGTCATGTAACACCACAAATTTCAAAATACAACTGAATCCGGAGTTCCACAGGATCTTTACACTCTTTCATATAATTTTACAAGGAAATAAAAATATTTCTTACATCAGAGTGATATTACACTTGTACATTGTCACAGCGGAAGCAATTTTACAATAATTACATGAAACAACATTTAAAACAATCTTGCGCAGCATGTATACTTCAATTGTGTCAAGCATCTTTACCCTGCATATAAAACTATGGGCACGTTAGTTCATTCAACTGACAAAATATTATACACGGCCATCCTCCCTATGCCAGAAACAGTATAACGTTTCTCAGTACTTAGCAATCACAAACTTGTCACAAACAAAGCTAAAGGGACTATCCTACTGATGTCGTGTTGTGAATGTTCACTTAATCCTTAGTGCAATTATTTGTATTATATGACACTAATGCGCACTTGTTCAGAGTCTATGCAGACCATGCTACATAGATCTGAGGGCAAGCCCTTAATCGTTCCTCATCTTGTAGGGTTCAATCCCTTGTCATGACTTAATCTACTACTGTAACTACGGTAAGTATCCTAGATGTTTTCTGACCTACGAACTCATGTCTAGGCGCCCTGGAGAGAATCCCAATGCAATGTCACATGACTCATCACGCAGGCATCCTGTGGTAATTCAGCTCCTACCATATACATGATAGCACCCGCAGTCGTCAAACACCCCACGAGCATAGCCACCGGGACGGTACCCTGGAGCAGTATTCACGCCCTATCATGACGCATTATGGGACATCCTGTGAATACTCTCACGCTGCCAATTCAATGGCTCTCATACTCAATGTTTTTCTCTTACATTCATCACATCTTCACTATGTATCTAATCCTTACTTTAATTGAATCATGAATAAAATCAACCCTTAGAGTGTAGCACTCCCACTATACCGGTCTTATTCATTTAATTCACATGACCCAAACCTTGGTCTTCTCATTTCAAAATATTCATTTCACATTTTTTTCATTACCAGTATAAGACTTGGCTATACCCTAATTCTCAATTTCAACTCATAATAACAATATCGAGCTTTTCATACTCATAAGGTCTTTTCATGATTAATCACAATTCATGTTTCATAAGCATAGTATTCATGTATTTACATCTTTCACAACTCATCACAATCAATAATTCAACATCACATGCAGTTTATGCGTTAGAATAAATTTCAACTAATAGTAATCAATAATTCATGTATTCCACAAATCTATTATTCTCGTGTCAAGATCTTATTGCAAGCACAAATTAGAAATCCGATTAATACACCAATCACACTTTCAAAAATTCTTCATTACTAATTTTCATCTTAAAAAATCTCACTTTATTTTAGAAGACAATTTAATTTCAAAAAGAAGTCCTTTCTTGCAAAAACTCCAATTTCTTATTCACACATTATCGAAAGTCATATAAATTTTTCTTATAAAGTCCTAATAATTTTTTAGTAATTAATCCATAATTTTTCCAATTTTTATCTATTTTTAAAACTCAAATAATCAAAAATAATCCAAAAAATATTTTTTTTTAAACTCAAACCCCTAACCAGATTCGAATCCATAACCAGCGGTGAAACAGACAGTGCACAAGACCAACGCGCCAAAGCCGCCGAACGTCATAACTAGGGTTAAAGTCCCTAAATATTAACTCTCGGTTGTTTGGGTTTTTAACAAAAAAATAAAAACAAAACCCCAGTGTCGAACCCGAGACCTCCGACTATTGTAGCGACCAAAGCTCTACCGACCAGTTGGTCTACGTGACCCATTCGTTTAGATAGTAACTAATTTGGGTTTTAATTCTACTCTCTGTTCATAATATTAATTCGAAAATTCTCAAAAACAAAAATTATCTCTTTTCTCCTCTTTTGAAAACAAGAAATTTTCAGAATTAAAATACATTTAATTCTACAGTAACCAGTATTTTTAAGGGTATTTTTAACTCTTTGAACATATAATTTTGCCCTAGTTTATATTTTATAATCATAATTTTGACATTCGAAAACTAAAACATACTTCCTCAAAATTAAAGATAGTTCCTCACAAAAATTTCACTACATCAATGTTCTCTTATTTATTGACAACTATGATGTTTTTAGAACACAAAATCATCTTTCTTAATGAATAAAAACTTCTATTTTTACCAACTAATTTTACACATGATGCATTCAATCATTAGTTTGCAAAAATGCATTCTTTTCATTTATTCTAATACTCATATGGCATACAAAAATGGATAATTCTACTACAACAATTAACAATTATCTCTTAATAAATTATTCCATCAATCCATCACTAATATATCATTCTGCTTTAATACTTTAATCAACAAACATGGTTCTAACCTTTTACTACTGAATTTCACATAATTGCATTTAAAACATCACTAGCATGCATACTAACATTAGAAGCAATCAGAACATTCACTTTTACTCATAATAAGTAAATCTAGCAATCAAATTCACACACATTTACTAGTTTATCAATTTTTCTCTAATTAGGCAAACATGTATTTCATTTCAACTAGTTACTTTATAATAACAATTCAATTTCATTCCTAGCCTGATTTCTACTTTAGAAGTCATGAGAAACACCCACCTCTTGAAGAAAAAGTCAATTAAAAGATCCTAGAGTCCCATAGAATGCGAGAGAGTGCCTTCTCCTCCTAGATTGCGATGCAAAATATCTACTTCTCCTTGCTTCCTTGCCAAACCGAGAGGTCCTTTGTGGGGGAAAGAGTGGACCAGCCTCCAATGAGGGAACACACACACAACTCACACTCACACTAATATATATCTCCTATATAGTTTTCTTTCTTTCAATGATTTCTTAGTGTAGAATATAAATAGGTAGGGGGTATTTATACTAATTCCAGGATGGATTGGAGGGCTAGGATTCATTGGATGGTTATAGGATGGATGGCTAGGATAGGAGGGGAAGTTGTAGCAACCACCCACACTCAAATAAACTACCCATGCACACACACACACACTCTCCATGATCCCATGCATACCCGGCCTACCAATGGTGTGCACTGCACACTACGTGCATGCACGTGCCCCTTAGTACCCCCCTATTGAAGTTTGTACACTTTTTAATTAATCATTTGTTCACAATTTGTGTCTACATGACAAGTGTGACCATTTAATTGATTAATTAAATTTGTGGGCTTCACAAATAGTGGGCTCAGACTTGTGGGCCAAAATAATAAAATACTAAATTATTAAAGTGGGCTCAAACTAAGAAAATAGTGTTTATGCTTTATAAAATAGGCTTTTTTTTAGAAAAATAAAGGAAAGGAAAAATAATTGTTCATACTAAAAAATGAAAATTTATATATAAAAATAAATAAATAAATATACACATGAAATTTGCACGTGCACAACATTTGAAAATCACATTTTTATTAAAATGAAAGTTTAGGGTATTACAACACTCCTTTCTTAGAATAGTTCCTTCCCCAGAACTACAATTAAAGAGTGAGAAAAACAAAACTCAAGAAGAAAATACAATCAAAGAAAGAGCTCAGGATGATCCTTCATCATCCTCTCCTCAGATTCCCATGTAGACCCTCCAACCAACTGGCTTCTCCAGACTACCTTGACCATCGGTATCGTCTTATTCCTCAAGACTTTCTCCCGACGATCAACAATCTCAACTGGAAGCTCAATATAACTGAGATCTAACTGCAAACCCTCTGGCACTTCGGACAAATGATGACTTGGATCTGGAATGTAACCTCTCAGCATAGACACATGGAAGACATTGTATACCTGAGACAACTCTTCTGGTAACTTAAGCCAGTAAGCAGTTTTTCCGATCATTTTCAGTATCTTATACGGGCCTATGAACCTCGGGGCTAACTTTCCACTCTTGCCGAATCGGATTACGCCTTTGCTGGGCGATACCTTCAGAAAGACAAAGTCACCAACCTCAAACTCAATGTCCCTCCTCCGGTTGTCTGCATAGCTCTTCTGCCTACTCTGAGCATCCACCAACCTCTTCCTGATCAGATCAATCTTTTCAGAGGTCTGCTGCACAATCTCAGGCCCAAACATCTGATGCTCCCTAACTTCGAACCAACAGACAGGCGTCCTGCACTTCCTACCATACAAAGCTTCGTACGGCGCCATCCTAATGCTAGTCTAAAAACTGTTGTTGTAGGCGAACTCCAACCAAAGGTAAATGCCTCTCCCAACTGCCTCCAAAATCTAGTACACAGCACCGAAGTATGTCCTCAAGAATACAGTTGACTCTCTCGGTTTACCCATCGGTCTGGGGATGAAAAGTAGTGCTGAAATCTGTCTTGTTACCCAAAGCAGTCTGAAGACTCCTCCAGAAATGCAAAGCAAACCGCGCCTCTCGATCAGACACAATGGTCAACGGAACACCAAGAAGCCTGACGATCTCACCAACATACATCTCAGCCAACTTTTCCATCGAAGCTGTGAGTTTCATTGCCAAGAAGTGAGCATACTTGGTTAGTCGATCGACTATGACCCAAATCGCATCATTGCCTTTTGGACTCTTAGGCAAACTCGTGATGAAATCCATACTGATGTTATCCCACTTCCATTCCGGAATAGGTAACGGTTGCAATAGACCTTCGGGTTTCTGATTCTCGGCTTTGACTTGTTGACAAATCTCGCACCTCGACACAAATTTAGCTACATCCCACTTCAAACCTGACCACCAGAAATGCTGTTTAACGTCTTTATACATCTTGGTACTCCCGGGATGTACAGACAAAAGAGTAGCAAGTGCCTACTAAAGAATACTTTCTTTCAAGTCCGACTGATCCGGAACACACAGCCTCTCTCCAAACCACAGCACTTCTTCCCTAATTTGAAATTCGGGTAACTTGCCAGCACCAACCTGCTCCTTCATCTTCAGAATCTCTGCATCTTCCTTCTGACTTGCAATAATCCTTTCGTTCAGCGTCGGTTGAAGCCTCAACTGAGCTAAAAATAATCCCAAGCCTTGCAGAACAACTTCAATAACAGCCCGATCCAACTCCTCTGCCAGCTGCCTTTGAGTTGTAATCAAACTCGCCAAACTGCTCTTATGGCTAAGTGCATCAGCAACAACATTAGCTTTCCCATGGTGATACTTGATCTCCGGATGAATGTTCTCAAGTACCTCCAGCCATCTTCTTTGCCTCAGGTTCAGATCCTTCGGCTGATAGATGTACTTCAAGCTTTTATGGTCTGTGTACATGTTCAGTTTCTCACCATACACATAATATCTCCATTGCTTCAAGACGAAGATAATCGCAGCCAACTCTAGATCATGAGTCGGATAATTCTTCCCATGCGGTCTTAGTTGCCTAAACCCATAAGCGAATACTTTCCCTTCTTGCATTAAGACACAACCAAGCCCACGATGTGAAGCATCACTGTAAACATCATACTCAACACCTGCCCTAGGCAAAGCCAAAATGGGTGCAGTAGTCAGCCTCTCTTTCAACTCTTGAAAGCTTGCCTCGCACTGTTCGGTCCACTTGAAGTTCACATTCTTCTTAGTCAGACCAGTGAGCGGCACGACTATCTGAGCGTAGCCCTGGATAAACCTCCTGTAATATTCAGTTAACCCAAGAAAACTCTTGATTTCCTTCATTGTAGTAGGCCTTGCCCAATCTCTCACTGCCTCTATCTTCTGAGGATCAGTTGCCACTCCCTCCTTAGAAAGGATGTGACCTAGGAATGCCACTTCATATTTTCAGAAATCACACTTGGATAACTTGGCATACAACTCCTGCTCCTGAAGCTTCCTCAAAATTGCTGCCAGATGCTCTGTGTTCTCCTCCTCCGACTTGGAGTACACGAGAATATAGTCGATAAACACCACGACGAAAGAATCAATGAACGGCCTCAGAACTCTGTTCATCATGTCCATAAATATTGCAGGCGCATTCGTCACTCCAAACGGCATAACTAAGAATTCGTAATGCCCGTGTCGAGTTCTTAACACAGTCTTATGCACATCTTCAGCATTCACTCGAACTTGATGATATCCTGATCAAAGATCTATTTTGGAGAAAATAGCTGCTCCTTGTAGACGATTGAACAAGTCATCAATTCGTGGAATCGGATACTTATTTTGAACAGTGACCTTATTCAGCTCTCGGTAATCGATGTACATCCTCATTGAACCATCATTCTTCTTTACCAAAAGCACCGGCGCTCCCCAAGGTGACACACTCGGTTGAATAAAGCCTTTCTCCAACAATTCCTCAATCTGCCATTTGATCTCATCCTGCTCCACAGGTGCCATCCTGTACGGTGTCTTAGAAATATGTGCATTCCCTGGCTGAATAATGATGCTAAACTCTACATCACGATGCGGGGGTAACCCAGGCAAATCTTCCAAGAACACAGTCGAATAATCCCGAACCATAGGAATCTACTGCACCTCTACAGGAATCCCTCTCTCTGGGAATCCCTCTCTCTGGCTGATAGCAGCAACCAAATCTGAACATCTACTCTTCCCTTGGAAAGTGACTTCAGGTCCACCTGGAGCCTTCACTGTTATTGTCTTGGTCTTGCACTTGATGTTCGCACTATACATCGACATCCAATCAATACCAATGATAACATCGATTCCTAAAACATTCAGCTCGATCAGATCGATCCCGAAAATTCTATCTCCAATCACGATCTCGCAGTCAGCATGGTACCGATCAGTGGTTAGAGTCTCCCCTGACGGAGTAGCTACTGCTGAAACCTTGCCTGGAAATATCTTCGGTTCAACTCCCAGAACTTTAGCAAATTTAGGTGATACAAAAGTATGAGAGGACCCAGTATCGAACAAAACAACGGCTTTCTTTCCATTCAAAATAAGTTTTTCTGTTATATAACACACACTCGTCATATAACAGTGCACTAATTAACGGGAAAAAGAGAAAACATAAACATTCCTAAACATCCTCCCTTGTATCAGTGATGACGTGATCCACCTCATCAGCGTCAGCTTCAGTCAAGACAAATACTCGCCCCTGTTGGTACGGCTTCTTCCCGGTCTGCTGAGTTGGTCCATTGCGGACGACATCCTGCAGTTTGGGGCAATGAGACTTGTAGTGGCCTGTCTCTCCACAGTTGAAACAAGTCACTGGAGGTCTCACCCAAGTATTCCCGAATCTTCCTGCCACTTGAATAGCGTTCGCACCAGTAGGCTTGAACCTTTGAGCCGGTGGCTGTCCCCTGACATTGCCAGCAATTGCGGTCCTCTTCCCCGCATTCCAGTTGTTCCTCCGATTCTGAACAGCATAGAACTGCTCCATGTCTGCCTCCGTGGCTGCTGCTCGTTTGACCAACTTGTCAAACTTCCTGATACCGATGGGTATCATTCTGGATCTCAAACCTGGCCTCAACCCATGCTCGAACTTACTAGCCTTCTTCGCCTCATCCATCACCAATTCGGGAGCATACCTTGAGAGCTGAGTGAATCTGGTATCATACTCCCTAACCGACATGCCGCCCTACTGCAGCGATGGAAACTCCATGACCTTCTTCTCCTGGATGCCTGAGGGAAAATAATGACTGCGGAATTCATCCAAGAATTCCTCCCAGCCAAGAACCAAGTCTCCTATCGTCTGCTTCATCGACTACCACCATACAGCCACATCCTTCTCGAATTGCAGAGTCGCCAACTTCACCTTGCTACCCTCCGGGGTCTCCAAGACTTCAAATATAGTCTCTACCTATCGGATCCAATTATCAGCCGTGTCAGGGTCTGACTTCCTCTCAAACACTGGTGGTTTCATCCATTTAAATGATTCAAAGAGTTTGATTGCTTCGGGTACTGGATTCGCAGGCACCTTCCCCTGATTCTGATTCATGGCAACGGCATTGAGTGTCTGATAGACCCTCGCTAGCTCCGTTTCCAAGTCCAGACCTTCACCATTTCGAGCTCGTCTTCTAGCCATATTCTGATGCAAAAGATCCATTAAATTCGAAGTATCAATATGAAATTTTAAGTCAACTTTTCATTTCATTAAATTTCAAACTTCATACATTCGAATTTAAAACATTTCTGACATCAAAATGAAAGCAGTAGAAGATACAACGGTCTAACTCCTATGGTTCCTCTTGGCTTCACGAAGCTCTCCCCGTAGTTCCTCCACTTCCTCTTTCAGTACATCGGTCCTGTTTTTTCACTTCTCGAGTTCCCAAACACGATGACTGAGAACTGCAAAATCATCCTTGCGCTTCGCCAACTGGACCTCCAATAGTCCGACTCTCTTCCGTAGAGTCTCTACCTGCCTCTGAAGAGACACAATGAGATTATCCGGAACTGGTTCCTCTTCGTCAGAAGAATCATCAGATGATTCCGGAGGTGGAGTGATCTCTCGGGACTTAAGCCATTCCTCTTCCACTTCTTCGGGATCTTCCCCGTCTGAATCATCATGTCCGGGGTAGTAATCTTCCTCAATGATGTGCCAGTTGTCATCTCCAGCTGGGTCAAAGTGGTCCGCCATCTTAAAGATAGAGAGGAAGAAGCATAAATCATAGAGCAACACAAATGTAAGCGACATACATTTAAATCTCTAGACTCAACACACACTCTAATGTCCATTTCTAGGGTGTCGTTCCTTATAAATTTGTAGTACTTAGAAGCGTGCTCTGATACCACTCTGTAACACCCCTAATTCCAAAAATATAACTGAATCCGAAGTTCCACAGGATCTTTACACTTCTTTAGTACAATTTTACAAGGAAATAAAAATATTTCTTACATCAGAATTACATTACACTTGTACATTGTCACAGCAGTAGCAATTTTATAATAATTTACATGAAACAACATTTAAAACAATCTTGCGCAGCATGTATACTTCAATTGTATCAAGTATCTTTACCCTGCATATAAAACTGTAGGCGCGTCAATTCATTCAACTGACAAAATATAATACACGGCCATCCTCTCTACGCCGGAAACAATATAACGATTCTCAATACTTATCAATCCACAAACTTGTCACAAACAAAGCTAAAGGAACTATCCTACTGATGTCGTATTGTGAATGTGCACTTAATCCTTAATGCAATTATTTGTATTATATGACACTAATGCGCACTTGTTCAGAATCTATGCAGCCCATACTACATAGGTCCGAGGGCAAGTCCTTAATCGTTCTTCATCTTGTAGAGTTCAATCCCTCATCATGACTTAATCTACTACTGTAACTACGGTAAGTATCCTAGATGTTTTCTGACCTACGAACTCATGTCTAGGCGCCCTGGAGGGAATCCCAATGCACTGTCAGATGACTCATCACGCAGGCATCCTGTGGTAATTCAGCTCCTACCAAAGACATGATACCACCCGCAGTCGTCAAACACCCCACGAGCGTCGCCACCGGGACGGTACTCTGGTGCAATATTCACGCCCTATCATGACGCATCATGGGACATCCTGTGAATACTCTCACGCTGCCAATCCAATGGCCCTCATACTCAATGTTTTTCTCTTACTTTCATCACATCTTCACTATGTATCTAATCCTTACTTTAATTGAATCATGAATAAAATCAACCCTTAGAGTGTAGCACTCCCACTATACTGGTCTTATTCATTTAATTCACATGACCCAAACCTTGGTCTCCTCATTTCAAAATATCCTTTTCACATTTCTTTCATTGCCGGTATAAGGCTTGGTTATACCCTAATTCTCAATTCCAACTCATAATAATAATATCGAGCTTTTCATACTCATAAGGTCGTTTCATGATTAATCACAATTCATGTTTCATAAGCATAGTATTCATGTGTTTACATCTTTCACAACTCATCACAATCAATAATTCAACTTCACATGCAGTTTATGCGTTAGAATAAATTTCAACTAATAGTAATCAATAATTCATGTATTCCACAAATCTATTATTCTCGTGTCAAGATCTTACTACAAGCACAAATTAGAAATCCGATCAATACACCAATCACACTTTCAAAAATTCTTCATTACTAAATTTCATCTTAAAAAATCTCACTTTATTTTAAAAGACAATTTAAATTCAAAAAGAAGTCCTTTCTTGCAAAAACTCCAATTTCTTATTCACACATTATCAAAAGGCATATAAATTTTTCTTATAAAGTCCTAATAATTTTTGAGTAATTAATCCATAATTTTTCCAATTTTTTATCTATTTTTAAAACTCAAATAATCCAAAATAATCCAAAAAAATATTTTTTTTAACTCAAACCCCCAACCAGATTCGAATCCATAACCAGCGGTGAAACAGACAGTGCACAAGACCAACGCGCCAAAGCCGCCGAACGTCATAACTAGGGTTAAAGTCCCTAAATATTAACTCTCGGCTTTTTGGGTTTTTAACAAAAAAATAAAAACAAAACCCCAGTGTCGAACCCGAGACCTCCGACTATTGTAGCGACCAAAGCTCTACCGACCAGTTGGTCTAAGTGACCCATTCGTTTAGATAGTAACTAATTTGGGTTTTAATTCTACTCTCTATTCACAATTTTAATTCGAAAATTCTCAAAAACAAAAATTCTCCTCTTTTGAAAACAAGAAATTTTCAGAATTAAAATACATTTAATTCTACAGTAACCAGTATTTTTAAGAGTATTTTTAACTCTTTGAAACATATAATTTTGCCCTAGTTTATATTTTATAATCATAATTTTGACATTCGAAAACTAAAACATACTTCCTCAAAATTAAAGATAGTTCCTCACAAAAATTTCACTACATCAATGTTTTCTTATTTATTGACAACTATGATATTTTTAGAACACAAAATCATATTTCTTAATGAATAAAAACTTCTATTTTTACCAACTAATTTTACACATGATGCATTCAATCATTAGTTTGCAAAAATGCATTCTTTTCATTTATTCTAATACTCATATGGCATACAAAAATGGATAATTCTACTACAACAATTAACAATTATCTCTTAATAAATTATTCCATCAATCCATCTCTAATATATCGTTCTGCTTTAATACTTTAATCAATAAACATGGTTCTAACCTTTTACTACTGAATTTCACATAATTGCATTTAAAACATCACTAGCATGCATACTAACATTAGAAGCAATCAGAACATTCACTTTTACTCATAATAAGTAAATCTAGCAATCGAATTCACACACATTTACTAGTTTCTCAATTTCCCCCTAATTAGGCAAACATGTATTTCATTTCAACTAGTTACTTTATAATAACAATTCAATTTCATTCCTAGCATGATTTCTACTTTAGAAGTCATGAGAAACACTCACCTCTTGAAGAAAAAGTCAATTAAAAGCTCCTAGAGTCCCATAGAATGCGAGAGAGTGTCTTCTCCTCCTAGATTGAGATGCAAATGATCTACTTCTCCTTGCTTTCTTGCCAAACTGAGAGCTCCTTTGTGGGGGACAGAGTGGGCCGGCCTCCAATGGGGGAACACACACACAACTCACACTCACACTAATATATATCTCCTATATAGTTTTCTTTCTTTCAATGATTTCTTAGTGTAGAATATAAATAGGTAGGGGGTATTTATACTAATTCTAGGATGGATTGGAGGGCTAGGATTCATTGGATGGTTATAGGATGGATGGCTAGGATAGGAGGGGAAGTTGTAGCAACCACCCACACTCAAATAAACTACCCATGCACACACACACACCCACTCTCCATGATCCCATGCATACCCGGCCTACCAATGCTGTGCATTGCACACTACGTGCATGCACGTGCCCCCTAGTACCCCCTATTGAAGTTTGTACACTTTTTAATTAATCATTTATTCACAATTTGTATCTACATGACAAGTGTGACCATTTAATTGATTAATTAAATTTGTGGGCTTCCCAAATAGTGGGCTCAGACTTGTGGGCCAAAATAATAAAATACTAAATTATTAAAGTGGGCTCAAACTAAGAAAATAGTGTTTAGGCTTTATAAAATAGGCTTTTTTTTCAAAAAATAAAGAAAAGGAAAAATAATTGTTCATACTAAAAAATAAAATTTTGTATATAAAAATAAATAAATAAATATACACATGAAATTTGCACGTGCACACACGTGAAATCACATTTTTATTAAAATGAAAGTTTAAGGTATTACACGTCATGTCTATCTTTCTCTCTTGAACTACTAGCAAGTAGTTCCTTATTGTTATTCAAGTTCATTGTATTTTTGAATTCTATTCTTATTTCATCATCGAGTACTATTCTTGATTCATCGGCGAATCCTATTCACAGTTTGCTTTTCGTGCCATGTTAATCGATAAATTTATAGAGACTAGACTCAGATTACTGTAACCAAAGTTGGAGTTTTATATATACATGTTGTAACCCTTTGAGTGTAGAATCCAAAACATCTTACGGTTTCGCAAACTGATTTATACATTGTGAGATATCAATGTTTTAGTACTAATAGATCGTAAATTCTAGCTTACTACATGTGCACTAGACCCGCAAAGAACAGAATGATAGGCATAACTATTGGATTTAGAGTTTGTCGAGTGAGTAGGCACTGGATTCGGTAGAGAGCCCACTTTCAGTAATCTCCAAGGAACTAGATTTTTATTCCTGTAAAAGTGGGCAGGTAAGTTTTAGTACAGGCGTGCACTGCTGTCCAGATTGTAGTTAGTGTACCTTAACTATATATATGGTTATTCTAGTGTTAATAACGTGTACCGATATAATAGGTTGATAGATTATCTCTATATCATGTATTGCATGCATCTCTCTATTACCGCCTTGATACTACCATTTTCACACCGACTGCACTGGTCGCATGTTCAAGATAATAGAATAAAAAAATAACAAGCTGGGGAAATAAAGAGTACAACTTAGTAGTGAACAATATAGAGGAGTATAGTCGCAAGAGGGCCCGTGTTTCCTGTATTACTGATTACTTATGATGGATTACTAACTATAGTATCCTGATTACTGTTTACTATTTACTGATTACTGTATATCGAAGGATATCTACTGTTTACTGTTTACTGTTACTGATTACTGTTCCCGAGTACATAATCCTGTAGAACTCACCACATATGTCTAAACGTTCATATGATTGTTAGGCACCTGAACCTATGATATGGGATGCAGGATTGCGTGCATTAGATATGTTAATGAAACTGATAGACTGAGGTTACACGATTGACACTGAGATTGATTACATGATTCACTTATTACTGATTCCTGATTACTGATTTATGATTATTGATTCCTGAATACTAATTCATGGTTATTGATTACCGATCACTGTTCTGCTGATTGATTATACTTTACTGTCATGATGATACTTTACCGATTATTGATTTCAATTGCATCGTACATGATCATACCGTTTCAGTTCCTTGCTTCTTTCCATATTGAATTGTTCTATTTTCTATCGTATTTGTTTATGCTACTTGTTGTCTTAAGCTATCTCTAATGGACCCCCCCTACTTCAGATAATGTTTATATAGGTACCAATTATGATATATGAGAGGAACCTGATGAGCAGACTTTCTAGATGGTCGTGATGGAATTACTAGTTTTATTTCTGTACTTTCCCGTTGCTACTTTATCTAGCTAGTCATAGCGAACTGTTTATTACATTGTATTTCTATCAGTGCATTATATTCTCGGTCATTTTGGACCCAAACTTTATATATCTCGGACGTTGGTTATTTTATTCTACTAATGTTCATGTGAACATTATTATTACCGGCGTGCATGTGTTTTCTTATCTTGTTGAGCTTATAACTGCACAGCTTATGAGTTATGTGAGTTTGAATACTTGTATCATTCGTTGGGACTTAATTGCATGTCTGTGTTTCCGTATTTGGGAAGCAGGGCGTGACAAGGTCTGAGAGAATGTTCTAGGTATTGATGGAAAATGTTTCAATATTGCAATTGAGGATACTAGTATGGGCGTTTGCTTCCTCATTTGATAGGGCAATGGGGATCAAGCTGCTATTGTGATAATTCACTCGGAGTCCTAACCATACTTTAAAGCAGTAGAGAACCCCTTTAAAAGCAATGGTTCACTCTTGAAGACTATTCCAGATAGAAGGGAATCATCATCATACTGGAGATGGTGCAATAGCAGTATCCCTACCACATCTTTTTGGAGTAAACCATCCCTTATTGGCGTAGTTATCAATCATGCGTTTTAGAGCATCTGCAACTAAGGGAAATAGGAGTGGAGATAATGTGCCTTTTCTGCAATAGAATGACCTTCATGTGCACCCATTAAGTCTGATTAGTGTTTTACTTGTCGATAGTCAATACCAAATCCATTTAATTCATCTATCCTCGAAACCTTTCCCTCCAAGAACGTCAATGGTACAATACCATTTAACAGAATTACATGTCTTTTCAAAATCCAGCTTTAGAAGGCAGTTTGGTGCATAGGATGCTAGCAGTGATGGAATGCTTATTCTGCAATCACTACACAATCCAAGATGTGTGTCATGCCCCGCTTCCCTAAAAGGAATACGGAATACAGATACGTAACAAAATCCATGCGAATGATTTTCATCATCCTTAAGCTGTTTCAGAATCTTTACAACACATCACAGAATTTATCAGAGTCGGAAGCAAAAGGCACAACCAACATGCAATATTGAAACAGATTTACCAACAGAAATTTACTTGAATCCAAATACAATACTCTCAAATAAATCAGAGTCTGGAGAAAACAAATATCCTGGGTCACATCGCCCAAATACAAATAATATCCAAATAACCAAGTACACTTATTCGATGTTCAAGCAACAATAAAAATAATAATAATAAAGCAGAAATCTCCAGCACTTAAAACATCATCTCGCCAACACCTTCTGGTAGCTGACCATCCTGATCTGCAATAGTAAATTTGCAGGAAAAAGGAGAAAAGAAGAAAACAAGTACCCGTCAATTGCAAGTTGCGGGTCATAAATAACATAGGATACAAGCACATGGGGAAACTAACTAATAACATGGCAGTCAACTAGCATGGTATCCTAACAGTCCAGTTGTTTATGTCAAATGCAGTGTCGTATGGCAACTAACAGTGTCTAGTAACAGTATCTCAGTACATCGGTGAATCAGGATAACAGTATAACGGTATCAGTCCAACAGTCTCAGTATAACAGTCTCAGTCTAACAGTGTCAGTTTAATGTTCTTACAGTCTTGTGTGATTACTATCTAGGTAGCACTTCATGTGCCCCAACTTTTATCACATGGTTGCTACAACAAAAAGTTTCGGTTGTAGATTTCGTAGGGGATCATATAGGGCAGTGTACTTAAGTATCAGTAACAGTAACAGTAGCAGTAACAGTCTGAACTTAGTGGTCCGCCTCCGAGTACACCTTCCTATAGGGAAGTGTGCATTCAGGTAATCAGTAACAGTAACAGTCAGAACCTATTGGTCCTCCTCCGATTACACCTTCCTATAGGGAAGCATGTAATCAGGTAATCAGTAACAGTAACAGTCAGAACCCATTGTTCCTCCTCCAAGTACACAATTCTATGCTTTCCCACTACTAGATCTTTCCCTTAAGCCCTGACTTGGTTACTTTTATTATGGTTATCAAACAGATATGAATGTGTACTAAATAGTGTCAAACAAACATGGTATAATCAGTATTAGGTTCAGAGAAACAAATCAACATCTATAGATGATATACAGTCACCTAAACGAGCAAAATGGTGTATGTTCATAATTAGGACAGCATGATAGATCAGTACTAAAACAGTGATTCTTATCTCTACATAAATGCAAACCTAGATCCGTTGAAGGATCTGAAAACTAGACATCCACACGAATCCAACGAGCGTAATTAAGTCATATAGTAATTGACAACATCTTAACTCAAAACAGGTTCGAAGACATAAAACATGTTTAGTCAAAAATTAGGAAAACAACTTCAAGAACAAGAAAACAGCATGAAAACACACCAAATAAATCCATAAAAAATCTGGGATAATCCCCTATATGTCCAGAATCAAAATATAGAATTTTATAATTTTCCAGGAAGAATAGATAATTCATCAAAAATAGGAAAACAACACGAAAACATAGTTTAGCAAATCTGGAAATCCCAACACTGCCGTACGAAAACTAGGATATCTCGCAAACAGTGAAACGAAATCCAATTCCGCCAAAGGAATATGAAAATAGATATAATTTACTAACTTTCATATTTCACAAGGAATTTTCATAAAGTATAAGGAATCATAGTGAAAATAGAATTCTTACTGAACAGTAAGCATACAGCATGAGTAGATTTTAGAAACGAGCATGAAACACCACATAAAACTTATCTTTAAAATTCATCAAAAATCTGGGTAATCCTTAACTTCATAAAGAAACACTGACAAAAATATTAGATCAGGATAATATGTATAGAATAGTTCTTGAAAATAATTTGTTAATGAAATCAACCAAAAACTGAATCTGGAATGGATCGACACCTCTGTACTAAAACAGTCATAACTCCGTCATACGAAATCCAAATCAAGCAAAACTAGTGGGGTTTGAAAATAGACAAAATTATCTAAATTTCATGTTTTATTTTGGAATCAAGATTCTGACTATAGCATGGACGAAAATAGCAATCAAAACAGAACACCCAGTAAATACAGATTTCAGACTTCAAATCTAGAACATCATAACTTCAAGAATATTGATCGAAACACAACCAAACTTGAAATACAACCTATCAAGCATCTAAACATCATGATTTAGGGTTACTAACAAGTCCAAACCTATTATTTCACATGGGTCTTAGTCCAAATATCAATTCACACAAATAGTCACATACATGCCTAAAAATCAAGATTTGGGCAAAACTTAGGGTATCACCTATCAAGATTTGTTCATAAGTCATCTATGGCCAAATTATCACAATAGAGACAAAACTCATCAAGAAAAACACAATATTTGGTCATCTTTAGATCCAACTACACTATATGTGAACTTTTTGACTTGTATCAAACTAATGAATTGCAGTACAAGTTACTTGCCTTAGTTAGGGGATGAAGAACGATCCAACCGCGAAGAGAAACGAAACCCATGAACGAAATCCGCTACAAGTAACAAATCCAAGCCAAACGAACGAAATCCACACACGAACGATCTCCTTGAAGCAACGATCAAAGTGGCCAATACCCACTTTGGGAATCCACAAGAAGGGATGATGCAAGGGTGTGATGTTGATTGTTGATGGTGTTTGGTGGTGTCGGCAATCAAGGGAAGAGGGTGGTCGGGTTTGTAAGGAGATGGTCGGAGGGATGGAGGGTGTGATGAGGTCGTCCAAGGGGGATGGCCGGCTGATGTATGTGGGGGCTCGGGTTAGGGAGTAGAAGGCGGGAGCACACAATAGGGGAGGCCGGGATTGAAGAGGAGAGGGAGAGAGAGATTAGGTTTAGGGTTTGGGGTTTGTTAGGTGTTTAAATAAAGGGTTTAATGTGGGTTAATGGGTTGTGGGTATTAGTATGTAGTGTTAGGTATACAAATGGGTAATGGGTATTGGGTAAATAACAAATGGGGATACAATTTAGTTTGGAATCTATGGCTCTAGAAAAATCTAATTAGGAGTAAAAAATCGTAGGTTTGGGAAATCACCACCAAAAATACCATCACATCACCAAGGAAAAATATAATGAAGATAATGAGGCCAAAAATGCAGCCAACAAAAGCGACGATCAAACAACAGCCCACCGAAGCCCTACGATGGACATCAGCCCACCGCCTCTACCTGTCCTGAGCTGCCTGCAAGTGCTTCCTGATCTGAACCACTGCATCAACTGTCTTGGTGATCAACTCTAGACCCAACAACTTTCTCTCACCAATGTCATCCCAGCACACTGGTGACCTGCACTTCCGTCCATAGAGTGCCTCGAACGGAGCAGCTTTAATACTGGCTTGAAAGCTGTTATTGTATGAGAACTCTACGAGATGCAAATGATCCTCCCAAGACCCACCGAACTGAAGCATGCAAGACCTCAACATGTCCTCAAGAATCTGAATAGTCCGCTCTGACAGTCCATCAGTCTGGGGATGAAAAGTTGTACTGTACTTTAATTTGCTCCCCAAACTGTTCTGAAGACTCTTCCAAAACTGGCATCGGAATCTCGTATCCCTGTCGGATACAATACTGACTGGAACCCCATGAAGTCTAACAATCTCTTGCATGTAACTCTCAGCAAGGCTCTAAGTAGACTGACCGACATGAAAAGGAATGAAATGAGCACTCTTCGTCAAACGGTCGACAATCATCCAAATAGCATTATGACCCTTAGGACTCCTCGGCAAAGCGTTCACAAAATCCATATTGATATGTTCCCAATTCCACTCTGGAATAGAAAGCAGTTGAAGAAGTCCAATGGTCCTCTGATGCTTTGCCTTAACCTGCTGACAGATCAAACACTGAGAAACAAACCGAGCAACAACCCGCTTCATACCATGCCACCAGAAATGAAGCTTCAAATCCCGATACATCTTAGTACCGCAGGGATGGATAGAATACGAAGACTGATGAGCTTCTTCAAGCAACCTCTGACGAACTTCACCCTTAAGGACACATAACCGGGAACCAAAATGAAGAGAACCATCTGCATGAATAATCATGTCCGTCCTGGACCCAGACTCGACCTCAGCTCGAAAACCCTGCAACTGCGCATCACTAGCCTGGCCTCTTTGATCTACTCCATTAGAGACGACTGCAGCTGGAGCGCCAAACAACTCCGACCAGAACTCGGCAACACAACATCAAGCTCCAACCTCCTCATCTGCTCAATGAGATCTTTCTGCTGAGTAAGAAACATAACTGCTGGTCTCCTGCTCAAAGCATCTGGCACCAAGTTTACTTTACCAGGATGGTATTGCAAACTGATGTCATAATCAGCCATAAGTTCCAACCAACGCCTTTGTCTCATGTTCAACTCCTTCTGGGTGAAAACGTACTTGAGACTTTTGTGGTCTGTAAAGATCTCCACTGGGTCTCCAAGTAAATAATGTCTCCACAGCTTCAAAGCATATATCACTACTGCTAACTCCAAGTCATGAGTAGGATAGTTCTTCTCATGCGGCCTCAACTGCCTCGATGCATATGCAACAACACGGTCTTTCTGCATAAGAACTGCTCCAAGACCCTTACCAGAAGCATCACAGTGAACTACAAATCTGCCTGAACCATCTGGAATAGTCAACACAGGCGCTGACGTCAATCTGTTCTTCAACTCAACAAAAGCCTCATTGAACTCATCAGACCAAAAAAACTTCTGATCCTTCCCAGTCAATTTAGTCAATGGTCCTGCTATCTTCAAAAAATCCTGGACGAACTTCCAATAATAGCCAGCCAAACCAAGAAAACTCCTGACTTCTGAAATTGACTTGCGAATAGGCCAATCCTTCACAGCCTCAATCTTGGCAGGATCCATAGAAATACCATCGCCAGAAACAATATGCCCCAAGAAAGAAATCCTGTCGAGCCAAAACTTGCACTTGCTAAGTTTCCCATAGAGCTGATTCTCTCTCAAAGTCTACAGAACCACTATAAGATGCTCAGCATGATCTTCCCGATTCTGAGAGTACACCAATATATCATCAATGAAGAACACCACGAACCTATCCAAGAACTGAGAGAACACTCGATTCATAAGACTCATGAATATAGCCGGCGCGTTCGTGACCCCGAACGGTATCACAAGATACTCATAGTGCCCGTATCTAGTCCTGAAAGCAGTCTTCTGTATATCTGCAGCCTTCACCTTAACTTGGTGATATCCAGAACAAAGATCCAACTTCGAGAAAACAGCAGTCCCGCTCAGCTGATCAAACAAATCATCGATCCTGGGCAACGGATACCGATTCTTCACAGTAACTCTGTTCAGCTCTCGATAATCCATGCACAGACGCCGACTACCATCCTTCTTATCAACAAAAAGGACTGGAGCACCCCAAGACAAAACACTAGGTCTGATGAAACCCAAATCAAGCAACTGTAGAATCTGCACCTTAAGCTCTGCCAGCTCAACCGGTGCCATCCTGTTGGGACTTTTCGATATCGGCTCTGTTCTAGGCTGAACATCAATACCGAATTCCACTTCCCTATCAGGGGGTAAGCCAGGAAACTCATTTGAAAAAACATCCAAGAAATCCTGAACTACTAGAGGCGCAGCCTCACAGCTTGAGTGCAATTCCATCGCACATCCACCTGTTCAACTGCAGTCTTTGCTCAACCAAGAGAAGACTCTCCAGCATGAAACTCAAATTCTGCTCGATCTGGAATTCTGAAGACAACTTTCTTGGCACCGCAATCAATAGTGGCATGGACTTCACCTAACCAATCCATACCCAGAATAACGTCGAATCCTGAATTTCCAATTATAATCAGGTTGGCTTTGAAATCTGCGTCCCCAATAACAACGGGACATTGCCTGTACTCATGGGAACAACTGATAACTCCACCTCCTGTCATGATGTTCCAAGCCTCTGACATGTTGTTGCACTCTAACTGATGGCGAGCGACAAATCGAGAGGAGACAAAATAATGGGTTGCCCCAGAATCAAAAAGAACATAGTCAGGAAAAGAGCAAATAAGGACGATACCTAAAAGAATCAAAGACAAGGAGAAAGCATAGAAGATCAAGGGTGAGGGAAAAACAACAATGCAAGAACAATAACAAAAGGAAGCAAGCAAGGCTAAAGGAAATAACAAAAGGAACAAAACAACGAAACAACAAAACAAGATATACCTGCCACAACTCCTTCAGCTGTCTCAATATCTGCAGCAGTCAAGTTGAAAGCTTGACCTCTCCTCGGAATAGCGGTCCTCTGACCGACAATCTAGCATTGAGGAGGAAGCGGTGGCCTAACTGGACCACGAGCTGGAACTGCCTGCTGAACAGAACTCCTAGCTAGAAGAGCCATCTGCTGAAACGGTTGGGGACAATCCCGCACAGAATGATCAGCGGCGCTGCACCTAAAGCACCGGCGGTTGACGCACCAACTGTTCTTGCGGTCATGCCCAGATGCCTGGCAGAAGTCATAAAAACCATCCGTCTGAGAACCAGTAGAAGAGTAAGGAGCTGCCCTGATAGGATGGGCATGCCCAGACCTCCAAACAGGACCAACGGAAGACCTAGCCACAGCAGCGGGAACAGTCCGCTGAGAATAAGACGAACCACCATGAGCCTACTCCTGAGCTCGAGCTGCTTCGAGAGCTTCAGCATAAGTACGCAGACGAAGAGAGACCAAATGCCTCTTGATATCCTACTCAAGCCCATTTGTAATCTACGAGCCCTATCCTCTTCGGTTGCCACAAGAACGGCAGCGAAGCAGCTAAGCCTAGTAAACTCAGCTGCATACTCATCCACTAACCTGGAACCCTGTTGCAAGAAAGTCCATGTTACAACATTCATAGTTGTTCATGCAATATTGTAACAAATCCAAAATGGAACAATGACTTAAACTGTTTTAGGGCCAGAAATTGCTGTTCCATCTCAACTCGAGTACTGCTGGAGAAGAACATCTCCAAGAATCCCCGAGTAAAAGTAGCCCAAGCAATAGGCCTCTCAAGATGCTCAGACTCAGCCATCCACCAAATATGAGCCAAATCCACCAGCTAGATGGAAACAACATCCACCCGATTAGCCTCGGCAACACGAGCCGCTAACAACAAGTGCTCAGTCCGGATCAATCACTGTTCAGCCTTCAAAGGCATCTCAGTGCCGGAAAAACAATCGGGATGCAACCTCATAAATTCCGTAACTGTCCCTAGGCGAAGCGGAAGATTTGCCTGCACAGGCACAACAGGAGGCAAAACCCGGGCAGCTTCAAGGGCAGCCATCACCAGATTACTGTGGTTTTGCTGCTGATTAATCAGCCACTCAAGCACAGCAGTGATAACCTCAATCGAATCAACCTGCGACTGTGAAGTAGAAACTTTGCGAGCCATAGTCTGCACGAAACCAAAAACAATTAGCATCCAGAATCTGAGTTGGTATATATATTTCATTTATGCATGCATGGTTGGTGAAATGTTGTGCATATCCCAGTTCGAGCCAAGCTTGTCTAATATATTAGGCAACTAATACATTAGCCAAACCTGATGCTCTAATACCACTAAAAACCCTGTCATGCCCCGCTTCCCAAAAAAGAATACGGAATACGGATACGTAACAAAAGCCCAGCGAATAATTTTCATCATCCTTAAGCTATTTCAGAATCTTTACAACACATTACAGAATTTATCAGAGTCGGAAGCAAAAGGCACAACCAACATACAATATTGAAACAGATTTACCAACAGAAATTTACTTAAATCCAAATACAATATTCTCAAATAAATCAGAGTCCGGAGAAAACAAATATCCTGGGTCGCATCGCCCAAATACAAATAATATCCAAATAACCAAATACACTTATTCGATGTTCAAGCAATAATAAAAAAAATAATAATAAAGCAGAAATCTCCAGCACTGAAAACATCATCTCGCCAACACCTTCTGGTAGCTGACCACCCTGATCTGCAATAGTAAATTTGCAGGAAAAAGGAGAAAAGAAGAAAACAAGTACCCGTCAATTACAAGTCACGGGTCACAAATAATGTAGGATACAAGCACATGGGAAAACTAACTAATAATATGGCAGTCAACTATCATGGTATCCTAACAGTCCAGTTGTTTATGTCAAATACGGTGTCACATGGCAACTAACAGTGTCTAGTAACAGTATCTCAGTACATCAGTGAATCAGGATAACAGTATAACAGTATCAGTCCAACAGTCTTAGTATAACAGTCTCAGTCTAACAGTAATAGTCTAACAGTGTCAGTTTAAGTTCTTACAGTCTTGTGTGATTACAATCTAGGTAGCACTTCATGCGCCCCAACTTTTATCACATGGTTGCTACAACAAACAGTTTCGCTTGTAGATTTCGTAGGGAATCATATAGGGCAGTGTACTTAGGTATCAGTATCAGTAACAGTAGCAATAACAGTCCGAACCTAGTGGTCCGCCTTCGAGTACACCTTCCTATAGGGAAGTGTGCATTCAGGTAATCACTAACAGTAACAGTCAGAACCTATTGGTTCTCCTCCGAGTACACCTTCCTATAGGGAAGCATGTAGTTAGGAAACCAGTAACTGTCACGCCCCGCATCCCAAAAATACGGAATACGAGTACGTAATAAAAGCCCAGCGAATGATTTTCATCATCCATAAGCTGTTTAGGAATTCTTTACAACATATCACAAAAATAATAAGAGTCGGAAGCCAGAAAAGTCAACCACATGCACATATGAACCAAATACCAACAAGAATATTTGAAATAAAATATATTATTCTCAAATAGTCATGATCTAAAATATACAAATAATCCTGGGTCACATCGCCCAAATACAAATAATAATTCCAAATACCTGAATACAGTTATTGTTCTAGCAACTACAAGAAATAATAATAATAAGCAGAATCTTCAGCATCTAAAACATCATCTTACCAATACCTTCAGGAACATGTCCTCCAAAATCTGTATTACAACGAATGCAAAAAAGTGGAAAAGAGAAAACACAAGTACCCGTCAATTGCATGTCGCGGGTCACAAATAGAGTAGGATACAAGCACATGGAAAAACTAACTAATAGCATGGCATACTAACAGGTCTCAAGTGTTAAGTGTCAAGTAAACAGGTAAACATGTATCAAGTAGTAAGTAAACAGGTAAACAGGTAAACATGTATCAATTATCAGGTAATCATGTATCAGGTTATGTCATGCAAATCTTGTTATTTACTATCTAGGTAGCACTTTATGCTGCCCACACCACATGGTTGCTACAACACCACAGATTCGCTTTAGATTTCATAGTGGACCATAGAGGGCAGTATCCTCAGGAACAAGTCAAGTAACATGTATCAAGCACGAGTCACGTAAATGTGAACAAGTGGCAGCAAGTATCAAGCACGAGTCATGTAGTCATGAACAGGTGGCAACAAGTATGGAAAACACGGGCGCCCTTCCGAGTACACGTTTCTGAATTATCCACTAATCGATCTTTCCCTTAAACCCCGGCTTAGTTACTTTTATTATGGTTATCAAAAAGGCATGAATGTGTACTAAATGGTGTTAAACTAACATGCTATAATCAGTACTAGGTTCAGGAAAACAAATCAGCATGCATAGGTAATATACAGTCACATATACGAGCAAAATAGTCCATGTTCATAATCAGGATAGCACGACCAGTCAGTACTAAAACAGTGATCTAAACTCTACAGAAATGCAAACCTAGATCCGTCGAAGGATCTGGTAACTAGACATCCACACGCATCCAACGAGTATAAATAAGTCAAATACTAGTTCACAACATCTCAACTCACAACTGAATTGAACACAGATTTTAGGTTCAGCCAGAAAACAGGGGAACAACATCAAAAGCATGAAAACAGCACGAAAACGTATCAAATAATTTCACGAAAAATCTGGGGTATTCCCCTATAGGTATAGACTCAAAATAACAAGTTTCATAATATTCCAGGAAGTATAGATCAGCCATCAAAAATAAGAACCAACACAAAAACATAGTTTTGACGAATCTGGAACTCTCAATACTGCTGTACGAAAACTAGGATATCTCGCAATCAGTGAATCGAAATCCAATTCCGCCAAAATAATAGGAAAATAGATGAAATTTGCTAACTTTCATATTTCACCAAAGATTTTCATACAGTATAAGGTATTGCAGTGAAAACAGAGTTCTTTACTGAACAGCGTGCAAATTACAGCATGAGATGATTTTAGAAAAGAGCATGAAACACTACACAAAACTTGTCTTTAAAATTCATCAAAAATCTGGGTAGTCCCTAATATCATAAGAAAACACTGAGCAAAATATTATACCAAGATATTATGTAAAGCCTAGTTCTTGAAAATATTTTGTTAACAAAATTAACTCAAAACAGAATCTGGAATCTATCGACACGTCTGTACCAAAACCATCATAACTCAGTCATACGAAATCCAAATCAAGTAAAACCAGTGAGGTTTGAAAATAGGAAAAAATATCTAGAATTCATCTTTTATTTCAAAGTTAAGATTCGGACTTTAGCATGGGTGAAAACAGCAAACCAACTAGAACAAGCTGCAAATACAGATTTCACACCTCTAGAGAAAAACATCATAACTTTCACAATATTGTTCCAAACACAACCAAACTTGAAATACAACCTACCAAACATTTAAACATCATGTTTTAGGGATTCTAACATGTCCAAGCCTATTATTTTCACATGGGCAATCAAACACAATTCATGCCATAATCACATACATGCATCAAAATCAAGTTTTGGGCATAACCTAGAGCATTAACCTATCAAGCTTCATGTCATAAGTCATCTATGGCCAATTTAACACAATAGAGACAAAATTCATCAAGAAAAACACAAATTTTGGTTTGTCTCTAGACCCAACTACTCTAGGTGTGAACTTTTTGACTTGTATCAACCTAATGAAATTTTGTATAAGTTACTTGCCTTAATTTGAAGAAGAAGAACGATGCAAATCAAAAGTGGGAACAATTCCCACGAACGAAAATCCACGGACTCGCGAACGATTCACACGCGCACTCGAGCATGCACAATAAAATCCCAAGAGCATGAGAGCGCGCGACGGCGGATGAAGAGGAAGCGGGAGAGCTGAAGCACGGAAATAGGTTTCAATGGTTTGGGAAAAATAAAAGCATCAAGGTAGTAAAATATATATGGTATATATATATAGATGTATACAAAATAGGGTTAGGAGAAGGTTGGGAGGGGGCAAGCGACGGCTACCAGGAAGAAAAAGTGAGATGGGCCGGGTGTGGGAAAAAAAAAGAGGCTCACGGTAATTAATAAAAAGAAGTAGCGCACGGCTAGGATGGTATGGATATGGAAGGTTATAGGTAATAGGATATAATGAATTATTAGGAAAGTAGGATTAATGAATGGTAGGATTAAATCGGATGGTATAGAAAAATGGTCTAGGATTAGATGTGGGTAGGGATTTAAATATATAGGAAGGTATTAATCTGATGGGAAAACTGGAAAAGGTAATTAGGTGAGTAGTAATTAGGGAAGTAAATAATGGTTGTAGGATTTGGTTATTAGGGATTAAATGGGTATTGGGTATTAGGGTATTTAGAAAAATCCATTAAGAAAAAAAAATGGGCATATAAAATTAACAACAAATAAAAATATTGTTTCTAATAAAATGTAATTTGCATCACAAAAATATAATTTATTTAAAATACTACAAATATAGTTAGTAGATAAAAGTGGATCTTCAATAACTAGTCGAAAATAACAATAATAACAGTAGTACTAATGATAACAATAATAAGAGAAATAATAACAAAATATGATAATTGTATTACAATATAAAATTTTAGAAAATAGTTGCAAATAAATTGATTTGATCGAAAATAGATTTTAAAAAAGAAGATCCAAAAATACATTATGACAAAAAAGTTTGAAAACCGAACAAAAATTAATTTGCGAAAATTTTTAAAATACCGAAAATACACTAAAATACACTTTTGGAAAAACAGGGGTTACAGTAACAGTAACAGTCAGAACCCATTGGACCTCCTCTAAGTACACATTTCCATGCTTTCCCACTACTAGATCTTTCCCTTAAGCCCCGACTTGGTTACTTTTATTATGGTTATCAAACAGATATGAATGTGTACTAAATAGTGTCAAACTAACATGGTATAATCAGTATTAGGTTCAGGGAAACAAATCAGCATGTAAAGATGATATACAATCACCTAAACGAGCAAAATGGTGTATATTCATAATCAGGACAGCATGACAGATCAGTACAAAAACAGTGATTCTTATCTCTACAGAAATGCAAACCTAAATCCGTCGAAGGATCTGGAAACTAGACATCCACATGAATCCAACGAGCATAATTAAGTCATATAGTAATTTAGTAATTTACAACATCTTAACTCAAAACAGGTTCGAAGACAGAAAACATGTTCAGTCAGAAATCAGGAAAACAACTTCAAGAACAAGAAAACAGCATGAAAACACATCAAATAAATCCATAAAAAATCTGGGGTAATCCCCTATATGTCCAGAATCAAAATATAGAATTTCATAATTTTCCAGGAAGAATAGATAATTCATCAGAAATAGGAAAACAACACGAAAACATAGTTTAGCGAATCTGGAAATCCCAATACTGCTGTACGAAAACTAGGATATCTCGCAAATAGTGAAACGAAATCCAATTCTGCCAAAGGGATATGAAAATAGACAAAATATACTAACTTTCATATTTCACAAGGAATTTTCATACAGTATAAGGAATCATAGTGAAAATAGAATTCTTTACTGAACAGTAAGCAAAATACATCATGAGTAGATTTTAGAAACGAGCATGAAACACCACATAAAACTTATCTTTAAAATTGATCAAAAATCTGGGTAATCCTTAACTTCATAAAGAAACACTAACAAAAATATTAGATCAGGATAATATGTATAGAATAGTTCTTGAAAATAATTTGTTAATGAAATCAACCAAAAACTGAATCTGGAATGGATCGACACCTCTGTACTCCGTCATACGAATTCCAAATCAAGCAAAACCAGTGGGGTTTGAAAATAGACAAAATTATCTAAATTTCATGTTTTATTTTGGAATCAAGATTCTGACTATAGCATGGACGAAAATAGCAATCAAAACAGAACACCCAGTAAATACAGATTTCAGACTTCAAATCTAAAACATCATAACTTCAAGAATATTGATCGAAATACAACCAAACTTGAAATACAACCTATCAAGCATCTAAACATCATGATTTAGGGTTACTAACAAGTCCAAACCTATTATTTCACATGGATCTTAGTCCAAACATCAATTCACACAAATAGTCACATACATGCCTAAAAATCAAGATTTGGGCAAAACTTAGGGTATCACCTATCAAGAATTGTGTCATAAGTCATCTATGACCAAATTATCACAATAGAGACAAAATCCATCAAGAAAAACACAATCTTTGGTCGTCTTTAGACCCAACTACACTATATGTGAACTTTTTGACTTGTATCAAACTAATGAATTGTAGTACAAGTTACTTGCCTTAGTTAGGAGATGAAGAACAACCCAACCGCAAAGAGAAACGAAACCCATGAACGAAATCCACCACAAGCAACAAATCCAAGCCAAACGAACGAAATCCACCCACAAACGATCTCCTTGAAGCAACGATCAAAGTGGCCTATACCCACTTTAAGAATCCACAAGAAGGGATGATGCAAGGGTGTGATGTTGATTGTTGGTGGTGTTTGGTGGTGTCGGTAATCAAGGGAAGAGGGTGGTCGGGTCTGTATGGAGATGGTCGGAGGGATGGAGGGTGTGGTGAGGTCGGCCAAGGGGGATGGCCGGCTGATGTATGTGGGGGCTCGGGTTGGGGAGTAGAAGCCGGGAGCACACAATAGGGGAGGCCAGGATTGAAGAGGAGAGGGAGAGAGAGATTAGGTTTAAAGTTTGGGGTTTGTTAGGTGTTTAAATAAAGGGTTTAATGTGGGTTAATGGGTTGTGGGTATTAGTATGTAGTGTTAGGTATACAAATGGATAATGGGTATTGGGTAAATAACAAATGGGGATACAATTTAGTGTGGAATCTATGGCTCTAGAAAAATCTAATTAGGAGTCAAAAATCGTAGGTTTGGGAAATCACCACCAAAAATACCATCACATCACCATGAAAAAATATAATGAAGATAATGAGGCCAAAAATGAAGAAAAGAATCCAAAATGACGAAAGCGAACAAAAGCGACGATCACACAACACAAGGAGCTCAAAATGAAATAAAAAGAATATATATTGAAATCAAACCCAATATACAGTTTAGAAAAATTACAAGAGAGATAAAATACATAAAAATAAAAAATACACTCGAAAATACATAAAATGAAAAACAGGGGTTACAATGTGCCTACCCTTAATGAAACTCGTGTTCGGTTTATGAATTACATACTACGTTAGATAAGAAAATGATGAAGCGAAGGAGGTCGAAGCGATGAAGTGAAAGCAAGTCACAACAGTAGAAACAGGAACAGAGAAGGTTGCGGTTGACTACACAGTCGACCACCCACCTTTCTGGTATCCTGGGGAAGGGACAGTTGACCGCAAGTAGTGTGCGGTCAGCCGAACGCAGCTGGATGTAGTTTTCGAATTCGGGTCTAGGGGATTCGATTGAAGCTCAATCTTGCTTTTCAGGTTAGATCGTGCAGCTCTTATCGTAGGGATATCTCTTAAGGAATATGTAACCCTTATTCCTGATTGTATCCTACTAATTACCCTCATTATCTCCTAATTAATCTCATCCAAACTAACCCTCTAATCCTCTTCTCATCAGCTTAACCCCCCCTCCTTCTCCTTCTTCTTCTTGCTTCCAAACCAACAGAACCCAACCCGCTGCTCCTCCTTGCCATCGTCTTCCTCCACAATTGCTGAGCCCCGCGTCGCGTCGCGTCTCCTCTTTCTTCGCCCTCGAGTGCCTCCGACCACCAACTCCACCGCTTGACTGCGACCACCGCTGCTCTCGTCGACCCAACAACCCGACCACCACGACCAGCACCCCGGTTGCCATCGACTACCGCACCACCGCTCGAGCCACCCGCCTCGACGACCCCGACTACCTCCTCGTCTCCACTGCAACGCCCTCGCCTCCTGCCCTACTGCTCACCATCAACCTCCACTACCATCCACCTTACCTCAATCCTCGCACATGCGCCTCGTCGCTGCACTCATCACCACCCAGTCGACCATCGCTGCACCATCCCCTTGCTCTCCAACTGCAGCACCACCTTACGACCTTGCCACCTCTCCTCCTCATCGTCGCCAGCACCCTCCACCACCGTGCTTGCTACCCACCATTGCCAAGATCATCCCCTATCGCTGGTACCTCTCGCTACCCCAACTCGAGCAGCCCCTCACTGCCATTCTGAAGCCCCTGGCCTCGTTGTCGATAGCCCATGCCCTCTTCCTTCACCGCCTGTAGCACCTCCACCGTAGGTCGCAGCCCTGCTTTTGCAGACGCCTGCACCTCACCGCCGCCGAGCCACCTCTTTCTGTTGTTGCAGATTTGTTGTTTTACTACTGCCTTATCACATTCATGTGCTCTCGCTGATCACCGTAAGTTGCATGTGTGCCGTTTTGTGCTTTGCATATGTTGCTGTGTACGTAGTTTGCATGTGTTGCTACCGTGTGTCGCCATTCATACGCTCATTCCGTTATTCTCTTATTATCGAAATCGTCACGTGAAAGGCAAGTTTCCTCTTGAACTAGTTTTCTTTATTCTTGTTCAAGGAATTATGTTGATCACCGCAAGTAGTTCCACTTAAATATCGTATATTTGTTGTTTGATACCCTTCAAGAGACTACTACAGATTCATCAGTGAAACCAAGTAGTAGCTTTCTTCGTGTCATCCCCTTGATTCAAACCTAGGCCTTGTTTCATATCGTCATATGCATACACCACACATAGATTAGAAACATACATGTAAAGAATGATGATTGAATGCTTGTTTCGATTAGATGTGATATTGATGCTATGATGTCTTGTTAAATAGTAGAATTCCACCACCATGACTGAGTATAATTCCTTATTAATTGTTGCCATAGAGTTATATGCTTGTGTACAATGTTTGTTGCTAATTGATAATTAATCAACTTGCGGGCCTGATGGTTGCTCCATGTTATTTTGAGATTTTGACCCGGTTAATGTTGGAATTAGATAAAACATTGTGAATGAAAATCAGAGCCCCTTGAATCTAGTTTCTAGAACATTCGATGGGTCTGGATTCCGAGTTGTATAAAATAAGTTATCACATTTTTTTGTACCACTGGGTTTATTCATGAGCACATCGACACTTTTTCACTAATCGAAACACCATGTTAATAGTAAATTTAAACTTCAAATTTACTTGAAAGTCACTATACATGATTGAGATTCCTAAAATAAATTTTATGAAATTTTTAGATAGAATAACATACCCAATATATATATGCTAACTTGACCCTAGACTTCTGTTAGAACACTAGACCAGTAAAATACCCAAACTTTTGACCCGGCTGCGTTTAGAATCTTTTAGAATTTGCTGAACAAAAGCGGTAGCCCTGTGTTAGGAATTCAGACCATATGACGGATTCTCAATCCGACTTGTAGAAAACAAAATATTCAAGTTTTGCTACTGGACTGTCGAAACTCTAGACTTGTTGTTTATAATTACATCACCATGTCAAATTAATTGGAACAGTAGGATGACTTAAGAAATTAGACCTGATAATTTTAAGAATGTTAATTAACAATGTCAGGAACTTAATTATAATTATTGTGAGGATTTTAGTTAAGTTTTAGTGGAATTACATGTATAATAATGTGATGCTGAGCTGCTGCCTGAACAGTAAACTCGTGAAGAACCAACCAGTAGTCATGTTTACTATAGTCGAAATGTATCGTGTGAACATGCGTCAGAACCGGCAGGGATTCTTGTTTCTATAACCTCTGACGGAATCTGATTCGCTTCCCCATAGCAGCGAAAAAGTCGAATTTTGTACAGCAACGTCTTGCTGTCCTGAAATTACATTCTTCATGTTGATTGTAAATTGTTTAAACTTTACCTTGCATTGCATATCGTTCATTGTAAAACCATTGATACATCATTCATATTTCTTCTTAACATTATTCCATTGATTGCACATTCATGTTACATGTTAATAAATTAATAATAAGCCGGGGTATAAGGGTCGACTTGGTAGTGAACAATCCGTGACAGTACTCGGATGAGGGGCCCTAATGTTTCCCTATCTTGTTATCCTATCTTGTTATCTTGTTAACATGTTATCTTGTGGATAAAGGCTTGTTATGGATTGTGGATTGTGGATTCTGGATATTGTTATCGTGTCGAGTGTAGCGCCCCGAATTTCCAATATGATATCTCAGAAATACATGGCATAATTCCCAGCATCAATTTTAATTGTAATAGTAAACATAGTCAAAAACACAGATAAATTTTTTGTACTTTTATTACATTAATTCTTTACAAAACACAGCAGAAAACAAACACCTTGAATTACAAATTCTTTCTTTTACAACACATTATTTTACGATTTACATAAGCCATAACATCATTCTATCTCATGCATCCAAATCCCAAGCTATAGGTACCTACCTGTAAAACATGAGGCTAGAGATAACCCTAACCTCCAAAACTATAGGGGTCAACCATAACAGTGTGAGTAACATAGAAATAAATGCAACATAATTAAAACCACGACATAGAATCATAAACAACATGTATCAACAGTAAGATTAAATGAAATAAGAAATGACAATAAATAAAACATGAAAATATCAAATGAAACTAGGCTAAGTGTCAAGTGTAGAAAAACAGAAATCACATGCATAAAACCAAGTCAAGAAAACATCAATGCTATATATTGACCCTCTAATGCATACTTGTCAGATTCTATGTATACCACTCTACATAGGTCCAGTGCAAGCCCTTAACGTTCTTCATTTGATAGGGTTTAATCCCTCGTTATGAAACTCATCTTACTACGATGACTACTATGAGATTTAGAGATCCTGCAAGTATTGGTTCTCGCCATTGGAATACTGGAGGCCAATCCCACCCGCGGATCATCCTGTGGCCCTTACGTCCATCGTCCCGAAAACTGGAGATTGCCTCACTCCGCAGGTCATCTTGGAACCCTCATTGCACAAATATCCCATGAGCGTCGCTCTCGTCCTCGAAATACTGGAGATCAATCCCACTCCGCAGATCACTTTGTGGCCCATACGTCCATCGTCCCGGAATACTGGGGAATATCTCACTCATTGGATCATCCTGGAGTCCATAACTCACGTTTGCACTTATTTCATCATATCACCACCTAGTGCATGTCCTTATCTTGTTTAAGTTAATTAATTAGTTACGAATCTCCTAGAGTTGGTGTACCCTACCAGTTGGTGTACCCTACCAGACTGAACTCAATTGATCAAAATACAGCCACAACTGGCTAAACCACAAAACCTCAACTGCCGGTACCTAGGGTCCCACACATCCTTTAGAGACTCACAACTCAACCATCGCATCAAAACTTTTCAATAAAATTCACAAATCCATCATCAAAATGTTTGTAATAAGAAAACCTCTTAAATTAACGAAATTCAAATTCATTTAATGTGCACATAAAATTCCAGAATTCAAATAAATATTAAATCCATCAAACAACGAAAAATCATATTTTTAAGTCATAGAATATCACCAAAACATCAATTCTTTGAAAACACATATAAATCACATAATAAGGTCATAAGAATACATTTAAAACTCTATTATAAACAAAATATAACTCTATATAAAATACTGTAATCTGTAGTAAAAACATCATCTAAAACAGTAGAGTAATTATCCATAATATCAAAGAAATAACCATTTTTAAAAAACAAAGAAAATACGACCAATCAACCAAAAGAACAACTGACGGTCGACCGCTCAAGAAGGGCTGTCGACTGTCAATTGCGAATTTCTCACAATAGGAGCATGACGGTCGATCGTGCGGTCGACCGTGACCTGCCATATACACAGGTTGGGTTTTCGTGCATGTTTCGACTGATACGCGATTAAAAGTTTGTAAAATCAAAATCTAATTTCCTGAGATGATCCAACATATCTTGTATAACATATAGGAGTTATTAATGCACATCAAAATATATCAAGATTTCAAAATATAAATTTTTCACAAAATCTTTCAAAATCAGCAACATATATGTTTATGTATTCATACGAGAGTTTAAGCATTAGTTTAAGCATCAAAATTTGCCAAATAGGAGTAGTCTACTGTTTAAAACCATCTCAGTGCCAAAACAATTGAAATCCAATCAAAACTCCATCAAAATTTCACAAATTCTTCAAAACAGTATATAGGAATATGAAATGTGTGTATGTATGTATTTGTGCATCAGTAACTTCAAGAACTCATTGTATATTTATAGTATAAAGTTTAAAACCATCTCATCAATAAAACAAATCAAAACCAATCGAAAAGCTTTGCAAAAGACAAAAACTCAATTTTCGGCCATCCCCTTCAATCCCGAATACAAAACTCTTCTTTTTTTACTTCAAAACTTGATCTTTTGTATCTATTAAACCTTTTCATAACTTGTTATACACAAACCCTACTAATCCCAATAGTTACTCATGAGTATACACAATTATATCATGCAAACAATCAAGTTTTACTTAATTAAGGCCTCAAACAGATCATATGCATAATATACACAGTAAGGTTAGGTTTTGTTCAGTACACAACTCATCTTATGCAAGAAAAATAGCAAATATATGATAGAAAATAACATACCCATGATTTCTATTAGGTTCTTAACAATCTCAAGTCATTAAATTAGGGTTTTAATCATCAATAGTGTAGTTTCATGAAAATATTCATTTTTTAATTCATTTACTCATCAAAATTCATTATATCTACATATCATCATCTAATATGCTTTCTAATAGATAAATCATCACATACAACATGCTTAGAACAACAAGAAAACAAACATATGTCACTCACCTTATTGAAGAATCAAACGAAGATAATAAAGAAATAAGAAAAATCCCTCCTTTTACAAGAAAATCAAGATCCTCACTTTAAAACTCCAAGAAAATAATAATAAGAAATCCCTTTGTGTTGTGCTTCAAAGAGGTGGCTGCACCTCACCTTAAATAGGCCGAAATTGAGGGAATCTAGGGTTTTTGAATAGATTTGCAAAATACCTCTTTTAAATATATCTTTACATAAATAGATACTTATACTTGGAAGTTAAATAAAATCATCTTAATTAAGATTTAAAAACAAGAATAACCCCTCTAGTATCATCCGGCACTGTTTTGAAAACCAAGAAAACGAAATTGCACTTTTGCCCCTATAAGTGGCAATTTTGCAAAGAGAGCATTCTTTATCAAAACTTACAAAATAAACCAAATTTATTAAAATAAAAAGTAAACTCTTTACTCTAAGTTGACTAGGCATCATACCCAGCCCAAAAATTCAAAAATCTGGAGTTTTTCACTCCAAGTGGTAATTTTGCACAAAAGTCCCTCTTTTTGTAATATTTGCAAATATGTCAAATAATTATCAGAAAAATCTAGAAAATTCACAAATAATATCTAATAATAAATGATTGGTTTAACCAAAATAATTTTTAACTTTGGACTTCCCAAGAAAATATTTGCATGTCTTTTGCACGTGTAAAAAGGTAAATTTCAGAAAAATATTTATTAAATCACCAAAAATTATTTTAATTCATTTATTAATTTAAAAGCATCATTAAAAAATCTTGGGTATTACACTGAGTACATGATCTGTAGAGTTCACCACTATAGTCTAAACGTTCACTTCTTGTATGCACCGAACCTGTGGTATGGAACACAGTACTACGTGCATTAGATAGGATAATAAAATATGATAGATCTAGGATTGACACTGCATTGATCTCAATTATTGTTACAGTAACACCCGTTCCCTCCAATATGTATTTTTCTGTGTATTATCTGAGTTTGGAATCTTTATAAAATTTTCCGTTTTCTTAAATTCATTTTGTTTCAAATTTATTTGTATCTCCTGTTAAAATCCATTTCTATTCATTAATTATATTTGTCGCTATTTTCAAACGACTATATATTTTAATAAAAATCTGTTCTCATTCTGTAAGTTTATTTTCTTACTCGGTTAATTGCTTAACCCAAATCTATATATTGTTATTATTTGATTATTTGTAATGTGTTAAACCCAAATCCTATTATTGTTGTTATTATTATTATTATTATTATTATTATTAAATTTTTTTTTTTGAAAGCCTATAGATCGTGATCTATATATTATTATTATTGGAGTACGGATTTTATGTATACTATTTGATTTAATTAATTAATTTGTACTACTATATTGCTCTTTATTATATTTTAGTCCAAAACGAATACTGTCTTGATTATTTTGTGAGGTCCTACATTCTATTGTATTTATAAGTATTTGAGTATTAACTTAATGCATACTATTTGATTTATTTGTAGTATGGTATTATTGTTGATTTATTATTTATTATTTTAATCTAAATCCGCATCCAAACCCGTAATCCTTTAACCTATTTTCTATTGGTTTCCAATCCCGTTAGCCTAATCTCTTATTGGATCCTGAACCCTATGCCCAAAACCCAATAGCCCATTAACCCATTGATTAATTTTATAATTACCCTTGTTAACCTCCTTAACCCTAATTAAAACCTGATTACCATACCTGTAGCTGCCATCTTCCCCTACATCCTCTCATCTTCCTCCTTTGTAACCTTTCGAAACTCATCCTGTAACGCCCCAAACTTCATATGTGGAGAATTCGAGACACGAGCCAGGACCTTTACATTCAATTAGCCACAATACACAGAAAAGCAGGAAAATTTAAAACTTTTTACTCAATACAAAATATTACAAGCCGAGAATTTACATTGTTTCAATAGATTATATCAGAGTACTAGGTTTGCCCGTGGACACGTGCCTACGGCACGTTTCTGTGAACGATGCAGCATATAAAAAGCCCTGTAAAAAGTTAAAATATGCACATCTTCGTGAAGAATTATTTATATAGAAGTTTATTTGGCAGTAGACATTGATGTATTCTAAATTAAGTTGTTTATTAGTTTATATCTTGCAGGATTATTTTTCAGGAGCTCGGGATTTAAAATGAGTATTGTAAATCTACAACAATAGCGGATCGAAATCACTTGATATATGTGACTTAAACATAAGAGATTTCACATTTGATTTGTAGTCTATCATAAGTAGCAATTTAGTTGCTAATGTAGTTATCGCCTCAAACTGCATGAGTTAATTTCCCATTGTCATATTTCCACGTAGTTAACCATGTATGACTTCAAAGAGGTTAAGAGAGAGAGAGAGAGAGAGAGAGAGTTTGTTGTGATGTACATGTGAAGATATTTTGTTAAATGTGATCAAGTACAATGTGATCTATATATTGAAGAGCCTACTGCAAATATGATCTGAAACAGTTTTTGATATATTTTAGTGTATTAGATATTTTACATGTATCCCTTTTTTTAATATATAACTTACATCATCTCTCACACAAAACACATAAGTCCAACTATCAGACATTTCAAACATTAAGAGAACATGAAGAGTGCCAAAAACCAACCCAGTCAATGACAATCTCCTTTGTTAGACTAAGATACCTATCAGATGCTTCTTCAACTTCCTCAATCCAAGTCTATTCAAGTCTACCTCTTCCTTTAGCTGCATCCATATTGTTCTCCCTAACTGATATTGTTAATAGTCTCAGTTGCCCATGCAAAACGGTGTCATCTTCTTCCCCTATTTCATCCCCAAAAAATGTTCTTTACTCTATAAAAGGATCATTGATAATTCTAGTTCATAGCTAAAAAAATAAGAATCTTAACATACAATCAAATGCGTCCACAAATTGTGCTAAAACAATGTTGTTACTCTATAAAATCAGTAAATTCATTGCAGGTTGGAACTTAGGACTTCCAGTATCAGTTTCATTTCAGTTGCAACATCTGCAAGTAATTTATATCTTGATTTTAAGGTACGTTTTGTTTTGTGTACTCATTAACGAATAAAAGGTGGAAAATTATATGATGTGGAATTATCATCCATACACCCATACCAAATTAATTGCACTTCTTAAATATGTTTTAACATTAAAATATTCTCAACTCTAGAATATATCGATCACAGTAAATTCATTCGCTTTACAGTCCCTAATCTCAACAATCTGATATCCAGGCCTTTAAACTACCTCAGCTTGAAAGATTGCAGCTGGTTTGGACTATCTGAGAGCTTAAAAAACAAAGACTTTAACATTTTTTTGTAGGAATATGGGATCTCACCAAATCTTAGCATGAGAAAATGGATAAGGGGCATGATATCTCTCTATATTCGCCCGAGCTGCATCAAAATCAATGCCAAGAAAGCTGGTGGGCAAGTTTAAGTATCTTTGCAAGCTCATATGATTTGAAATCTCTCCAATAGCATAAGCTTAACTCAAGAGGGGTTCTCCCATCCTCAACAAATACCACCAAGATTAAAATTTCAGAAAATGGTAAAGTATGGAAAAACAATTCAAAGGACTCATAGAATCTCAATGAATCTGAGGCATGTTACTAACAGTAATATTGTAAATAATTGAACATGGTAACTAATTCAATTTTTCATGAATTAGAACAATAATAAAATGAATACAAACTACATATTAGGATGTGTCCGTTGTGAGGTCTAGTTAATACCTTAGTCTTTCTTGTCTTATCAGCACCATTTACCAACAACACCTTTCCTATATCTCTATTTCGACTTTGCATAGCAACATGCAATGGAGTCCAGCCATCCTGTATGCACACTTGCAACAATTTAGTAAGTCCAAACAGCCATTTAAAACAAATATCGATACTCATACCCACTCACTTTATCTGTAACATTTACGTCGACTCTGTACTTAATCAATAACTTCACAGTTTGCATGGCACCAACTTGAACTACATAATGTAGTGGGGTGGCATCATCCTACTCCAAAATAGACAGTCCTACCTAAAAGTACCCCTTGCAACTTACAATTAAGCAATTCTGCAAGGGATATTTCATTACCCTATCTGTGACATGAGGATTTGACGCTTTCCTTATTGAATGGCTAATAGCAGCCTCCTTTTTGCCAATTACTGCTTTATGAAGAGCGGTGAAACCATCCTGTGCACGAAAACTACTTAACCTGCATGGTTTCAGATGAAAGAAGCTACAAAATGGCCAAGAAAATTTTCTAAGTAATAAACAACTACCTCGTCTACGATATCAATATCTGTTCCATGCTCGAGTAGTTTATCCATGAAAGGAATCTGGCCTGATAGTGTCAAAGTATGTAATGGGCTCCACTTCAACTACATGAAGGAATAACATGTCTTAGGAAACCCTATTGTGAAATGGGGTAAATGAAGAGTAGCAAAGTAAGGGAGGCAATTTGAATCTAATTTAATTGCAACACCTCAAGCAAGTAGGCTAAGTAATAACATTGTCTGTGTAACTTTTCAAAAATAAAAAAGAGGGCGTCGACAAATTCTCGAGCTAGCATCAACAATATAATTAGTAAATTCTAGAGCTATAATTAAAAATATATCTATAAAAAATTACAGGGCGTCGATAACTTGATAACAAAAATAAAAAAGAGGATGTCATTTAATATACCTTGATAACTTCTGCTGCATAAAACCGAGCCTCTTCCTAGAGGAAATGACCTTTCTAAAACTAGAAAGATAAAATAAATACCAGTTCTGAAAGTTGGGTTAACAGAGCTGCACTAAAATTAGATGCAAAATTAGATGCAAAACAGTATGTAGAGACGAGAGATTGTGTTTGTAGGAAACCTGACAAAATTTTTGTGTAGAGACCAAAGATGCAAAACAGCATGTAAAGACCAAAGATTGTGCATCTAATTTTGTAAAACAGATATAGTTTTAGCACCAAAGATTGTGTTTGTAGGAAACCTGACAAACAAACAATGCAATTATTTTTGTACAGCAACAATAGACAGCGCAACTACATATTCATTTGACTATCAAAGAGAGTAGACATTCCATTCTTCAAAAACCTGTGAAACACTGTACATGGTCTCTGTTTTTATAGTATATTGTAAGTTTCATAGATTTCGCTAAAGCGTAGTATGATGTACCGTAAACTGATATATAAATGAAACCACATCATTTACTCGAAAAGAGCTTTGCTTTCCTGTATACAAACAATTATTCAAACTGTAAGCTTAAAGTCAGCTCCTTCGTTTGAATAAGAACACAAAAGAGTCGTATGTTTCAGGATATGGGAGCTATGAACATTACAGCCTCAGAAGAGTTCAAATATCACAGAGATTCTATTAAGCACTGTATAATATCCTTGAATCTATGTCAAATCTTTGAAGTTTTTTCTAAAATCTCCCTCTGATTTTCGGGACGTTTGTCTCTGGTTCTTAACTTGGTATTCGTTAGATTTCATTTTCCACTTCATCACCATGTCCAGATACAAAGTATCTATTAGAAAGAAGTAAAATTTGTCGGAATGGGTGTTCACAGTTGATGGATTTCATTCTCTCCATGATATGCTTCTTAGTTTAAACACTATGTTGAATTCAAAACACAATTCAGAATGTTGTATGCATGCACCAATTGGATATTAGATATTTGACTTTTGCATCAATGAATAATTTGGTGATTTCATATATTATTATGGTTATGTGGTTGTTTAAGCCATTGAATTGCATCTTCTGTCAATATTATTAGCCTGTTAATCATAAACAAATTGCTTAAATTTTAGTTGATGTTATGTGGCTAGAAGTTTATAAATTTTCTTTACAGAAATGGCATTTGCAAACTATAATGTCATGATAGAGTGAATCTCTATTTTCATTATTTACTTGTATTAGCACTTTACTCAAATGACGAATCAATGTGAATAAGTTAACTAAGAATTCATCTACATTCTGCTCAACGGGAAAAAAGAAAGAGAAAAATAAAGTATACTTATGATTGTATCCACATTATGCTCAGAATGTTATACATGCTTAAAAGAAAAATGTTTACTAAGATGCATGTTTACTAATATGCTGATATTAGCTTTGTTATGACTACTAGCAATCTAGCTAACATAAGGACCAAGGTTTGCAAAAATATCATAACCATAACCATGTTAAACAACATCGAACGAAAATTTTGTGTTTGTACAACACTAAAATCTTTGATGCAAAATTAGATGCACAATCTTTGGTGCTAAATCTTTGGTTCTAACAAAAATCCAACAAAACGAATGTAATACCTGAGATGTAGAGACGGAGAAATCGATGGTCAGGATCAACTCAAATGTAGAGACGGTGAAATCGGTGGTCGGGATCAACTCAGTCAGTGGTCGGGAAGACGGTGAAGCAGGTGGGGTTCGGTGGTTCGGTGGTCGGTAAAATCGGTGGTGCAGAGACAGTGAAGCTTGGGTGGGGTGTGGTTCAGTGGGTTCACTGGGTTCGGTGGGTCGAAAAATATAGAGACGGTGAAAGGGGGAGATGGTGGATCGATGAGAGAGAGGGAGAGAGAGAGATGGAGGAGGGGAAGAGAAAGATTTGGATATTTTGATATTCCGGTAAATTGCACTTCTTAAATATGCATTAACATTAAAATTGCACTTCTTATCTCTTATTAAACATTAAAATTAAGTTTTGACATTTAGACTTGGTGCTTTCAAATTTAACAAAAAACATAAATATGCTTTGTTTTTCTAAGCTAAACAAAATATTTCTACAATTACCGATTCATTCTGTTATGAAAAACTCGAAAGTAGACTTTAAAAGTAAAATTTGTTAAAATTGCCTAATCCAATGAGAACTTCCTGTCCACCTACTCATGTATATTCCATTTTCTTTTTCTCGCTTGGTAAACTGCATGATCGAAACATTGTGCTTGAATGACACCTAAAATTTTAAATTGTATCAACAAACCAATACCAATAACTTTTATATTATTTAAAAATTGAACTTTCTATTAATATTTTCATCATCACTAAAGTTTTTTTCCCATCAAATTAGATGTTAGGGATAACAATACAACCCTCGATTGAGAAGGCATGGAAAAAAGAAACAAAAGCAAAGCATTGAATGAGCAAATTCTAGTGCTATGAACCATACACATCATATTACTCGCTATGAAAAAATAGAGGTCAGATAAAGCTAATAGAATCAACATTGATGCGATGATTCTTTAATCTCATCTAAAAGGCAGACCACTGTCCAAAATTTTCACCACCTAAAAAAGTACAAAGACAAAGAAAAACGATCTGATTGAATATAACCCTAAACCGATACAATCCTAAACAAATATAACCCTAAACATTCTCTATTAGCTGAAATCTGCAACCCTAAACATATGGAAAACAGTATAAATTTCGATGCAAAATTAGATGCAAAATTAGATGGAAAACAGTATAAATTTCGAATAACATTTACAAGCCTAAAATCTGTTCTGAGGTGAAAGTTGGGTTGATGGAGTTGCAAAACAAAATCAATCCTAAAATTAGATGCAAAATTAGTTGCAAAACAGTATAAATCTACCAAAAACCCAACAAAACGAATGCAATACCTGAGATGTAGAGACAGTGAAATCGGTGGTCAGGATTGAAGTTAACCTTTGCATTCAATCCACATATGACATCATATTAGGAAAGTTAGAAAAATGATTGAAGTTAACCTCACATACATCATATACTCAGAAAGAATATGCGAGAGAAATTCATTTGTGTTTCTTGTAATTAAAAGAATTAGCTGAAGTTAACTTCGAGTTTCATGATGTATATATAGACTGTAGTCTTATTAAAATTATTAATTTGACATTCATCTACGCGATCACTTGTACCAAAGCCAACTGCTTAAGCCTTTTAGATAGTGCTCCAATAATCTAGTAAAAAAAGAATGAATAGGTAACATTGAAAGGAGTTATAGCACCACAGAAAACTTATCCTTGACAGGTTTGTAATTTATTTCATTGGGGTTTATCCACAAGCTTAAAATCTAATTAGTTTAATTCATTCAATCTTGGTTCAAATAGAAAGACCGAATTAACCAATGGGGTGTGTCAAGAAACAAACCCACTATCAGATTTATATGTGGTTTTCTGAATCTACAATCACTTAACAAACCCACTAAATGCATCAACCTCAATTGATGATTCACACAATAAACTAAAAAATTGAAATTTAAAACTTTAAAAATTTAATTAAATGACAACCCAATACTTACCAGTTTAATAGCAACTTCCTCGTTAGTCTGAACATTAGTACCTGCAACCAAAAACAACCAACAACAAATCAAAAAAATGAAAATAAAAAACTAAATAATTAAAGACCAAAACTTTATCAAATTCCCACTCATAAGAAACCTAAATAGATTTCCCTAAACAATCCACTTCAGAAATCAATCAGTGGTCGGGGAGACGGTGAAATTTTCTAACCCATAAGAACATTGAAATTTAAACAAATCCATGAGAATGAGCATCAAAACTGGAAATTGGATTGACCCATTAGAGGAGGGGAGGATGAGGAGGGCAATGCCGTCGATGGAGGCGGGGCGTCGGGGCATCGGGGCTGCAAGAGGCGGGGCTTCGAGAGGGGGTCGGGAAGAGAGAGGGGGGGGGTTCGGAAAGTGAGGAGAGAGAGAGAGGGAGGGGCGTCGAGAGGGGATCGGGACCCATTAGAGGAGGGGAGGATGAGGAGGGCAGTGCCGTCGACGGAGGCGGGGCGTCGGGGGTCTGGGCATCGAGAGGGGATCAGGAAGAGAGAGAGGGGGGGCTCGGGAAGTGAGGAGAGAGAGGGGGGGAGGGGCGGGATGGATGAGAGAGAGAGAGAGAGAGAGAGAGAGAGAGAGAGAACTGGGGAAGAGGGAGGGGGAGAGAGAGAGAGAGGGTTGTTTGAGTTAATGTGCTTTAGGGTTTGAATTTTTTGTTTTGGGATTTGAAATTTTGGGCGGAAAAATATGTTTTGTGAGAATCAATCTGGGCCATTGATTTTAGGGGAGATTGAAGGAGAGCCACTTGATAGCTTTCTTTGTAATTTATTATATAGATACATGAGAGAAACAAATAAACAATGGGCACTTTGCTTGGAAGTTATACCTTGACTAGATTTCTCCCGGATTGGTGATCCTGCATCCACAACCTATTTGAGTGGGGACGTCAGTACATATACTGACGTTTAAAGGCTGATGACTAGCAGTGAATCTCAATTTTAAACAAAACATATTTTAAGCATGGTAAAATGTGCCGGTGTAGTTTAAGTGTTCGTGGGTGTTATGACTTAGAATCTAATGCAATGTCAACTAAGGCTAGGATGCACTTATTCTAATGCAAGCGAGAATCTAGAATCGTATACATCCCATAACTACATATGTCCATATCAAGTCGTTCTCCATATTTAGGGATTTGAACCCGCGTTATAAATTCTACTTTTGTACACAACCTATTCCTTACAGATACAACGTGAATGATGAGGTTGCAGACGTGGTCAAGTCCCACCAATGCAGTACACTCATGGTGTCTATGTTTACCACTACTACCCGGCATATCGGACCTCACTCAAAAGCCAGACGAACGCAGGGTATCCGCAGCACAGGATAGCACAAAGCCTACCCTGTGGCACCCATAAATCCTAGACCGTGGTCTAAGGCTGGTTCGCTTCCCCGACATAGAACATGATGAAATTTCGGGGTCCATCCCCTAGTTCCGACAGGGGAACCTCACGTTCTTATCATGGTATTTCAGGAATTAACAGAGTGAGATATGCAACTCGTGCTCCCAACTCGTGAGAAGACACCGTACGTATCCCTTTGATGGGAAGGTACAACCCAATAATACCACCTAGTGTCGGCCTATATGGCGAGTTGGATAATAAGGTATCACCTTTAATACCAACTCTTCCCTTTGGCAAAAATGGTTATGTAATGATCCTTACAAGTTACTACCCTAATGATGTCACCAATCCTAAACAATCTTATAGGGTTTTCAACCTAGACTTTCCTAAGATTGTCATGGTTCAATATCATGGCCTATCGATCCAAGACACCGGTGATGGGATCTTCCCCACTTATTACTACCCCTAACTCGGATCTCGTCAACATTCTTGGCCCACGATCAACCTACACCGGTTAAGACCCGTCGGCGCACGAGGTGTGACTTATCCATAGTTTCTAAGGTGGTAAGATATGAGTCTTGATGGTCGATGGCCCCCAGGGTAACTATAATACCCTAGAAGTGCTTTTATCAAGCTAACAACAAATTGTGACTTTTCGAACCATTTTTACCCGTAATCGAGTGCATGTTTTTTTTGCCACTAACTTATCACGGCATAACCTGCTTATATAAACTAGTATCTTGTGTTAGCCTCACTAACACCTTATTGTTATCCATATATTGGAGATGAAGAACATTCACATGATATGGTCCAATTTTAACTAGAAAAACATACAACTAGAATCATGGGTTCTTTCTCAATTTAAACTAGAACAATATGCAACAAGAATCATGAGTTCTTTCTCAATTAAACTAGTACAACATGCAACTAGAATCATGGGTTCTTTCTTAATTTAAGCTAGAACAACATGCAACTAGAATCATGGGTTCTTTCTCAATTTAAACTAGAACAACATGCAACTAGAATCATGAGTTCTTCCTCATATTTAAGCTAGAACACATGCAACTAGGCTGATGGGTTCTTTCTTAAATTTAAGCTAGACAACATAGAAACTAATTTCATGAGTTCTTTATAAAATTGAACTAGAACAATCATGGAACTAAATTCATGGGTTCTTTAGAAAATTGAACTAGAACAATCATGGAACTCAATTCATGGGTTCTTTAGAAAATTGAACCAGAACAATCATGGAACTAAATTCATGGGTTCTTTCAGAAGTTTAACTAGAACAACCTACAACATATGATTCATTGGTTCTTCCAGTAACCTAGAAGTAAGTAGAGCATGTTTCATCGGTTCTTCTAGCAACCTAGAAGTAGGCAGAGCATGTTATTCAACTTGATCTTTTATGAACTATAATTACCAAAGTTGATTCTTCACAAGCATGAAAGTAAGCCTATAATCCACTACTAAAACTCTATCTTCTATGAACTAGAAATTCTAAATATTACAAAAACTACTCTTTAGGAATTAGAATATTCTACATATTACAAGAACTACTTCTTCATGAATTACAAGTTCCTATCTATTACAAAATCTATTTTTTAAAGAACCACAACTTTTTACAACAATCTAAATTTAAGAACTACCATCTATGTATCTTACAAAATCTACTTTTTTAAGAACTACAAATCTCTACATATTACAACAATCTACATTTAGAAATTACAAGTCCTATATACACCAAGTCTACTTTTTATCAACTAGAAACTCTACACATGTAAGAATCACTACTTTTGTGAGCTAGAAGTTCTGTCGCATGCTAACTCAAAAAATGAGTTTTAATAACCAAAATGAATTCTTTTCAACATAGAAGCTAAAGATCCCTACTATTAAAAGAACTAATCTTTTATAATTTTAGAAGCAAAATGAAACTTAATGTAACACCCTGAATTCCAAATAAGGCTGAATTCGAAGTTCCACAGGATCTTTACACTTCACTTCGTACAATTTTATAAGGAATTAAAAACTTTTATTACAACAATGATTACATTTAACACAGCGGAAGCAAATCACAACATAATACACGAATTGAACATCAATTTGAATATTTCTTTAAGCAGCAATCAATCTTTAGTCTTCTCAATCATTTTATCCTGCATAGAAACTGTGGGTACGTCGGTTGCATACAACTGACGCTAGGATATAATACATCAATTTCTCTTACTTAGAAAGCACACACTTGCCACAAACAAAGCTAAAGGGGACTATCGTATTGATGTCTTGTGTGAATGTGCACTTAGTCCTTAATGCAGTTATTATTATTTACATGACACTAATGCACACTTGTTCGGATTCTATGCATCCCATACTACATAGGTCCGAGGGCAAGCCCTTAATCATTCTTCATCTTTTAGGGTTTAATCCTTCGCTATGACTTAAACTACTATAGTAACTACGGTAAGTATCCTAGATATTCTATGAGTTACGAGCCCATGTCCAGACAGCCTGGAGGAAAATCCCATGTCATAACATGACGTATCATGTAGACAACCTATGGACAATTCAGCCTCCATCATGGAACAGTGGCACCACCCGTAATCACCAAACATCCCACAAGCATCGCCACGGTCCTGATATTCTGGAGATGTGTTCACGTCATGACATGATGAGTCATGTAGATAGCTTGTGAAACACTCTCACACCGTAGACCCGAGGCCCTCATACTTATGTTTTTCTCTTACTTTCATCACATCTTCACTATTGTATTTTCCTTAGTTATTTGAATCATGAATTAAAATCAACACCCTAGAGTTAGCACTTTCTCTATACCGGTCTTAACCATCAATCAACAATATGACCCAAACTTGGTCTTTCATTTCAATATTTTATCTCAAAGGAATTTATTCCATGCCGGTATAAGGACTTAGCTACACTCCAGTCTTTAATCTCATTTCATGTTCATTAAAATAATTGAGTATTCATACTCACAAACTATCCTCATAATTCATCATGATCTTTATTTCATTTTCATGTATAATACGACAATTCCATTTATCAACTTACCATATCCATAATTTAATTCCACACAATTTCTTTGATTTTCATAACGTCATTCTTTCACTTATTAAGACAAATCACAATTATCTTTATTTAAATTTTCCAAGACGCAATCTCAATTTAACTCTTTACTCAAAATTTCTTTTTAAAGGAAAATTATTTATTTTCCTTAATTAATCAATATTCTAAAAAATTGTATCAAGTTCTTTTCCTCAAAATAGATTTTAAATTTTCATTATAATAAATCAAAGCTATAAAAAATTTCTCATGAAGTCTAGGCATTTTTAGAATATTTCTAATATTTTTTCTCAATTTTTTAAATCACTCAATACTATTTAAAACTAATAAAATATGTTAAAAAATCAACTTTTCAAAAAGTGGCCGAAGCCGGATTCGAACCCACGCACAACAGAGACCCCCGCACGCTACAGTAACCGCCCTGAGGCGCCACCGAAGACCAGAAAGACCAAAGCGACTAACTGCTTAATAGTAGACTTGAATTATATTTATGTTTTGGATTTCGGTATTGAGTTAAAATTGATTTCAAAAAAATAAAGTCTCTGTAGAGACTCGAACCCAAGCACATAGTGCCGCCAATGAACAGTAACGCTTTTAAAACGCACCCGAAGACCAGTAAGGCCAAGGGAACCAATCGATGTGAGATGAGTTGAGCTACTTTTAATTCAACTCTCTGTTTGCTAATATTTCACATTTCAAAAACTCTTAAACTCTTTTCTCCTCTAATTTATTTCATGAAAATTTTCAGATTACTGATCTTATAGACTTGCAACATAACAGTATTTTAAAATTATTATTTTGACATAAAAACATGAATTTTTCTTTCTAAATTGTATATGTCTACAATTTCAACATTTTAAAGAAACCATGATTTCCACTAACTTTTGCACTACAATTATCACATAAGTTTGTTATCTTGGTTTCTTTTATTTCTACAACATAATCTCTTTTATCATACTAGTGACACAATAATTAATATAGCATATAACCAATATTTCAATTAACCAACTAAACATTTACCAACATATATTCTACATCTAGCATGGTTCAAAATTCACATTTTCATAGCAACATGATAATTCTAATGTAGTAATCACAATTTATAGCAACTATCAATCAATTCATCAAGCATTTACTTCATTTCTAACTAGTCTCTTTTTAAACAAACACATGGCCAAATTAGCTAGTTTTTCTTAGCAATTTCAACAATTAAATCCCCAGCATGATATCTACATTAGAAGCTTCAGAAATCACCCACCTTTTTGAAGGAAAACAATTGAAAAACTCCTAGAAATCTCCTTGAACACACGAATGGCTCCTTCTCCTCCTAGATTGTGCACACCAAAGCGCTCCTCCTCCTTGTAATTTATGAACCCGAGCTCCCCCTTGATGATGCTAGACCGGCCTCCAATGCAAGAGCACACAAACACAACTCTCTCAATCTTTTTCTCACAACTAGTTTTCTTTTTCTTTCTTTTTCTCTTATAAGTTTTCTAGTGCTTTTCATGAAGAGAATGAGGGAGTATTTATACTTTTTCAAAGCAAAATGGAGGGCCAAGATTGATATAGATGGATGTAGATTAGGAGCTAGACTGTATTAGGGAGTTAGAACAACTACCCATGAACACACAACTACCTCTCCACTACTCCAACTCTCCCACCTCTCTCTTGAACCATCCGGCCACCCCCCATGCACACTCAAGATACGTGCTAGTGCAATGCACATGTCACACCAAGCACCCTTAGTTACTAGTTGTACATATATTTGTTAATTAATTTTTACAAAAATAAGTCTACCCTACAAGTTTTCTCATTTAAATGAGAATAAACTAGTGGGCTCAATTTAGTGGGCTTTAGAATCCACTAGATTTAAACAATTAGGCCTAGGATTTAAAATAGGTTTAAATTAAAAAAGAGAAGAATCAAAAATACTGGTTCATGGGATAAAAATAAATAATTTTTAAGAGAAGATGTGCATAATTTTGCACGTGCAAAACACGTGAAATCAAACAACTTATATTAAATTATAATTGAAAATTCAGAATGTTACACTTAATCTTTCACAACCTAGAATAAATGCTTAATCTTTCATGAACTAGGACTTGTAAAGACTTGATCTTTAATATGATAGGAAGCAACATACAACCATTTACTAAAGACACATCTTTTATTATATTTGTTGAGTTCTACAACCTCATATTTGGTATGCAAACATTTCAATTCACTAATTTCTTATATGCTCATAGTTTTAGTCCAAGTTGTTATAGTTTTTGTTAACCAAATAACAACAATAACAACAATAATCATAACAATGCCAAAGATTCAATCTTTATGTGTTTTTAGTAAGTTCTACCATTCAAAACTCTTCATGTGGTCATTTTTGATCCACACTACTCAAATGCACATAAATATTAGTCCAAGTTTTTAATTTTAACATATAATGATAACAACAATTAACAACAACCATTAAAAGGTTCAATCTTTATGTTGGTTTGTTTGAATTCTACCATTCAACTCCTTGTGGGATCATTTTGATCCACAAAACCATTCATATGCTCATGATCTTAGTTCAAGTTGTTTAATCAACATATAACAACAAAAGGAGAATAAAAATTAAAATAAAACAAAAAGAAAATAAAAATCAACCTAGTAGAAGAGAGAAACCCCCACCTTTGCTTTCTAGGTTGGAAGGACTAGTCTTATGCTTCCTTCTCCTTCCTCCTAGCTCCTATAGAAACCTACAAATGGAAAACTCTCTAGTTAGGATTTCTTTCTGTCTTTCTTTTGCTCTCTATTTTTTTCTTTTAGCAAATGAGGCAAGGGGTGAGAGAGAGGGGTATTTATAGGAGGAATGGGTGAGGGAGTAAAATGTTACTAGGGTTTTGCAAAAACCCCCTTGGGATATTTTGGTGGCCGGCCAAAAGCTAATGAGGTGGAGGGTGAGGTGGAGGGGTAAGGTGGTGGGGTAAGGTGGAGGAGAGTTCCAAAAGAATTATTAAAACTCATTTGTATTTCCATTAATCCTAAACCCTATGTTTATCCCTCCAAATAAATCCTAGCCATCCATTTCGATTAATCATGACTAGAATGAGATATTTTGGTCCAAAACACATACTACATGATTTGTACGAATGTACGAAATCGATACAATACGCATACGTATATACTAAAATATATACTAATAATTTTTGTTTGTTAAACCGTACAATCCATATAAAAATAATTTAATTCCAAAAAAATAATAAAAATAAATTCTATTATCGGCTCGGAAGATTCCAGTACCAAAATGATATAACGCATATACATATGGACTGGTATACATACAGATGATGATTATTAATTAAACTAAGTAATATCTACCAAAAATATTTCAATTCTGAAAAATAAAATAATATTTATTAATAACTGCTCGGGATATTACAATACTCCCTCCTTAGAATAGTTCTGTCCTCAGAACTGTACTAAGTAAGAAGAACAAGAAACAAAAAGCCACTCAAAATAACTCAGGAAAAGAAAGCTTCATCCGGCTTTCCGGTTCCCAAGTGGCTTCCTCCATGAACTGATTCTTCCAAAGAACTTTCACCATCGGAATAGTCTTGTTCCTTAGTACTTTATCCTGACGATCAATAATTCCGACTGGTCATTCCTTATATGTAAGATCCACTCTTAGGTCTTCGAGAACGTCTGGCAGTTGATGACTCGGATGTGGTACATATTTCCTCAACATCGAAACGTGAAATACGTCATTCGCTTGGGACAATTCGGCTGGCAGCTTTAGTCTGTATGCCATCTTTCCAATTCTCTTCAAAATCTGGTACGGTCCAATATATCTTGGTGCGAACTTGCCACCCTTCCCGAACCTGATCACTCCATTTGTAGGCGAGACTTTCAAAATTACCAAATCACCTTCTTCAAATTCCAAAGCTCGTCGACGGTTTTCGGCGTAGCTCTTCTGCCTGCTTTGTGCTACTTGCATCCTCTTTCTGATTAGCTCAATCTTCTCAGATGTTTGCTGTACTATTTCAGGCCCAAACATCTGCCTCTAACCTACTTCGAACCAGCACACGGGCATCCTACACTTCCTTCCATAAACCGCTTCATATGGAGCCATCTCAGTACTTACTTGATAGCTGTTATTATATGTAAATTCTACAAATGCTAAGTTTCATTCCCAGCTCCCTCCAAAGTCCATTATACATGCTCTCAGCATATCCTCGAGAATTCTGTTAACTCTCTCCGTCCATCCATCAGTCTGCGGGTGGATAGCTGTGCTGAATTCTGATCTCGTTCCCAATGCTTCTTGCAAACACTGCGAAAATAGAGATGTAAACCTTGCATCTCGATTAGAAACGATCGATACTGGCACCCCATGCAGCTTTACAATGCCCTCGATGTAGACCTTGGCTAACTTCTCTACCGACCAAGTCGTCTTCACTGGAAGAAAATGTGCAGATTTTGTCAACCGGTCCACTATAACCCAAATGGAGTCATTCCCTTTCGAACTTTTGGGTTGTCCCGAGATGAAATCCATACTGATATTCTCCCATTTCCACTCCGGAATAGGCAATGGTTGCAGTAGACCTCCTAGTTTCTGGTTTTCTGCCTTAACTTTCTGACATGTAAGGCATTTGGCCACAAATCCTACCACATCCCGCTTCATCCCAGCCCACCAAAAATGCTATTTTACGTCCTTATACATCTTTGTGCTTCCTGGGTGAACTGTGAGTAAGGTGGAGTGCGCCTCCTTCATGATATCTTCTCTCACTTCATTAACTTTAGGCACACACAACCTATTTCCAAACCAAAGCGATCCTTCCTTCACACTGAACTCTGAGGCTTTTTCCTTCATTGACTAGCCGCTTTAATGCTTCAATCTCTACATCTCCTATCTGAGCGTTCTTGACTCGGTCGTTTAGACTCAGTTGCAATTCCATACGTGCCAAAACTGTGCTCAAATCTTGAATAATTACCTCAATACCGGCTTGTCTGATCCCGTCATCTAGCTCTCTTCTTGTTGCAATGAGCATGGCTATACTCCTCTTCCTGGTGAGCGCATCTGCCACGACATTGGCTTTTCCCAGATGATATAAAATTTATGGTCTGATGTCTTCCAAAACCTCCAACCATCGCCTCTGCCTGAGATTCAAATCCTTTTGCTGGTAGATATACTTCAGACTTTTATTGTTGGTAAACATCTCTACCTTGGTCCCATAGACATAGTGCCCCAACAATTTCAGAGAAAAAATCAGCGAGTCAATTCCAAGTCGTGTGTCGGGTAATTCTTCTCATGCAGTCGAAGTTTCCTTGACCCTTTGCTATGACCTTCCCTTCTTGCATCAGAACACACCCGAATCCCAAAAACGAAGCATCACTGTAGATTACATACCCCTTATTTGGTTGAGGCAGAACCAAAATTGGTGTAGAAATCAATTTGTTCTTCAGCTTTTGAAAACTTCCTTCACATTTCTCAGTCCAATCAAAACTTACGTTTTTCTTGGTCAGTGCTGTAAGTGGTACAGAAATTCTAGCATAGTTCTGGATGAACTTCCTGTAGTACCCTGTCATGCCTAAGAAGCTCTTGACCTCCTTCACAGTTCTCGGCTGAGGCCAACTCTTTACTGCCTCGATCTTCTGCGAGACTGTAGCCACTCCCTCCATAGAAAGGACATGGCCTAAGAACACCACTTTTGATTTCCAGAATTCACACTTTGAAAGTTAGTCATAAAGCTGATGCTCCCGTAGCTTCTTCAGTACTGCAGTTAGATGCTCAACATTCTCCTCTTCTGTTTTTGAATATACCAAGATGTCGTCTTAGAAGACAACCACAAATGAATCGATGAATGGCCGCAAGATGCAGTTCATCATGTCCATAAAGATCGCTGGAGCATTGGTCACCCCGAATGGCATTACCAAAAACTCGTAATGACCGTACCGGGTTTGGAATGCTGTCTTGCGTATATCTTCTTCTTTGACCCGAACTTGATGATAACCTGAACGAAGGTCATTCTTTGAGAACACAGCCGCCCCCTGGAGCTAATCAAACAAGTCATCGATCCTGGGAATTGGATACTGGATCCGAACAATAACTTTGTTTAACTCTCAGTAATCGATGCACATCCTCACGGTTCCATCCTTCTTCACAAGTAGCACGGGTGCTCCCCAGGGTGAAGCACTTGTCCTGATGAATCCCTTTTGTAGCAGTTCTTTAATTTGCTCCTTCACTTCTTTCTGCTCCACTGGTGCCATCCGATATGGTGTCTTAGACACCGGTGCACTGTCTGGCTGGATAGTATTGTTGAACTCAACATCCCTGTGTGGTGGGAGTCCAGGTAATTCTTCCAAACATACGCAAGGAAATTACGTACAATTGGTATCACCTTGACTTCCCCTGGCACACGTACTCCAGTTGCAGATACAAAAATTTCTTCATTCTGCTCCCTCTTTCCTTGGAACACAAGTTCTAGTCTTCCGGATGGTGTAATGGCTACCCTCTTCTCCCTGCAATCGATGCTAGCCTTATGCCTGAACATCCAATCCATCCCAATAATCACGTCTGTCCCTGCAAAGCCCAACTCTAGCAAATCTATACTCAGGGTCTCTCCATCAATTTGGAGTTTGCATCCCTTATAGCACAAATTTGTAGGGAGAGTTGCTCCAGATGGGGTAGCAACCAACAAAACCGAGTCCGGAGTTGCTTCCTGGGTGCATTTCAACTTCTTTGAAAATACTTCAGACACAAAAGAATGCGATGACCCACTATTAAATAAAACTGTTGCCTGGATTCCATTTATATTAATCCATCCTATTACAAAAGTGTTTACATCATTCATTTCCTCATGTTAAAATATTCAAAATACTACAGTAAACTTAGCAATAAATTTTTTTTCTCTCACCTACCGGTGATGACCCCCTCGTCTTCATCGGCGTATTCCTCTGTTAGCACGAGTACTTGCCCTTGGTGGGCAATCCCCTTCCGCTTGCTGTTCGTCTTAGGAGCTGGCCTACTATTGCCCCTTCGAAGCTGGGGACAGTCTGGCCGAACATGGCCAATCTTCCCGAAATTTTAACATGTGCGGGTATCATTCTGAAAGTTCTTCTTTGGGCACTGGCTCTTGAAGTGTCCTTTCTCGCCACATAGTAAACAGCTCCCTGGCTTGGCACCTCCTGTTTTGCCAATAGTTTTTTGAAATTTCTGATTCTGACCCTGGTTTCTGAATCCTGATGCTGGTGCAGGCCTCCTCCCGTGTTTACTTGCAGTTCCGGTCCTCGGCTCATATCCAACTCCGTTGTAGCTGCACGGCGGACCAACTTCTCGAACCTCCGAATGCAAAAGGGTACCATCTTGGTTCTAAGTATGGGCCTAAGCCCCTACTCGAACCTTTTGGCCTTCTTGACCTCGTCCTGTACCATCTCTGGAGCATAACGGGACAGCTGAGTGAACTTGGTTTCTTATTCACGAACCATCATGCTTCCTTGTTTTAGGTTGAAGAATTCCATGGCCTTTTCCTCTTGCACATCTAAGGGAAAGTAATGCTGCCTGAATTCCCCTAAGAATTCTTTCCAAGTAATGGGTCATTTGCCCATGCCCCTCTTCACCGACTGCCACCAGACCTCAGCATCTTTCTATAGTAGAATACTAGCCAACCTGACTTTGCTGTCCTCCAGTGTCAACATCACCTCAAACACTGTCTCGACTTGACGAATCCAGTCGTCAGTTGCCGTCGGGTCTGCCTGGCCATCGAAAACAGGCGGCCTCATCCTACGGAAGGATTCGACCATCTTAACAGGGTCGGTAGCTGCAACTCCCCGGTTACCTGCGGTGCTCCCTGTTGCTGCACATTGTTTCAGCTTGCCTCTGCTAGGTCTCCGAATGCCTGGTACATACGAGCGAATTCTGCCCCTATATCCAGACCTGCTCCATTGCCTCCACTACCCTCGCCCTCATTCGGGTCGATTCTACCGCTTCTTGTTCTGTGAGACATCTGATAGAAAAAAAATAATGGAATATACATAGGCATCATATTGTGATATTGCAAAAATAATATCCATCCAAACTTATAAGATTTGTAGAAAACGCAAGGCGATACTTCATTTCATTAAAACCCTTTATCTTACCATATGCATTTTCCCCTTACATTATAACATATATGTAGGTAGCAAAATGACAAAACAACAAGATAACCTATAGGCACCTAACCGTCTAATTGCTACTACTAGTGTCTCCTGCAGAGCTCCCTACAGCAGGTACCGGTCTTAGTAGCATCTGCAACTGAGTGATCTGTGCCTGTAGCTCTGCGCACTTGCGCTCCATGCGCGCAAACTGCACACGGTAAGTGTGCTTCATGACCATTGTCCTGCGGTCGGCCCTCGCCTTGGCCCTCCTCAACTCTACCACTTCCCTCTCGTTATTGAGGGTCACAAACTTGCAAGAGTCCATCCTGTTCTCGAGACAAGCATGACACCAGCCCCATGTTAAGAGATCGCGGAATACCTGCTTAAGGTCCTGCTCCACTGCAGTAGGCTGGGGTGGTGGCGGGGGTGGAGGTACTGGAATCTGGCCATTTGCAAGGGCCCCCCCTGCTGCGACAATTGCTGTGGCCCCATTGGCCAACCCAGCTCCAACTGGTGACTCGTCACCATCAGTGATGGGCTCTAGATCCGAGTCCACCTCGACCATTATCCCATTCACCCACCCATTTCCAAGGGGAATCGCTCCTTCAGCCATCCTGCAAGGAGTGGACACGGGAGTTAGCCTAGATATAGAAATATCATAAAACATAAGTTGAAGAAAACAACAGTATGAATTATTATCATCTACAATATGCTAAAAACTTAACCCCTACAAGGTATCTCAGTCTATTTTCCCACTGTGTTGGACTATAAATTGAAGTCGGTTCTGATACCACTCTGTAACGCCCCGAACTTCATATGTGGAGAATTCGAGACACGAGCCAGGACCTTTACATTCAGTTAGCCACAATACACAGAAAAGTAAGAAAATTTAAAACATTTTACTTAATACAAAATATTACAAGCCGAGTGTTTACATTGTTTCAGTAGATTATATCAGAGTATACATGAGAGAAACAAATAAACATTGGGCTCTTTGCTTGGAAGTTATGCCTTGACTAGATTTCTTCCGGATTGGTGATCCCGCATCCACAACCTATTTGAGTGGGGACGTCAGTATATATACTGACACTTAAAGGTTGATGACTAGCAGCGAATCTCAATTTTAAACAAAACATATTTTAAGCATGGTAAAATTTGCCGGTGAAGTTTAAGTGTTCGTGGGTGTTATGACTTAGAATCTAATGCAATGTCAATTGAGGCATGGATGCACTTATTCTAATGCAAGCGAGAATTTGGAATCGTATGCATTCCATAACTACATACGTCCATATCAAGTCGTTCGCCATATTTAAGGATTTGAACCCGCGTTATGAATTCTACTTTTGTACACAATCTGTTCCTGACAGATACAACGTGACTGATGAGGTTGTTGACGTGGTCAAGTCCCACCAATGCAGTACGCACATGGTGTCTATGTTTGCCACTACTACCTGGCATACCGGACCTCACTCAAAAGCCAGACGAACACAGTGTATCCGCAGCACAGGATAGCACAAAGCCTAACCTGTGGCACCCATAACTCATAGACCGTGGTCTAAGGTCCGTTCGCTTCCCCGGCATAGAACGTGAATGAATTCCGGGGTCCATCCCCTAGTTCAGATAGGGGAACCTCACGTTCTTATCATGGTATTTCAGGAATTAACATAGTGAGATACGCAACTCGTGCTCCCAACTCGTGAGAAGGCACCGTACGCATCCCTTTCACGGAAAGGTTTAACCCAATAACACCACCTAGTGTCGGCCTATAGGGCGAGTTGGATCATAAGGCAACACCCTTAATATCAACTATTCCCTTTGGCAAAAATGGTTAAGTAATGATCCTTACAAGTTACTACCCTAATGATGTCACTAATCCTAAACAATCATACGGGGTTTTCAACCTATACTTTCCTATGATTGTCATGGTCCAATCTCATGGCCTATCGATCCAATACATCGGTGATGAATCTCCCGCACTTATCACTACCCCTAACTCGGATCTCATCAACATTCTCGGCCCGTGATCAATCCACACCGGTTAAGATCCGTCGGCGCACGAGGTGTGACTTATCCAAAGTTTCCAAGGTGGTAAGATACGAGTCTTGATGGTCGATGGCTCCTAGGGTAACTAGGTAACTATAATACCCTAAACGTGTTTTTATCAAGTTAACAACAAATAATGACTTTTCCAACCATTTTTACCCGTAATCGAGTGCATGTTTTTTTTGCCACTAACATTTCACGGCATAACCCGTTTATATAAACTAGTATCTTGTGTTAGCCTCACTAACACCTTATTGTTATCCATATATTGGAGATGAAGAACATTCACATGATATGGTCCAATTTTAACTAGAACAACATACAACTAGAATCATGGGTTCTTTCTCAATTTAAACTAGAACAATATGCAACTAGAATCATGAGTTCTTTCTCAATTAAACTAGAACAACATGCAACTAGAACCATGGGTTCTTTCTCAATTTAAACTAGAAGAACATGCAACTAGAATCATGGGTTCTTTCTCAATTTAAACTAGAACAACAAGCAACCAGAATCACGGGTTCTTCCTCAAATTTAAGCTAGAACACATGCAACTAGGCTCATGGGTTCTTTCTCAAATTTAAGCTAGAACAATATAGAAACTAATTTCATGGGTTCTTTATAAAATTGAACTACAACAATCATGGAACTAAATTCATGGGTTCTTTAGAAAATTGAACTAGAACAATTATGGAACTAAATTTATGGGTTCTTTAGAAAATTGAACTAGAACAATCATGGAAATAAATTCATGGGTTCTTTAGAAAATTGAACTAGAACAATCATGGAACTAAATTCATGGGTTATTTAGAAAATTAAACGAGAACAATCATGGAACTAAATTCATGGGTTCTTTTGAAAATTGAACTAGAGCAATCATCAAACTAAATTCATGGGTTCTTTTAGAAGTTTAACTAGAAAAACATACAACATACGATTCATGGGTTCTTCTAGCAACCTAGAAGTAAATAGAGCATATTTCATGGGTTCTTCTAGCAACCTAGAAGTAGATAGAGCATGCTATTCAACTTGGTCTTTTATGAACTATAATTACAAAAATTGATTCTTCACAAGCATGAACGTAAGCCTATAATCGACTACTAAACTCTATCTTCTATGAACTAGAAATTCTAAATATTACAAAAACTACTCTTAAGGAATTAGAATATTCTACATTACAAGAACTACTTCATCATGAATTACAAGTTCCTATCTATTACAAAATCTACTTTTTTAAGAACCACAACTTTTTACATATTACTACAATCTACATTTAAGAACTCCAATCTCTATATATTACAAAATCTACTTTTTTAAGAACTACAAATCTCTACATATTACAACAATCTACATTTAGGAATTACAAGTCATATATACAACAAGTCTACTTTTTATCAACTAGAAACTCTACACATGTAAAAATCACTACTTCTGTGAGCTAGAAGTTCTTTAGCATGCTAACTCAAAAAATGAGTTTTAACAACCAAAATGGGTTCTTTTCAGCATAGAAGCTAAAGATGCCTACTATTAATAGAACTAATCATTTACAATTTTAGAAGCAAAATGAAACTTAATCTTGCACAACCTAGAATAAAAGCTTAATCTTTCATGAACTAGGATTTGTAAAGACTTGATCTTTAATATGATAGAAAGCAACATACAACCATTTACTAAAAGATTCATCTTTTATTTTATTTGTTGAGTTCTACAACCTCCAATTTGGTATGCAAACATTTCAATTCACTAATTTCTTATATGCTCATAGTTTTAGTCAAAGTTGTTATAGTTTTTGTTAACCAAATAACAACAATAACAACAATAATCATAACAATACTAAAGATTCAATCTGTATGTGTTTTTAGTAAGTTCTACCATTCAAAACTCTTCATGTGGTCATTTTTGATCCACACTACTCATATGCACATAAAGATTAGTCCAAGTTTTTAATTTTAACATATAATGATAACAAAAATTAACAACAACCATTAAAAGTGTAACGCCCCGAATTCCAAAATACACTGAATTCGAGATTCCACAGGATCTTTACACTTCTTTCGTACAATTTTACAAGAAATTTAAAACTTTTCACTTTACATCAGAGTTACATGAAAACTTTACACTTTACATTTTACAGCGAAAGCAAATTTACAACATTTAAATAAATGTACATCAACATTTGAATAATCTCTAAACATCTGTGCTTCTTTAATCTTTATCATGTCATTTACCCTGCATACAAAACTGTGGGTACGTCAGTTTATTCAACCGACGAACATTATACACGGCCATCCTCTATATGCCGGAAATAGTATAACTGATTTTCCATATTTAACAAACACAAACTTGTCACATATCAAACTAAAGGGAATATCCTATTGATGTCGTGTTGTGATTGTGCACTTAGTCCTTAATGCAGTTATTTATATTATATGACACTAATGCGCACTTGTTCGGATTCTATGCATCCCATACTACATAGGTCCGAGGGCAAGCCTCTTAATCGTTCTTCATCTTGTAGGGTTCAATCCCTCGTCATGACTTAATCTACTACTGTAACTACGGTAAGTATCCTAGATGTTTTCTGATATACGAACTCATGTCTAGGCACCCTGGAGGGAATCCCAACGCACTGACACATGACTCATCATGTAGGCATCCTGTGGTAATTCAGCTCCTACCATAGACATGACACCACCCGCAGTCGTCAAACACCCCATGAGCGTCGCCACCGGGATGGTACTCTGGAGCAGTATCCACGCCCTATCATGACTCATCATGGGACATCCTGGGATACTCTCTCGCCGCCAATCCAATGGTCCTCATACTCAATATTTTTCTCTTACTTTCATCACATCTTTACTATGTAACTAATCCTTAATTCTAATGAAATCATGAACAAAATCAATCTCTTAGAGTTAGCCCTCTCACTACTACCGGTCTTATTTCTTTCATTTCACAATGACCCAAACTTAGTCTTTTCAATGTCAATAATCATAATTCATCACTTTCACTTGCCGGTGTGAGTTTTGACTTCACCCTAATTTTCAATTTCATTTCACAAATTCATATATTTGAGTTGTCATACTCAATAATATTTCTCTTTTCCAATCACATGATTTCTAAATTATTCATGAGTCAATAACCATACATGGAGTTCAATTATTCATCATGTATTTCATTCAATATTTATTTCCACATTAAAAATCATATCACCAATTATATGGTCAAGATGAATATTCACAATTCATTATTGTTACACTATTCTTCAATAAGAATAATTCATACCACTTCACTTCATATATTTTCTTTCTTATTTATATTTCCTTTCTAGCACTTTATTTCAAGTTCTTTTGCAAAGTACAACTTTCACAAAAATATAAGTGTAGAACCATAGTTCCAATTACACTTTTGTTCTCAAAAATATACTCTATTTCATTTTAATAACTCCTAATTAATTTCATAAGTCCCACATAATTTTAGAATAATAATAATATTTTTTTCATAATTTTTAAATATCAAAAATCCACTCAAAAAATATTTTTTTTCCACAATTTTAATACTGGCCGAGACCAGGTTTCGAACCAACAACCACAGGGAAACAAGCCGCACGCTCTGACCACTAGGCCAATCGCACTGATCGACATAAAGGGGGTTAAGAGCTTTAAATGCTCTCGGCTGAAGCTTAATTAATTTTTTAAATGTGCAACAAAATATATGGTGCTAACAAGAATCGAACCATCGACCTGTGAGAACCCAACCGCACACTGCAGCGATTAGAAGCCTCCCGACCCCTTGAGCTATAGGCTCAAGTTGTCTCAATACAACTTGCACTCTAATTAAATCAACTCTCTGTCTAATAACACATTTCGATGTTTCAAAAGCTCTCATTTGAGTTTTGCTTTTACTAAACTTACTGTAAATTTCCAGATTAATTATTCCCATCATAAGTTATACTCCAGTAATTTAAAAATAATTTTTCCAATAATTAAACACATATTTTTCATACAATTAGTTTAATTTGTATGCTACTACTACCACATTTCTTTTTCGATATTTCTTATCCAATTTTAACTTCAATATTCCCTATATCAATTCCCTGTTTATATTCATTTCACAAACCCACAAATTATATTTTAAGTCATTCATTACACATTATCACAAAAGGTTCATTCAAGTATATAAAACAACATTTTCATCTATTAACATTTGCATATAGTTTTTTATGCTAACAGTGAATCTTACTTCAAGCAATCCATAGCTATAAATAATTTATACACAACTTAAGTTTGATGATGGAATCACATACAATCTATTTAGCAACATTCCAATTAACAAATAAGCCATTTTTCCAATTAAACGTACTCTTATTAATCTTTTTCATGCATTAATATTTCAATTCAATCTTAGCATGCTTTCTAATTAGAAACATGGAAAATAACCCACCTTAATTGGAGAGAAATACAATTGCAACACCTCCTAAAAAGTCCTTGCCAAAAGAGCGTTCCTCCTCCTCCTCGATGTGCACACGAGCCTCCAAAAGATGCAATTCCGAGCTCCAAAGATGCCGGCCTTCCTTTCTTGGTGCAAACACAACTCCTCACACACAACTCTCAATCTTTTAACTCACTTACTATACTACTAATAATGTATTTTATACTATAGGTTTTGGAGAAATAAAGAGTACAAAAATAACTAGGCTAGGGGGGGTATTTATACTAAAATTTGGAGTGAAATGGAAGGCTAGGATCAAACTAGGAGTTATAAATAAAAGGCTAGGATTCAAGGGGGAGTTATAGTAACCAACCATGATCAAGCAACCACCACCCATGACTCCATTCAAATTTCCTTTTTCCTCCATGTCAAAAACCGGCCTCACATGGTGCATTTGCACGTGTACGTGCAATGCACGTGCATGCATTTGTTCTCTATTTTAAAAAAGTTGTACATTATATTTTCTATAAAAATAATCTTTAAAAGATTTTCTACATTACAAGTTGTAATTTAAAATAAAAATAACTCATGGGCTTTAATTAATGGGCCAAAATAATAGTTTTATAAAAGAAAGTAAATAAATTAGATTTGGGCTAAAATGAAAGGCTTATGCTTATTTGAAGAAAAATGGGCTTTATAAAAATAATTAAAGAACACATATACATATATATATATACTCATCATCCATAATGAAAATAATTATAAGATTTCAGATTACGAAAATTTGCACGTGCACACTACGTGCAAAATAAATAAATAATTTTCATAAATGAAAATCGGGGTATTACAAAAAGTTTCAATCTTTATGTTGGTTTGTTTGAGTTCCACCATTCAACTCCTTATGGGATCATTTTGATCCACACCACCATTCATATGCTCATGATCTTAGTTCAAGTTGTTTAATCAACATATAACAACAAAAGGAGAATAAAAATCAACATACAACAAAAAGAAAATAAAAATCAACCTACTAGAAGTGAGAAACCCCCCCTTTGCTTTCTATGTTGGAAGGGCTAGTCTTATGCTTCCTTCTCCTTCCTCCTAGTTCCTATAGAAACCTACAAATGGAAAACTCTCTAGTTAGGGTTTCTTTCTCTCTTTCTTTTGCTCTCTATTTTTTTCTTTTGGCAAATGAGGCAAGGGGTGAGGGGGGGTATTTAAAGGAGGAATGAGAGGGTGAGAGGGTAAAATGTAACTAGGGTTTTGCAAAACCCCCCTTGGGATATTTTGGCGGCTGGCCAAAAGCTAATGAGGTGGAGGGGTGAGGTGGAGGAGAGTTCTAGAAGAATTACACTTATTAAAACTCATTTGTATTTTTATTAATCCTAAACCCTATGTTTATCTCTCAAAATAAATCCTAGTCATCCATTTTTGATTAATCATGACAAGAATGAGATATTTTGGTCCAAAACACATATTACATGATTTGTACGAATGTACGAAATTGATAAAATACGCATATGTATATACTAATGTATACCGATAATTTTTATTTATTAAACCGTACTATCTGTATAAAATAATTTAATTCCAAAAAAATAATAAAAATAAATATTATTATCGACTTGGAAGATTCCAGTACCAAAATGATATAACGCATATCCATATGGACTGGTATACATACAGATGATGATTATTAATTAAACTAAGTAATATCCACTAAAAATATTTCAATTCTGAAAAATAAAATAAAATAATAAAATAATAAAATAATATTTATTAATAACTGTTCAGGATATTACACATCTCCCAATAGCCTGCCATCCCGAAGCCCCCCCCCCCCCCCCCCCCCCCCCCCGTGCATCGCCATCGTCACCTCGAGCGCCCACCATTGTCGCCCTCACCGAGCACCACAGCACTTGCCTCTCCCCGACCCTCTTCCTTGTCCTCTATCCACCATCCAGTCGAACCACCACCGCCAGCATTCCCCCGACCTTACTGCTCCGACCATCCATCCATTGCCATATCCTGCATCCACCGACCACCTACACCATCCTCCTCACCCTCTACTTGTCGACCACTGCATCCCGCTCACCCCCTGCTTCTCCTACCACTCGTCGCCAGTCAGCCACCGTCGAGCTGCCAGTGTCTCCTCATCGACAACCCCTTATCACTGAAGTCCCCATACTGCCGAGGTGTTGTTGTCGTTCTCTTGCATTACTGTCATTTCCTTTGCTCGTAGTGTCGCTATTCGTGTCGTCATTCGCTGCCAGCGTCGCCGATCCTGCAGCCGCCTATTGCTGCATCCCAGAGCCTCCCATCGTGCTGCACCCGATCCACTCTCTTATCGTAGCTGCCGTTGTTGCCGTTAGTCTTCTGTTGCTGCGATCCATTGTGGGTGCCTTCGCCGTATTTCTGTCATCGCTCATTCGCTTTCGTTCATCATCTCGTAAGGCAAGTATCTTTTACGAAATTTTTTTTTTCCTGTAAAAGCAATTTTTTGAAATATTGCAAGTAGATTATTCATTGTGACTTATCTTTATGTTTGCCCATTGATGATCTTGATCCGTACTTGTTTGATTCATTTCTATCCATTCTGTAATCATAAAGGATCACAAAATATTTTGTTGTCACACCCACTACACGAACATAGATTAGATCTAGCTATATTTTTATATGAATGCATGTCCACGAATCACTGTGACTTATAGATGTTTTGTTCATGTGTTGACATGTTAGTTGTGTTTTCCCTTTCATGGATTTGAGAATGAACATGTCATGTTGATTTGAATGCCCATTTAATTCTGATTTGCATTATACACTAATTTGGATCCATCGTAGTTGTTATAATTCATGCAAAAAGTAATTTTATTCACTGATGTCCTGATTTGGCACGATAATTTAGACCTTGTTAATGTCAAGATAATAACTAAATTTGTAAATATGAAATGTGGGCCTCTGAGTCTAGTTTTAAGAACTTTTAACGGATCTGAAATCCGATTTGTAATGTATGAGATATCTCAGTTTTACTGCTGTTATGTCGCAAATTTCCAAATTTCTAATTATAAGATCTTTGGCATGAGTTATTGATTAAAATAGATGCTAATGGTAAAATTTAGACTTGATATTAATCTAGATGTTACTATACATGTTTAGGAGTCACCCTAAATTTTTGTACAATTATTTGATTATTTTTCTGACTTAATATACTTATGCAAACACGATTATAGAATTGTTGGCTGCATATCTGTTCACTAAAGAACCTCAGTTTTGACCTGATTCTAATTGTCATTGATTAAAACTTACTGAATGAGAATCGTAGCTCTATGTGTCTAGAATCCAGAAAATCTGAAAATTTTGCAATTCGGTTGATGAATTTCAAGATATGCATATTTTCGTACAGCGACATCTGAATTCCAGAATGCAGCCTAAGACATACATCACCTTGCTTAATTAGCTGAAACAGTAGATTAATATATGTATTAAAATCTGAGAATAATTGTACTGATATTTAACATTGTTAGGAGTTTAAATATAATTTTTATGAAATTTTTAAATGATTTTGCAAGTTACTTTTGTTTATAAGTATTTAACTGTTACCTACTGCCTAAACATGTAATCTGTAAAGAATAAGAATTTGAACCTAGTTTCTGTAATTATTATATATCGTGTGTTTATGCGCTGGAACCGGCAAAGAGTCTAATTTCTAGAACTTTTGACGGATCCAGATTTGCTTTCCTGTAATAGCGAGAATTCCATTTTTGGTGCAGCAACGTCCTACTGTCCAGAATTGGAGTTCTTGTTGTTTCAGTGTTTATAATTTTGTTAATGGCACCCGAACATTTTTTTCGCCCAATCTGAACCTATTTTCTGTCCCTGTCATGTTTACCTATCCATGATTTTGCACATTCATGTCTGTATTGGTTAAAAGAATAAGTAATCAAGTCGGGGTTTAAGGAAAAGACCTAGTAGTGGGGTATATAGGAGATTGTACTCGGAAGGGGACCCATGTTTCTCGTGATGATGATAAGATTACAAGTCGAATGGAACTAAGTGACACGTAGAACTAAGTTCCATGTCAAGGGTTGACGGGGGTTACCTCTAGTACTTACAGGGGTTACCTTTAGCGCCCATTACATGATTACATGATATGTATTGCAGTTACATGAAACTAAGTGCCACATAGAACTAAGTGTCACGTTAGGGATTGATAGGGGTTACCTCCAGTGCCTGCAGGGGTTACCTCTAGTGCCCATGGTTTGACTACATGCTCATATTTCCTGCAAGAGTCGAGTACTTGACTTTGTATAATACACCACTAGAGTCTAAACGACAGTGTTTGTATGTATTGAAGCTGTGGTATGAGACACAGTAGTACATGCATTAGTTAGGACTAAATTAAATGAATAGAATTAAGTTGACACTGAGCACTTGTAGATTCCTGCTACATGTTACATGTTCCGTTACCAGTATATGATTTCTGTTTACTAGTATATGATTCCTTCTCACATGTTACATGTTCATTACTAGCCTCGTGATTCCTGTTTATAAGTTAAAATTTCATGATTCTCATTTGCATGTTGTACCTTTCTGTTACATGATACTTGATTCTCTTGCTATATTCCTTATTCTTGTAACTTTTTTGCTTGTACTACTTGCGGCTTGTAGCTTACATTAACAGGCATATTATCTTCCTGTTTCTCGGTTTCTTTCAAATGATAAATGTACAGGTTTTGGAGACGAGTTACTTGCAGGAGTGAGTGACCAAGTGTTCTAAGCTTGACTAGGATCTTTTTATGAATTAGTTTATTCTTATATTGATTTTATTATTTCCTCTTGTTGCTACTTGAAACTTTGTATTGGGCATGTTGTCCCGAAGTTTTATTGTTTTTCCCATATCTTGTTTTATTTGAGAATTATGTATTTGTTTTCAAATAATTCTTTTGATTATGATATTTGTTTCATGCATGTGTGGTTGTATATTTCTACTTACTGTTGAGTTGATCCTTACAGGTTGTGAATGATGAAAATCATTCACTGGGCTTTGTCAGGTACTCGTATTCTGTATTCTTTTGGGAAGCGGGGCGTGACAGGTTTTTAGTGGTATAAGAGCCAGGTTTGGCCAATATATTAGTCATGTTTGGCTGATATGTTAGCCAAGTTTGGGCTTTAGCCGAGTTTGGCTCTAGCCAGGTTTAACTCTACAATAAGCAAGCCATGCAAATCACATGAACAACTAATAATCAACTTGATCTGGATACTAGTCTTATTCCATTCATTCTGATCCCTTCTTATTCAATTCCATGATTCCTTATTTCCCCCTATCTTTTACAGTCTCCCCCATTGTTGATTCCTTATTGGGTATAAATTCATTCTTTTTGTACCTATGTTCTTCTGATCCTGGTGCTATCCTTTCTTTTTTATTTCTTCTTGGTTCAACGATCAGCATCACTTGATCTGCTATGACATGTCAGCAGCTTGGATCATCACCGGGAGAGGAACTGTCGTCCCAAGATTCTAGGAAGTGTTCAGAATATGAAGTTGCGAGGAGTTTGAACTTCATGCCGGAGAGATTTCGTTTGGACGTGTCGAGGATATGGTAAGCCATGAAGCATATTGCTGGAGTTAATGCACGATGATGACAGAGTCTTCCTGATCATAGTGACGCAGCGAAAGCATGATGGGCCCATAACCCACAGGTCCCAAGATTTTCTTGTTGTTTCTCCTTCCTTGCAGACTATGGATCGTGAAGACTCTTTAACTTCTCTACCCAGGACCGGACAATCTGAGAATGTCGCCACTCTCCAAGCGAGGCGACGAATATGGAGTTACAACCGGAACACAATGAACTGATGTGAGCTTGTCTGGATAGGGTCCAGGATGCCGCACAGTCCACTCGACTGAGCCTGTTTGCGTATCAGCTTCGTACCCACACTGCCATGCTCGATTCAGCTAGAATTCAGGGGCCGACTGATAGAAGGAGGAGTGCCACTCTTCGGGCGATACAGCGCCCCACTGCCGCACGGTTAATAGGTGGACCAATACGGAGGCCAGTTCAGACCCAGGCGACTGGAGCACCACCTTACCCATCGATGACTCTGAAGAGGGACCCGACATGTAATTATTACCGTCGGATTGGACACATATGCAAGGACTGCTAGAAAGCCAACAGCTTGTGTCTTGCATGCGGAGCAAGTGAACACAGGGTTCGGGACTTCCCAAAGAGGAAGAGTGGCACACCAACTAGAGGATCAAGTTCTAGTGGAGGACAAGCTAGAGAATGTAGTCAGGCTCATAACCTGATTACAGAGGAGGCAGAGACTGCAAAAGGAACGATTGTAGGTATTTTACCATTTTGTCATATTTTAGTTTTTACATCATCTATTGCTTTCCGTAGCTTGCATTCATCTTCCTTTATTGATTCAATATTGAGTATCCTACTAGTTATTTCTTCCCTACCATGTTCTCTTCAAATTCCGGAGATACCGCCCTCCTCGTTTCCCTCCCTCCACATCCAGTTATCTCATTTCTTAATTTGTCCATCTTTTCTACTCATCTTCATTCTTCGATTCCTTACTGGGTATACAATTATTTTTTTCCTACCAATACTGTAACTCTCGTTTTCATTTTTTTCCTTTTATTATTGATCTCCATGGTAATCGCTTTTGTAATTCAATAACATTTCTTTTGTTTCATTTATTGTATCGAATAGTATTAATTTTAATATTATTCATGAACCATCTTTTATCTCAATTTGATTATTTGAATCTAATTTCTTATGTTCCTGATTCGAATTTAATTCCATGAAGTTGTTTTTTATCTTGTTGGGTTGGTAATTGTCCTTTTATTTTGACCCACATTCTAACCCAAAGCCCAACATCTTGTTCCTTATAATTGTATTAATTATTAGAAGCCCAATCTACAATTATTTAATTATTTAATGGTGTTTTGGATCCAAACCCTATAACCCATCACCGATTGGATTCTAACCCAAACCCTTTAACCCAAATTTTCCTCCTATCTGTTATTGACCAGATCAACTTCACGTTCCCCTCAATCTCTCTCTCACGCTTTCTCCACACTACTCAAACCCTTCATCTCCCCCCACTGTTCAAACCTCCCAAACCCCCTACTGTGCAACCCCCAACTGTTTATCCTCCCACTTCATCCTCAACCCATTGACCCCCGATCCCCGTCCTCCATCCTCAACGCCCATCGAACAACATCATCTTCCCCTGTCGCAACCACCCACCGAACTCACCCTCCATCATCGATTCAACCATTACCCCATCATCAACCTCGACGTCGCAACCGCCAGCACCCCCTCGTCTTCCTCGCCGTCACCGCAACCACCGTGATCACCTTTGCCAACACCCCGTCCTCCTCCCTGTTCTCCTTGTCGACTATCAACTACGACAACCCCCCGAAGCACTTCGCCACTCGACCAACCACCGAACCCACTGCCGCAAGACTCGCCGTCAACCCTGAGTGCCAACACACCTACCACCGTCACTGCCCTGAGTGCCCCCGTCGACCGCTCAGTCGCCTCCTCGTCTGAGCCTCACGCCGCCCTCGTCGCCGCTGCTCTCCGCCGATCACCCGAGCTCCTCTATTATGGATCGCCAACAAAACTCCTTTGATCTACATCAGATCATCATCAAATTGATCACCATAAAGTCGAAGATCAGTCGTCCGATCGTTGGGTGATCATCAACATCAACATCTATACCCGATCGTGATCATCTCATCAAGATTCGCTCGGTTTGCGATCGTCGCCATTGTCGCCGGGATTCTGATCCCATTATTTTTTGCATAATCGGATTAATCTAATCGTCATCGAAGGCAAGTCATTTTCCCTCAAATAGTTATTGTATCGTATTCGAGATTGCTTATTGAATCCCACAAGTATATCTATATTGATTATAATATATCGTCTATTATTATCTATCGTTGGGATACTACGGATTTACACGAGCGAATCCAAGTAGTAGTCTTGACTTCGTGTCGTCCTTTGCCTTCGATCTATGGAGATCTTGAATGCAAATATATGAATAGGGATTGTTATTGTAATTCATGTCTTGACATTACACAACTATTGTAGATTGTATGCTAGTGTTGGTTGTTATATGATTGATGTTGGTGTATTGTTTGATTGTGATTAGTAAGATTGTGGACATTATACATCTTAATACCATGTTCACGCAGATGTAACTTGCTATGATTTATGTTGTCAACTCCTAACTCATCGTTCATAACATTTTAATTATTTTATTCATGAAAAATATATTGAGACCCTGAAATTTACTGTCAACCTGAATATTGTCATACTGTTTCGACCAAGATACTGTCGTCAAAATCAATAACTTTCTGAATATGAAGTGTAGCTTCATGTGTCTAGTTTCCAGAACATCAAGAATTATTGAATTCTGACTTATATTGCATGAGTTATGACCATTTTATTGCTACTGTGTTTTATTTCCAGATTTATGCATATATCATGTTAACCTTATTAAATAGATGAACTAATGATCAAATATTGCCATGATAATTTCCAGATCGATAGTTAACATGCTTAGGATCATGAAAATTATTTTTTCTGATTTTTAAAATGAACGTTTACTACTTTTATAACTGAAATTAGTTAACATCGATAACCACCCAGAATCTATAACCTGTAAAAAACACTGCAATTCACCTAGTTACTGTTGTCGGATCTTGGACATTAAATATGCGTTGGAATCGGGTAGGAGTCTAGTTTCTAGAACTTCTGACGGATCCACATTTACTATTCTGTAGCAGCAAAAAATTCAATTTGAGTACAACAACCTACTGCTGTCCAGAATTGAGTTTTCCATGTTTCGATAATATAATCGAATCTATATTGTTGTATTGGACGCATTTAATTGTGTAAATTGTATTGCATGATCTTAGTGCTGTTTTGTCATCATTCTAGTGCCCTGTTGATCATATCATCGTCCCCATTGATAGTATTGTCCCTATTGTTCCCTATTATTATCGAAATGTTGCCAACAACTATTGCATATTGATTGAATGAAGAATTGTTAACAAGCCGGAATTTAAGGGTGACTTAAGTAGTGGACAATGTAGTAACTGTACTCGGAGGAGGGGCTCGTGTTTCCCTAAATATTGTTTAACGGCTATTGTTTTATCGATGGATTGTAGCTTACGGCAGTAACCTAATCTATCGTGTATTGTATCAGAGCCAATTATTTTATCGTGCAGTAATTATTGAATTGCAACTATTGAATATTGATTATCGTTACCGAGTACATAATTTATAGAATCAACCACTTAGGTCTAAATGAAAATGGTTGCATGCATCGGATCTGTGGTATGGAACGCAGTAGTAAGTGCAGCAGTTAGGACTAATATGAATAATAGACTTAAGATTGTCATCGCATCGTCATTGCATATTGTCATTGTTATTGAACAATGTTATCATTATTGCTACCATTATTGATATCATTTATTGTTATTGTTATTGATCATTGTCATTGCACATTGCGTCGTTATCATGTTATCATTGTTCATTGCCTTCGACTCTATTGTTTATTGAATTCATTGTTATATCGTAAATGTCATTGTTTCATTGCTTTCTCTACTTGCTATCCACAACTTGCTCTAAGGACATATTATTCTCTATTTTTAGATGAACAACTTATAGGTAATCAAGGAGAATTGCCTGATAGATTAGGAGAACAACAATGGTGAAGAATTGATAGCATCACCGCTTAATTGATTATTGTTTTGTTATGAAGACTTAAATAATTGACCATTATTATTTCTTTGTATTGTGGGTTTTTGACCCGAATATTGTTATTGTTGTTTCCAAATGTTGGATTATTATTATATTTGGTTCTCTCATGCTCAAATTCCAAGTATTGTTATTCATGTGATTATCCTTTCATTGCATGCATGGTTGTATTGCTCCTTGTTATATTGTTGAGCTTAATCGATAACAGCTTATGAATGATGCCAGTCATTCACTGGGCCAACGTCACGTGCTAGCATTCCATATTTTCGGGAAATGGGGCGTGTCAAATATTATCTTTGATTTTCGTGCTACACAATCTTTTATTTCTGCTCGTTTCGTCGATCGGCAATACTTACAAATGACGAAGTCTTCCCGATCAGAGTGCGCAGTGGATGCGTGGTTGGGCCATAGCCCACATTTTCCTGGATTATCATGCCACTTCTCCTTCCTTGTATTGTTTGCTTCCTTCCATCCTTTGCATCCATCCTTATCCATCAACTCATTGTTTGGTTCAATTCTTCCCTATTCATTCTCTCTTCGACTCCAATTCTAGCTACTCCTTCATCTTCTTTCTTCGTTATCTCACAAGTCTTGTATTGTTTCTTCTTTCATCTGATACCGTTTGCTTTCTCTACATTTGCATTTGTCACCATTCATCGAATCTTTAATTCCTTGCATCTTTTCACTTCTTTTTCGTACATTCCATTCGCCATCATTCTTCAATTTATTATTCGACATCATTTTTTTTCTTATTCTGGTGTTGCCACTGTTTCGTTTCTCTTCCTCTAATTCACAGTTTTGTTATCCCTCAAGTCTGCTTTGCTTTGTCTTACGTTCCGACTGAATGAATTTCGAGGACGAAATTCTTTTTGTAAGGTGGGTAGGATTGTAACCCCTGTTCCTGATTGTATGGATTTTTACCTTTATTTATTTTCTTTTTTTCAATTCTTGTATTCCAATTATCTGGAATATATATATATATATATATATATATGTATATATATATATATATATATATATATATATATATATATATATATATATATATTGTTGTTCTCTTGAACCCAACTGCATTTACTTGGATATTCGATTATTTTGTTTGAACTCAAATCCTAATCCATTCTGTGAGATTATTAATTGATTATTTGATTTATTTGTAAACATCCAAGACCAATCCTATTTATTTTGTAAACCCAAAGCCCACCATATAATTGATTATTTCTTCATTATAATGTGAGCCCACATACAAGCCCAAACCCAGTGCCTTATTATTAATTGATTCTTTTAATACAATGCGTAGCCCATATCCACAAGCCCACACAAACTGTAAAGCCCTGTACCCAACGCGTACGCACACAAATAACTAAATTCTAACAACTGCTCGGCACAGGCTGACTGAAAAAGGGTGCCCGGACGTTACGTACCATTTATCATTGACTTTTCCTATTTATTTACTCTCACTCCCTCTTATTCTGGCGATGTGGGACTAAATTTCCCCACGCCACGTCACACCCAAACACACAAAGCACACCTCCTTTCTCTTTCTTTCTCATTTCATTTAATCCACTTATGTCATAAGCCCCATAATTTCCTTTATATGCACCTTGATTTAATCCACTTAATCTATAGCCCATAATTTTTCTATAGGCCCACTCCAATATATATATATATATAGGGTAAAAGGGATATGAGCAAGTGATGAGGTGGCATGCATGTGATACATTGAATATCTAACCACTTTTAGGATTTCCCAATTACATGCATGCCACCTCATCACTTGCTCATTTACTAAATGAGCAAGTTGCTCATATCCCTTTTACCCATATATATATATATATATATATATATATATATATATATATATATATATATATATATATATATATATATATATATATCTTAATATCTCCTTATATACTATATACTCTACAAATAAGGGGTGTTTCACAAACCCAACATCATCTTAACAGCCAAAATCCCCACCACACAATATTTCTAACTGAAACCCCACCAATTACACTCATTATCTCCTAATTAATCACATCCTAACTAACCCTCTAATCCCCTTCTCATCAGCCTAAATCCCCTCCCCTTCCTTGTCCTTCTTCTTGCTTCCGAACCAACAGAACCCAACCCGCTGCTCCTCCTTGCCATCGTCTTCCTCCACCATTGTTGAGCCCTATGTCACCTCTCCTCTTCCTCTGCCCTCGAGTGCCTCCGACTGCCAACTCCATTGCTCGAATGCGACCACTGCTGCCCTCGTCGACCCAACAATCCAACCACCACGACCAGCACCCCGGCTGTCATCGACTACCGCACCACCACTCGAGCCACCCGCCTCGACGAACCCGAATGCCTCCTCGTCTCCACTGAACACCCTCGCCTCCTACCCCACCGCTCTCCATCAACCTCCACTACCATCCACAACTCCATCCTAGCACCTGCACCTCGTCACTGCCCTAGCCGCCACCCATTCGATCGTCGCTGCACCTTCCCCTCGTTCTCCAACTGCAACACCACCTCACAACCTCACCACCTCTCCTCCTTATAGTCGCAAGCGCCCTCCACTCGTCCCGTTATTCTCTTATTATCGAAATCATCGCGTGAAAGGCAAGTTTCCTCTTGAACTAGTTTTCTTTTTTCTTTTTCAAAGAATTATGTTGATCCCCGAAAGTAGTTCCACTTAATTATCGTATATTGATTGTCTGATACCCTTCAAGAGACTATTACGGATTCATTGGCGAAACCAAGTAGTAGCTCTCTTCTCGTTCCATCCCCTTGATTCAAACTCAGGCCTTGTTTCATATCGTCATATGCATACACCACACATAGATTAGAAACATACATATAAAGAATGATGATTGAATGCTTATTTCGATTAGATGTGATATTGATGCTATGATGTCTTGTTAAATAGTAGAATTCCACAGTATAATTCCCTGTTAATTGTTGTCATAGAGTTATATGCTTGTGTACAACGTTTTTTGCTAATTGATAATTAATCGACATGCGGGTCTGCTGGTTGATCCATGTTATTTTGAGATTTTGACCCGGTTACTGTTGGAATTATGTAACCCCTGTTTTCCGTAAATACATATTTTCTGAATATTTTCGGTATTTTGATTATTTATAAATTCACTTTTGTTTTAATTCGATTTGAACTTTCTATTAAGATCTTTTTGAATAAAAAATTATATTTACTTCGAATAGTAGTATATTCTAACTTTATTTTCTATTTCTAATTGATCGACTACTTATATTATATATTATACTGTTTGGATTATTTTAATAAATCCATTAAACTCGAATTCCATTTTGATATACATATATTATTATACATATATTATTATTATTAGAATTATTACTGTTGTTACTGTTGTTACTGTTGTTGTTGTTAATTTCTTTTTAATAACATTAGTATTATTAGTATTATTAGTATTATTATTGTTATTATCACGGTTATTTTTATTATTGTCATTATTGTTATTTTTAGTACATTTTTTATTAGTATTATTATTATTGATGTTGTTACCTTTATTATTCTTATTCTTATTATTTTCGTAAAGCCGAACATACTCTATTTTATTTATACGTATTGCATTACTTGATTTATTGTATATGTATACATATATTTTATAAACCCATAAACCCTATACCCATTCCCCTATTAGATCTAAACCCAAACCCTATAGCCTATCTCTTATTGGATCCAAACCCGCTACCCAATAACCCCAAACCCATTAACCCTATATATAAATACCCTACTATTCTAATACCCTAACCCTAACCCTATTTCCCTGTTAAAACCTACAGCCGCCTAACCCTTCCCCCACTGTTCACATAAAACCTACAGCCGCCTAACTCGTCCTCATTCGACCTCGCCGTCGAGCCACCCTTGTCGAGCCTCGCGCCCCTTCGTCCTCGCCTCTTGCCTACACCCTCATCGAACCCAACTCCTCGATCGCCTCCCTGCACTGTCACCCTGTTCACCATCTTCCCTGTCCTCCTCGTCCCCTGTTTCCCCTACACCCTTCAACAACATCCCCTCCTCGACCGCCATACAACCCCGACCTCACCGAACCACCCTGCCCTCATCGAGCAGGTGTTGATTGCCATAAGTCGTCGCATGTGCACCCCCGAGCCCACCTTCTGCTCGCCATTAACACCGACGTCTGCAACCTTCAGCACCTTTCTCCATCTCATCACCGAACTCCTCTCTAGCACCGACCTCTACCGCTCCTCATCATCACCACCCTAAGCCACTCGTCGCCTGCACGTCAGCTGCTCGCAACCTCGTCAACCGCCCAGTCGCCGTCCATCGCAGAGCACCATCAGATCATCATCAAAGCCATCCTGGTCGTCCGATCCATGATGATCGTTATCGTCACCATCAAAGCTCCACTTTGAATCTGGACCGTCTGATCCCCTCATGATTGTGATCATCATCATCAAGTTCGACCATCATCAGATCTTGATCACCTGGATCATGACCGTCGATCACCCTTGATCTTGATCCTTGATCTTGATCATTGAATCTAGGATGTCCGACCTCACTTTGATCATCACCTTGTTCTCATCAAATTTAGATTACATCAGCATCAAGATCATATCAGAATCGTCGATCGCGATCATCATCATCATCAAGCTCTTGGATCTCAGCCGTCCGATCATCTTGATCTTGATCATCATCAAGATCCGCACCAGATATAATCCATCTGATCTCGATCTTTGATCAACGTCATCATCCAATCGAGGAAAGTACTTGTATGAATATTTTTATTCCTCGTACAAGCATAAATACTGCAAGTAGATCTTTTTATAATTTGTTTTTAATGTCCGTACTCCTTGATGATCTTGATTCTATTCTTCGTTTGATTCTCTATCAACCCTATAGTCAAAATGAGTTCCCCAAAAAATCCAATTATATCCATCACACAAACACTATGTAGATCTAGGAAATTTATTCATATGAATGCATGTTGTAGATGTTTAGTTGTGTTTTGAGCATGTGGATGTTGTCTTCCTTGTTAATGAGTTGAAAATATATGCGGCTTGCTGATTTGATACCTATTACACTATGATTTGTATCAAACATTAATTTAGACTCATAATAGTTACTAATCATGTCACTTTTTATATAAAAGAAACCACTTATGTTGTTGTTCCTGTTTTTGCCTGCTATTTCGACCCTGATAATGTCAGAATCTTGACTTGAGTTCTAAACATGAAATGTATCCCGAGATGTCTAGTTAACAAGCCTTTTGAAGGAATCGAATCCCGAATTATAGTTTGTGAATTATTACTATTTTAGTGCTGTTGTGTCTGAAATTTCAGATTCATAAATTGCTGCGTCACTTTGTTTTACAAATTAAATTAACTATGCTACCTGTAAGATAATGACTTGAAATTTTGCATGCTGAGACTAGACATACTAGAGGACCTTCCCTAATTTTCTTGGAATTATTTGATGAAGTTTCAGACCTGTTTCATGCTTGTAAACACAACTTTGAGAATTCTGGCTGAACATGAATTCTGTGTAGAATGCTTTGTTGACACCATTTGCTACAATTTTTATATACCATGTTTATATGCAATGGAACCGAAAGAGAGTATAGTTTCTAGAACTTCTGACGGATCTAGATTTGCATTCCTGTAGCAACGGAAATCTCAGTTTTGGTGCGGCAACATCCAGCTATCCAGAATTGGAATTCTCGTCGTCTTTGTTAATTATAATTTGATTTGACACTCGAACATGTTTCCTACCTGACCTAAACTTGTTCCCTTTCCCTTGTCATGTTACTTGTCCTGTTTGTGCACTTTCATGCCTGTTTTGATTATAATAATAAGAACCTGCCGGGGTTAAGGAAAAGATCTAGTAGTGGACAATATAGGAACCTGTACTTAGAAGGGGATCCGTGTTTCACGTGTGACATGTTACCGATCAAGTTTATCGACCAAGTTATCGACTAAGTTACCGATCAAGTTTACCGACCAAGTTAGTTACATGGTACCGATCAAGTTTACCGACCAAGTTAATTACATATTACCGATCAAGTTTACTGACCAAGTTAGTTACATGTTACCGATCAAGTTTACCGACCAAGTTTTGTAGTCCTATGAAGACCCGAAGTTTACCGACCAAGTTTTGTAGTCCTATGAAGACCCGAGTATATGACCTATAGAATCCACTACAAAATCTAAACGTAACTTGTTTGTATGTAGCATCCATGTGGTAAATAAATGGGATGCATGAAGTGCTACCTAGATAGAATTAAACAATAGACTTAAGAACAATATGTTACTTGTACACAATTGTCACCTGTCTCGCATATTACTTGATACTTGTTACTTGATACTTGATACAAATTACATGCTTACTTGTTACCTGATTATGTTACTTGATTCGTCTTACTTGCTTGTCAGTCTCTTTGAAATTTATTACTTGTTGCATCCCTACCATGTCATGTTGTATACTCTTGATTTCAAATCTTTGTTTCATACTTTCTTGCACTTGTTTCCATACCCGTTGGTTGGTGGCCCATAACTTGCACTAACGGGCGTACTGTTTCATGTTTCTCTATTTCTTTGTCAATTAATAAATATACAGGTTTTGAAGATGAATTACCTGCAGGAGTTGGTGTGCAAACATTTTAGGCTTCTTCTAGAAAATCTTGATTTAGTTATTTGTGCTTGAGTTATTTAATTCCTGTTACTACTTGAAACTTGTAACGGGCTTATTGTCCCGAAATTTTACTTTTGTTCCAGATCTTGTATTTATTTGAGGAATTTATATTTGTTTCAAATAAATTCTGTTGATTAATAATTTGTTTCATGCATGCATGGTTGTATATATTCTATTATATTTTCTGTTATGATGTTGAGTCGATCCTACATCTTATGAATGATGAAAATCATTTACTAGGCTTTGTCACGCGCTCATATTCCTTATTCTTTTGGGAAGAGGGGCGTGACAAATTACATGAAACATTGTGAATGAAAGTAAAAGCCCCTTGAATCTAGTTTCGAGAACATTCGACAGATGTGGATTCCGAGTTGTATAAAATAAGTTATCACATTTTTTTGTACCGCTGGGTTTTAAATTCCAGAATGTTATTCATGAGCACATCGACACTTTTTCACTAATCTAAACACCATGCTAATAGCAAATTTAAACTTGATATTTACTTGAAAGTCACTAGACACGATTGAGAGTCTTAAAATAAATTTTATGAAATTTTTAGATAGATTTCCAGACCCATTATATGTATGCTAACTTGACACTAAACTTCTGCTAGAACACTAGACATGTAAAATACCCAAGCTTTTGACCCGGCTGCGGTTAGAATCTTTTAGAATTTGCTGAACAAAAGCTGTATCTCTCTGTATTAGGAATTCAGATCATTTGACGCATTCTCAATCCGACTTGTACAATACAAAATATTCAAGTTTTGCTACTGTACTGTCTAAACACTAGATTTGTGGTTTATAATTACATCGCCATGTTAAATTAAATGGAACAGTAGGATGACATAAGAAATTTGACCTGATAATTTTAAGAATGTTAATTAACAATGTCAGGAACTTAGTTATAATTTTTGTGAGAATTTTAGTTAAGTTTTAGTGGAATTACACGTATAATAACGTGATGCTGAGTTGCTGCCTGAACAGTAAACTCGTGAAGAACCAACTAGTAGTCGTGTTTACTGTAGTCGAAATGTATCGTGTGAATATGCGTCAGAATCAACAAAGTTTCTAGTTTCTATAACCTCTGACGAAATCTGATTCACTTTCCCGTAGTTGACTTCTGTACAACAACGTCTTGCTTTCCAAAAATTACGTTCTTCATGTTGATTGTAAATTGTTTAAACTTTGCATTGCATTGCATATCGTTCATTGTAACTTGATACATCGTTCATATCTCTTCTTAACACTATTCCATTGATTGCACATTCATGTTTCATATTAATAAATTAATAATAAGCCGGGGTATAAAGGTTGACTTGGTAGTGAACAATCAGTGACTGTACTCGGTTGAGAGGCTCGTGTTTCCCTATCTTGTTATCTTGTTATCTTGTGGATAAAAGTTTGTTATGGATCATGGATTGTGGACTCTGGTTGTTGTTATCATGCCGAGTACATGATCTGTAGAGTTCACCACTATAGTCTAAACGTTCACTGCTTGTATCCACCGAACCTATGATATGGGATACCGTACTATGTGCATTAGCTAGGATAATAAAATATGATAGACCTAGGATTGACACTGCATTGATCTCAATTATTGTTATCAACTTAAAATCTTGTTTTATTTTATTGCTACTCGTTAAATTATTGACTATAGACATTGCCTCGTTATCGGTAATTTATTGTCACTTGATATAATACTTGTTCCTCGTTCATTGGTATTTACATGTCCTGCTTATTGTTCCTTACTTTTACTACTTTCTATCTGTGACTTCCTCTAACAGACATTTCCCTCACTCTAGACTATGAGCTCGCAAGTACACAGGAAGAATTTCGCGAAGGACTTAGTGGGCAAACCTTCTAGGGATTGGAGCCGAATTGTTGGCCATAATAATTGTCTTTTCCTTATCATTTGAATTCCAGTACTATTGTTATTATCATATTTTGTATTTTGGGCTTTTTTGACCAGAAGTTTGTTTCTTTCCAGTTGTTGGTTATTATTGAGACATTTCATGTAATATCTATTTTATGTGATTTGATTTTAACATTCGTGGTTGAATTTATTTTGCATACATTCGTGGTTGAATTTATTTTGCATATTGTTTAGTCAAATATTACAGCTTATGATGGATTTAATCAGTAAGTGTATGATGCAAGTCATTCGTTGGGCCATCGTTACATACTCGTATTCCCGTATTTTGGGAAGTAGGGCGTGACAGGTTTTTAGTTGTATAAGAGCCTAGGTTAGGCTCTAGCCAGGTTTGACCCTAATCAGATTGGATTGGCCAGGTTTAACTCAACAGTGTGTACACCACGTTATCACATGAACATGTAGTAACCAACTATAATCTGGATATTAACCCTATTTGAGTATATTGCAGACTATGGCTCGTGTTGACTCTTGAACTTCTCCACCCAGGGTCGGAAAATCTGAGAATGTTACCATTCTCCAAGCAATGCAACGAATGATGGAGTTACAACAGGAACACAATGAACTGATGAGAGCTTGTCTAAATAGGTGTCACGCCCCGCTTCCTAAAAAGGAATACGAAATACGGAGATGTGACTAAGCCCAGCGAATGATTTTCATCATCCATAAGCTGTCAGGATCTTTACATCATTTCACAGGAATAATTAGAGTAGGAAGACAGAGAAGTCAACCACGCATGCATATTTGAATCAATATACCAATAGAAATTTACTTGAAACAAGACTTAATAAATTTTAAATAAACCAGATCTGAACAAGTCAATTCTGGGTCACATTGCCCATTACAAAATAATCCAAATAACAGATACAATTATTCAAATAACCAACAGAAGATAATAATAACAAAAACTCCAGCATCTAGAATCTCAGATCACCTACTCCATCGGGCAGCTGATCTCATAAACTGCAATTTAATAAATTGCAGGAAGAGGAAAAAGGAAAAAAAAAACGCCCGTCAATGCAAGTTACGGGTCGCTTTTAGTGCAGGCACAAGTAAATGGGAAAGAATAACATATATAGAATAACAGCAGAAACAAACATAGCATGGAATAGACATGTCAACAAAACAAGATAACTAACATGAATTAGGAAACAAAATCAAGTAACAGGATATACTAACAGGTACAGGTGATATGTATGTCAAGTGCTATACAGATAGGTAAACTGGTAACAGATGTCCAGTAGCATGTAACAAATAAACAGATAATAGATATCAGATAACAAGTACAGGTAAACAGGTAGCAGATATCATGTTATTACAGGTCTTGTATTATTACTATCTAAGTAGCACTTCATGCATCCCAAACTTTTACCACATGGTTGCTACATTCAAACAAATTACGTTTAGATTTCGTAGGGGATTCTATAGGGCCGTGTACTCAGGTATTAGACAGACAGATATCAGATGCAGATCCAGATAGACAGATAGAACCTACGGGTTCACTTCTGAGTACACCTTCCTATAGGGAAGTTTGCAGTCAGGGTAATCAGATAGACAGAGTCGTGTATCATGTAGTCATGAACATGTAGCAGATAATCTTGTGGAAAACACGAGACCCCTTCCAAGTACACATTTCTATATTATCCACAACTAGATCTTTCCCTTAACCCCGGCTTGGTTATTTTATTATTACTATTAGATAGGCATGTATGTGTCACAAACAGAGCAAAAATAACATGACATAAACAGGTAATAGGTACAGGTTGAAAGATAAACATGCACAAGTGTAAGAGAACTCATAAAAGGATAGAACAACGAAAATTCTAATTCTGGACAGCAAGACAGTACTGCACTAAATATAAACCGTTGCCACAAACATGCAAATCTGGATCTGTCAGAAAATATAAAAAATAGACTCTCGTTCGAATCCGAAAAATATATATAAGTCATATGGTATTTCACAAAAACAAGACTCAAAACAGATTTGTATCTAGAAAACGTGTTCAGCTAGAAATCATAATTTTGTATTCATAAACAGGAAAATAGCATCAAAACTTACTGATTAAATCCAAAAAATATCTGAGGTATTCCCTAGTATATTTAGTAACAGAAAATAAAGTTTCATAATTTTCCAACATAGATAGAATATTCAAGTAAGATCAAAAAGCAGCAAGTTACAGTAGTTTGTAAATCTAGAATCATAAACACTACAGTACTAAAACAGCAATATCTTACAAAATATAAATCAAAACCTAGATCCGTCAGAAGGGTGATAAAATAGATACAATAGGCTATAATTCATATTCACAAAGTTTTTATAGAAAGTAATTAGAATCAGGTCGAAATTACTTATCTTTACTGAAGAACATGAAAATTCTGCAAGTATAGTAGTTGTTTGTAAGCATAGATTGTATAAAAGTTATCAATTAAATCCTCAAAAATTAGGGTTTAATCCCAATCAAGTCTAGTTATACTCAGTGAAATATTGGATCAAAATATTATCTTTATCATCAGTAGAAAAATAGATTACCAAACAGAATTCACATAAAACTGGATCTGGAATTTTAAACACATCTTTAGTAAAATAGCCATAACTTGCAACTCATAAATCGAAACTGGGATCTGTCAGAAATCTGGACAATAGACAGAATTCTCTATAATTCATATTAACAAATAGTTTTCATATACTGACCTTAATAGGGTCTAAAATACTGATCAAAAATAGGGAACCGACAAAGAAGAAAATATGATTCATGCACAAAATTAACTAGTTCAAATAAAACTCATCCAAAACATAACCAAACATAGAATAGGGTATACTAGATGTCTAAACAACATGGTATATGGGTATTTGACAAGTCTGCAACAAGTATGCCACAACTAACACAATCAAGCACACGATATCGTACGAACAACATGCATGTATACATCAAGAAGTGGTTATCCCTAAGTTATTTCATGTCAGGTGTGTAATGAGGCAACTACGGGCGGGTCAAAACAATTGAGACAAGATATAACAAGGGTTTTGCACAAGAATTATCTCTAGAACACAACTACACTACAGGCAGTATTTAGTACTTGCATTACACAAAGAAAAGAATACAAGTTACTTGCCTGAGAGACAGCAAGAACGACGGAGAGAAAGAGAATAAAGGGAACGGATTTCCGGGTAAGAACACGATACCAACGATCATGAACAAGATGAACAACCGATCGCGAACAAGATGAAGACGATCGAGATCATGAACTCGATCGGATGGGTGAGATCGAAGATCAAGATCAAGATCAACAAGATCAGACTGTCCAGATCTCCCTGATGATGAAGATGATGATGATGATCAAGATCGATCGATCGAATGGCTGCAATCAAAGGAAGTTGATGATCATCATGATCGTGATCTTTAAGAGGAGATCGGACGGCCAGGATCACCCCGATGGTGATGATCAATGTCAACGAGATCGGACGGCTAGATCCAAAGCCATGATCAATAGCAATGTTGTGATCACCACAGGGGAGAAGCAAGGTAGGGGAGGAGCTCGACGGCGATCGGCACAAGGCGGCAAGGTGGCGACCGCAGTTGGCTGCAGCAGAGGCTGTCAGGGTGGCAGGGCAGCAGCGATGGGGAGATGATGACGGGGATGACATCTTGCAAGAGCAGGGTAGCAGGAATCAGCTGTTAACTTCGATGGTGACTACGGCTGAGATGAACTGGACGGCAAGGTAGGCGGTGCGGAGGACGCTGCGGTGGTGATGCAGGCTGGGCTTGCTGTTGTTGGAGGGGGCATAGGGTGGTGAGGGGAGCTCGCGATAGGAAGGGGGAGCACCAGGGTCACAATGCTGCTGTGCAGTGTGACACGACTGGGGCAGGGCGATCGAGGTGCTGCAGTGCTACATCGAGAAGGCGCGACAGGAGGGCGGCGCGACACTGGGTCACGCCGGAGAGGGAGAGGGGTGCTGCAGAGCAGGGGACTAGGGCTCGGGAGAGGGAGGTAGGTGATGAGGGTGTGGGTAGACGGGGAGAGAGAGAGAGATGAGCGGGAGTAGGATTTTTGGAAGATGAAACGACTAGGGGTTTAGAATAGGGTAAAAAGGGTAGGGTTATATAATAGAAGATAGGGAAACAGGGGGGATACAGGGATATTATATAGTGTGTGATTAGGGTTAGGGTTTGCTGACGGGTAGGGTAGGTATACGGGTATTGGTTTTAGGGATTAAATGGGTAATAGGTAATTGGATATATGGATTTCGGGTTGGATCCAATAAGAAATAGGGTTTTAGGATTTAAAAACTAATAGGAAAATAAATAACCAATAAAAGGTATTTGTAATACAATATGGAAATTATTTGAAATAACCACAAGTACAATTAACAATAGAAATAGATTTTACATTAACAATCAAGGGTAATAGAAATAATAACACTAATAACAAAAATAACAATAATCATAATAATAATAATAATAATAATAAAAAGAATAACAGTAATAATAATAATAACACAAGTGATAGGATTTTTATTATAATATAAAAATCGTTTGAAAATAACAATAAATACAATTAATGAAAAGAGATGGATTTTAGTAAGAGATACAAAAATAAATTTGAAATAAAATGAATTTAAGAAAACGAAAAATTTCATAAAGAACCCAAACTCAGATAATACACAAAAAAAGAAAATACACCCAAAATACAGAAACGGAGAACAGGGGTTACAAATCCTACCCACCTTACAACAAAATTTCGTCCTCGAAATTTGCTTAGGCGGTACATAGGACAGGGCAAAAGCAATATGGGGGAGATAACAAAACAGAGAATTAAAGGGAAAGGAACAAAGCAATGGTAACACCAGAATAAGAAGGAAAATGGATAACAATGAGGTCAAATGGAATGCATGAAAGGAGAATAAACGATATCAAAAGGAAAGAATCAACACAAGATAAAAAAGTAGTATAGGGAGTAGGTAGAACTGGAATCAAAGAGAGAATGAATATGAAATAATCGAATCAAATAATGAATGGGTGCATGATCACAAGATGGTATGCAAGAAAGAAGTAACCAGTATCAAAAATGAAGAAGAAACAACACAAGACTTGCAAGATAACAAGGCAAAGAGATGACGAAATAGATAGAGTTGGAATCGAAGAAAGGAAGGACAGGGAGGAATTAGACCAGCCAATGAGTCAACATATGAAGACGAGTACAAGGGATGGAGAGAAGCAAACAATGCAGGGAAGGAGAAATAACAAGAGAATCCTGAGACCTGTGGGTTATGGGCCCACGACGCTTCCGTTGCGCCACTCTATCGGGAAGACTCTACTAATAGCATCCAGTAGCTCCAGCAATCTGCTTCGTGACTCACCGTGTCCTTGACACGTCCAAATAGCATCTCTCTAGCATAAAGTTCAAACTCCTGAAAACTTCAGATTCTGAACACTTCCTGAGATCCTGGGACTCTGCATGGACATCTTAGAGCAAAAAACGACACTCAATCTCCTGGTGATGATCCAAGCTGCTGACAAGACGAAGTAGAACCAACAATGCCGACTGACGGACCAAGCAGAAAATAAAAAGAATGGATGGCACCAAAATCAGAAAGAATATGGGTACAAAAAGAATGAATTCATACCCAAGAAGAAATCAATCAAAGAGGACGACTGAAAAAGATGGAAGAATCATGGAATCAAGGGATTGAATAAGGAGGGATCAGAATGAATGGAATAAGACTAGTGTCCAGATCAAGTTGATTATAATTCATTCATGTATACATGGTCTGTGTACTATTGTGTCGATCCCAGATCGAGCCAAGCTTGTCTAATATATCAGTCAAACTAATACATTAGCCAAACTTGGAGCTCTAATACCACTAAAAACCTTGTCACGCCGCGCTTCCCAAAAAGGAATACGGAATACAGAAGTGACTAAGCCCAGCGAATGATTTTCATCATCTATAAGCTGTCAGGATCTTTACAACATTTCACAGGAATAATCAGAGCATGAAACAAGAGAAGTCAACCACAAATGCATATTTGAATTAATATACCAACAGGAATTTACTTGAAACAAGACTTAATAAATTTCAAATAAACCAGATCTGAACAAGTCAATTATTCTGGGTTACATTGCCCAATACAAATAATCCAAGTAATAGATACAATTATTCAAATAAGCAACAGAAGATAATAATAGCAAAAACTCCAGCATCTAGAATCTCCGATAACCTACTCCATCGGGCAGCTGATCTCCATAATCTGCAATTTAATAAATTGCAGGAAAAGGAAAAAGAAAACAAAATGCCCGTCAATGCAATTTATGGGCCGCTTGTTGTGCAGGCACAAGTACAAGGGAAAGAATAACAAATATAGAATAACAGCAGAAACAAACAATACATGGAATAGACATGTCAACAAAATAGGATAGCTAACATGAATCAGGAAACAAAATCAAGTAACATGATATACTAACAAGTACAGATGATATGTAACATATGTCAAGTGTTATACAGACAGGTAAATAGGTAACAGATGTCCAGTAGCGTGTAACAGATAAACAGATAACAGATGTCAGATAACAAATATAGGTAAACAGGTAGAAGATATCATGTTATTTCAGGTCTTGAGTTATTACTATGTAGGTAGCACTTCATGCGTCCCAAACTTTTACCACATGGTTGCTACATTCAAACAAATTATGTTTAGATTTTGTAGGGGATTCTATAAGGTCGTATACTCAGGTATTAGACAGACAGATATCAGATACAAATCCAGACAGACAGATAGAACCTACGGGTTCTCTTCTGAGTACACCTTCCTATAGGGAAGTGTGCAGTCAGGGTAATCAGACAGACAGAGTCGTGTATCATGTAGTCATGAACACGTAGCAGATAATCCTGTGGGAAACAAGGGCCCCCTTCCAAGTACACATTTCTATATTATCCACTACTAGAACTTTCCTTTAATCCCGGCTTGATTATTTTATTATTATTATCAGACAGGCATGTATGTGTTACAAACAGAGCAAGAATAACATGGCATAAACAGGTAACAAGTACAAGTTGAAAGATAAATATACACAAGTGAAAGACAACTCATAAAAAGATAGAACAACTAAAATTCTAGTTCAGGACAGTAAGACAGTACTGCACTAAATCTGGAATTTCCGTTGCCACAAACATGCAAATCTGAATCCGTCAGAAAATATGGAAAATAGCTCGGTCGAATCCAGCAAATATATATAAGTCATATGGTATTTCACACAAAAATAAGACCCAAAACAGATTTGTATCCAGAAAATGTGTTCAGCCAGAAATCAGAAATTTGTATTCATAAACAAGAAAACAACATGAAAACTTACTGATTAAATCCACAAAAAATCTGGGGTATTCCCTAGTATATTTAGTAATAGAAAATAAAGTTTCATAATTTTTCAACATAGATAGAATAGTCAAGTAAAACCAGAAAGCAGCAAGTTACAGAAGTTTTGTAAATCTGCAATCATAAACACTGCAGTACTAAAACAGCAATATCTCACAAAATATAAATCAAAATCCAGATCCGTCGAAAGAGTGATAAAATAGATATAGTAGGCTATAATCCATATTCACAAATTTTTTATAGACAGCAATTAGAACAGGTCGAAATTACGTATCTTTACTGAACAGCATGAAAATTTTGCAAGTATAGTAGTTGTTTGCAAGCAAAGAATAGTGTATAAAAGTTATCATTTAAATCCTCAAAAATTAGGGGTTAATCACAATCAAGTCTAGTTGTACTCAACAAAATATTGGATCAAAATATTAACTCTATTATCAGTAGAAAAATAGATTACCATACAGAATTCACATAAAACTAGATCTTGAATCTTAAACAAATTTGTTGTAAAATAGCCATAACTTGCAACTAATAAATCGAAACCGAGATCTGTCAGAAATCTGGAAAGTAGACAGAATTCTCTATAATTCATATTAACAAATAATTCTCATATACTGACCTTAATAGGGTCTAAAATACTGATCAAAAACGGAAAACCGGCAAAGAAGAAAATATGCTTCATGCACAAAATCAACTAGTTCATATGAAACTCATCCAAAACATAATCAAACGTGAAATAAAGTATACTAGATGTCCAAACAACATGGTATAGGGTATTTGAAAAGTCTGCAACAAGTATGCCACAACTAACACAATCAAGCACACGATATCATTCGAACAACATGCATGTATACATCTAGAAGTGGTTATCCCTAAGTTATTTCATGTCAGGTGCGTAATGAGGCAACTACGGGCATGTCAACACAACAGAGATAAGATATAACAGGAGTTTTGCACAAGAATTGTCTCTAGAACACAACTACACTACAGGCGGTATTTAGTACTTGTATTACACAAAGAAAAGAATACAAGTTACTTGCGTGAGAGACGACGAGAACGACGGAGAGAAAGTGAATAACGGGAACTGATTCCCAGGCACGAATAATACTGATAATAATAATAATAACACAAGTGATAGGATTTGTATTATAATATAAAAATCGTTTAAAAATAATAATAAATACAATTAATGAAAAGAGATAGATTTAACAGGAGATACAAAAATAAATTTAAAATAAAATGAATTTAAGAAAACGAAAAATTTCGTAAAGAACCCAAACTCAGATAATACACAGAAAAAGAAAATACACCTAAAATACAGAAATGGAAAATAGGGGTTACAATAGGGTCTAGGATCTGCAGAGTCTACTCGACTGAGCCTGTTTGCGTACCAATTTCGTACCCACTCTGCCATGCTCGATTCAGCTAGAATTCAGGGGCCGATCCATAGAATGTGGAATGCCGCTCAACGGGTGATACAACACCCTATTGCCGCACGGTCCACAAGGACCAATACGGAGGCCAGTTCAAACCACGGCGACTGGAGCACCACCTTACCCATCGGTGATGCCAAAGGGGGACCTGACATGTAATTATTGCCGTCGGGTTGGACATATATGCAAGGACTACTGGAAATCCAACGGCTTGTGTCTTGCATGCAGAGCAAGTGACCACAGGAATCGGGACTGCCCAAAGAGGAAGAGTGGCACACTAACTAGAGGATCAACTTCTAGTGGAGGATAAGATGAAGAATGTAGTCAGACTCATAACCTGATTACAAAGGAGGCAGAGACCGCCAAAGGCACGATTGTAGGTATTTCACCGTTTTGTCATATTTCAATTCTTACGTCATCTATTGCTTTCCGTAGCTTGCATTCATCTTCCTTTATTGATTCAATATTGAGTACCCTACTAGTTATTTCTTCCCTACCATGTTCTCTTCAAATTTCGGTGATACCGCCCTCCTTGTTTCCCTCCCTCCACATCCAGTTATCTCATTTCTTATTTTGTCCATCTCTTCTACTCATCTTCATTCTTTGATTCCTTACTTGGTATACAATCATTCTTTTCCTACCTTTGATTTTCGTGCTACACATTCTTTTATTTCTGCTCGTTTCGTCGATCGGCAATACTTGCCAATGACGAAGTCTTCCCGATTAGAGTGGCGCAGCGGAAGCCCACATGTTCCCAGATTATCTTTTCGCTTCTCCTTCCTTGCATTTTTTGCTTCCTTCCATTATGTGCATTCATCCTTATCCATCGACTCATTGTTTCGTTCCATTCTTCCATATTCATTCTCTCTTTAACTCCAATTCTAGCTACTCCTTTATCTTCTTGCTTCGTTATCTCCTAAGTCTTGTGTTGTTTCTTCTTCCTTCTGATACCGTTTGCCTTCTCTACATTTGTATTTGTCACCATTCATCGAATCTTTTATTCTTGCATCGTTTTACTTATTTTTCGTATATTCCATTTGCCATCATTCTTCGATTCATTATTCGACATTATTTTTTTTCTTATTCCGGTGTTGTCTGTAACACCCCGATTTTTTCAATAATTTGTACCTAAACTAAATTCTACTATTAATAAAAAAATGTTGAAAATCAATTAATGTGAATGTCTCTCCATTATCCCATTTTCTCCACTAACCCCATGATCTCCATGTTCTCCACTCACCATTTACTCCATGTTTGTCCTTTCAACTTCTTTTGTAAGCCTATAAATAGGCCTTTAGATGAATCATTTGTGAGTGCTAAAAAAGAAAAGGAAATCATTGGAATACAAATTATACTCCATTCTCTTGTCTTTTTTACTTTCTAGCATCGTCTTGATTATTTTACAACACGTTATCAGCACCAGGCTCTACTTCAACTATTCAAGGTATTTTTTTTAATACTGTTATAATATTAAGGTCACTATAACTAAGTATGATCTACACTCGCCATTCATTTGGATCTTGTGTATCAGAAAAGTTATAGCATTTTTTTTATACTCATATTATAATATTAAGGTTACTATAACTAAGTATGCTCTACACTCGCCATTCATTTGGATCTTGTGTATCAGAAAAGTTATAGCATTTTTTTATACTCATATTATAATATTTAGGTTACTATAACTAAGTATGCCACTCGCCATTCATTTGGATCTTGTGTATCAGAAAAGTTATAGCATTTTTTTAATACTCATATTATAATATTAAGGTCACTATAACTAAGTATGCTCTACACTCGCCATTCATTTGAATCTTGTGTATCAGAAAAGTTATAGTTTGATCTAAATTTTTTTTTCTAATTGCAATTTTTTTTATATACATATAGTTTCATCATGTCGAACCTTGTCAAGCTTGAATTTGAAGCTCTTGATATTACCGGCAAGAATTATTTGTCGTGGGTGTTGGATGCGGAGATCCATTTGGATGCTAAAAGTCTCAAGGAGACAATTGATGAATCAAAAGAAACATCCAACCAAGATAAGGCGAAGGCAATGATATTTCTTCGCCATCACCTTCATGAGGGGTTGAAAGTTGAATACCTCACGGTCAAAGATCCTGCAGATCTTTGGAAATCACTGAAAGAGAGGTATGATCATCAGAAAACTGTGATTCTTCCGAAAGCACGTTACGACTGGATGCATCTCCGTTTTCAAGATTTTAAACCTGTTAGTGAGTATAACTCAGCTATTTTTCGAATCAGTTCACAAATGAAATTATGTGGTGAAACTGTTACTGATTCTGATATGATGGAAAAAAACATTATCCACGTTTCATGCATCTAATGTGCTCTTGCAACAACAATACCGCGAAAAGGGTTTTACAAAATACGGAGATTTGATATCTTGTCTTCTTGTTGCTGAGCAAAATAATGAGTTATTGATGAAAAATCATGAGTCTCGTCCTACTGGCTCTGCTCCATTCCCTAAAGTGAATGTGATAGCATTCAATAATAATCGTGGTCGTGGTCGTGGCAGAGGCCGTGGACGTGGACGAGGAAGAGGAAGAGGTTATTTTCCCGGTGGTCGAAGTAACCACAATGTTAGGGATGAATCACGAGGAAACAATGATGGTGGCATGAATAAGAAGATGAAGGAAAGCATCTGCCACCGATGCGGGATGCAAGGCCATTGGTCGCGTACTTGTCGTATTCCCAAGCATTTTGTTGATCTTTATCAAGAGTCGTTGAAGAACAAAGGAAAGAATGTTGAAGCAAATTTCATTGCTGACGACTCCAATGATTTCACCGAAGGCCTCGATGATTTGATGCACCTGGATGCAGCTGATTTCCTTATCAGTCCTGAAGATGGAAGTGACCAGAAGTGATCAAGATGCTTATGATATTTGAAGTTTCTTTCAGCTTGTTATTCCGTTTCTATGTTTAAGTTTGCTATGAACTATGTTTTATTTCAGTTTGTTTCAGTTTTGTTAAAGTTTTTCTTTAGCTTAATTTTATTTTCAAATTAATGTCATTCTTCGTTATTATATGCTTTATATTGCTTTCAAGTTTATTTATTCGCATTTTTTTTCTTCTTTCTTTATCTAGATTATGAATATGTATCAATCCAAGATCCAAGTTGGGGATATATGTCTCGCAGACAGTGCTACTACCCACACCATTCTTAAAGATAAGAAATATTTTTCTAATCTGAGAAATGATCAAGCACATGTCAATACCATATCAGGCTGTGCAAAGATAATTGAAGGCTCCGGAAGAGCAAATTTTATGATGCCAGAAGGCACAAAATTCATAATTGAAAATGCATTATTTTCGCCTAAGTCTCAAAGAAACTTATTAAGTTTTAAAGATATTCGTCTAAATGGATATCATATTGAGACTATGAATGAAAGAGGTATTGAATATCTTTGTATTACCTCAAATATGATGGGCAAAAAGTGTGTGTTAGAAAAATTACCAGCTTTCTCATCTGGATTGTATTATACAACTATAAGAATAATTGAATCATATAATACAATAAATATGAAGTTTACAGATATATTTAAGGTTTGGCATGATCGGTTAGGTCATCCCGGTTCAACGATGATGCGGAAAATTATCGAGAAATCATGTGGTCATTCATTGAAAAACCAGAAGATTTTTCAATCCCATGAATTTCCTTGTGTTGCTTGTTCCAAAGGAAAGTCAATTACAAGGCCCTCACCAGCCAAAATAAAGAACGAATCACTGTCATTTTTAGAACGAATTCATGGTGATATATGTGGTCCGATTCATCCTCCATGTGGACCGTTTCGGTATTTTATGGTTCTAATTGACGCATCAACTCGATGGTCACATGTGTGTTTATTATCATCTCGTAATTTGGCTTTTGCAAGATTACTTGCACAAATAATTCGGTTGCGGACACATTTTCCTAATTATCCGATAAAGACAATTCGTCTTGATAATGCTGGTGAATTTACATCCCAATCTTTTATGAATTATTGTATGTCAATTGGGACAAAAGTGGAACATCCAGTAGCCTATGTTCACACTCAAAATGGTTTGGCAGAATCATTTATAAAACGGATCCAATGGATTGCTAGACCAATGCTTATGAAATCAAATCTCCCCGTTTGGGCCTGGGGACATGCTGTTTTACATGCAGCACAACTTATACGCATCCGGCCAACCAGTTATAATGATAATTCTTCCTTGCAATTGGTTCATGGTCAGGAACCAAATATTTCCCATTTACGAATTTTCGGATGTGCGGTATATGTCCCAATTAATCCACCACAACGCACAAAAATAGGACCTCAAAGGAGGACGGGAATATATGTTGGGTATGAATCTCCATCTATAATCAAGTATATTGAACCGACAACTGGAGATTTGTTTACTGCAAGGTTTGCACTTTGATGAATCACTATTCCCAACATTAGAGGGAGATAATAAACAGTTGGAAAAAGAGATTTCATAGAATGAATTATCATTGAAATGTTTAGATCCTCGAACAAAAGAAAGTGAATTAGAAGTTCAAAGGATAATTCATTTGCAAGGTATTGCAAATCAACTGCCAGACGCATTTACTGACCACAAAAGAATAACAAAATCTCATATTCCAGCTGTAAATGCTCCTATCAAAATTGATGTCCCTGAAGGACAACCTATAATTGCTAGTGAGTCTAAGGCACGCTTGAAGCGTGGTAGACCACTTGGTTCCAAAGATAAATATCCTCGAAAAAGAAAAGGAGCAAATAACCATGATTGTCAAATCGAGGATGTCTCTCCAGAAGAGACCATTGACATAGTTAATAATGAAGAGAATCAGGTACCTGAAATTAATGAAAATGAAGAGATCTCGATTAACTATGTCATTACGGGAAGAAGATGGGACCGGAATAATATAATTGTCGATAATATTTTTGTATATAATATAGCACGCGATATCATAAATGAAAACGAGGATCATGAACCTACCTCTGTGGAAGAGTGTAGAAATAGAAATGATTGGCCAAAATGGAAAGAGGCAATTAAGTCTGAATTAGACTCGTTTGAAAAACGAGGAGTTTTTGGATCTGTAGTCCGAACACCAAAAGAGATCAAACCAGTAGGCTATAAATGGGTATTTGTATGAAAAAGAAATGAACGAAATGAGATTACCAGATATAAAGCACGGCTTGTCGCACAAGGTTTTACCCATATGCCTGGTGTTGATTATGAAGAGACATATTCTCCTGTGGTGGATGCAATAACATTTCGATATTTGATATGTCTGGCAGTGCATGAAAGACTTGAAATGCGTCTCATGGATGTGGTCACGGCCTATTTGTATGGTTCGTTAGACCATGATATATATATGAAAATCCCTGAAGGATTTAAAGTGCCAGAAGCACATAATGATAATTCCCGGGAAATTTACTCAGTTAAGTTAAACAAAGCATTATATGGATTAAAACAATCAGGACGGATGTGGTATAACCGTCTGAGTGAATTTTTAATAAAAGAGGGTTATAATAATGATCCTATATGCCCATGTGTGTTTATAAAAGGTTTAGGATCAAAATTTGTTATAATTGTTGTTTATGTTGATGATTTAAATATCATCGGAACTCCTGAAGAGTTATTACAAGCCGTGCAATGTTTAAAGAGAGAATTTGAAATGAAAGACCTTGGAAAAACAAGATATTGTTTAGGTCTTCAAATTGAACATTTGAAAGATGGGATTTTCTTGCATCAATCCACTTATCTGGAAAAAAGTACTTAAAAGGTTTTACATGGATAAAGCTCATCCCTTAAGTACTCCCATGGTAGTGAGGTCATTAGATGTTAATAAAGATGTGTTTAGACCTCGTGAGGAACATGAAGAACTAATTGGTCCTGAAGTACCATATCTTAGTGCCATTGGAGCATTGATGTATCTTGCTAACAATACACGTCCTGATATATCTTTTGCAGTAAATTTATTGGCAAGATATAGTTCCTCACCAACTCGAAGACATTGGAATGGTGTGAAACATATATTTAGATATCTTCGAGGGACCATGGATATGGGCTTATATTATTCTAACCTGTCCAAATCAGATTTAATTGGGTAAGCAGATGCAAGATATTTATCTGATCCACATAAAGCCCGATCTCAATCAGGATATGTGTTCACCTGCGGAGGAACAGCAATTTCATGGCGTTCTACAAAACAAACACTAGTAGCAACTTCAACTAATCATGCAGAAATATTGGCAATCCACGAGGCAAGTCGTGAATGTGTTTGGTTGAGGTCGATATCTCAATATATTCGGGGAACGTGTGGCCTTTCAGTCGATAAAGATATCCCCACAACCTTATTTGAAGATAATACAGCATGCATAGCTCAGCTAAAGGATGGCTACATCAAAGGTGATAAAACGAAGCATATCTCACCAAAGTTCTTCTTCACTCATGATCTTCAACAAAAGGGTGAAATAAGTGTTCAGCAGATAAAGTCAAGAGAGAATCCAGCAGATTTGTTCACTAAGGCTCTACCCACGACAACATTTGAAAGGATGGTAAACATGATTGGGATGCGTCGTTTGAAAGATCTAAAAGGATGATCTTTTCAGGGGGAGAAAAGATATGCACTGCACTCTTTTTTCCTTCACCAAGTTTTGTCCCATTGGGTTTTCTTGGTAAGGTTTTCAATGAGGCAGTATCGAGGCATATTCTTATCCACAATTACGAGACATTCAAGGGGGAGTGTTAAAAATCAATTAATGTGAATGTCTCTCCATTATCCCATTTTCTCCACTAACCCCATGATCTCCATGTTCTCCACTCACCATTTACTCCATGTTTATCCTTTCAACTTCTTTTGTAAGCCTATAAATAGGCCTTTAGATGAATCATTTGTGAGTGCTAAAAAAGAAAAGGAAATCATTGGAATACAAATTATACTCCATTCTCTTGTCTCTTTTACTTTCTAGCATCGTCTTGATTATTTTACAACAAAAAAATATTTTTTATGATTGAAATTATTATATTTATTTATAACTAACTTGACATACAAATATATGGGTATATATGTGTATTTTTGTATTGGGCTTGAATTGGACCAACATGACAAACAAAACAAAAAAATAAAAATAAAAAGAGGTCCATTTGGCCGGCCATACCATTGAGAAGAGGAGGAACAAGCACATTATTTTGCAAAAAAACCACTTGCTTGTCATCTCAAGCAATCCTCTCTCATTCCTTTATTTAACACCCCTCCCTCACTCTCCTATTCTCATAAGTTCTAAAATTTTCTAAGAAAAAAAAGAAGAGAGAAAGAAAGAGAGAGCTAGAAGCATGGGTAGGAGCAAGAAGGCCAAATTTGGAGCAAGGAGTTGTAGGACCTCTTCTTCATATCTTCAAGGTGGGTGATTCTGACCTTATAGTTGTTTTTGTAGTTGAGAAGTGGTTGGAATGTAGTGTTAACTCGTTGTGTTGTCTAAAACTAAATGCATGCAACAGATCAGGAGTCTAGAGGCTAGATTAATGCTCAAAGAAACCAAAACAGTAACTTTGTTAAGAAGCAGATTTTCACCTGTCAGTATGGGGTTAATAGCATGAACACTACTTGATATTTTGTTCTAAATTTTTAGGGGATGATCATATAGGTGTCGTACACCTTCAGTAAATTTTCTAGATTTTTATGATTTTTCCTGATAATTAAATAAAATACAAATTTGCATGTTGGTCAAAAACTGAATAGATCTTGCTGCATGTTACTGTTGTAGATTAAAATGCTTGGAACTCACTGTGTACTCATGGGAATGACTTGAAATTAACTCATGAACACAGTTGGAGCATTAGTAACTCCGAAAGGCATCACCAAGAATTCATAGTGCTCATATCTTGTACGAAAAGCAGTCTTCTGTACATCCTCGTCTTTCACTTTAACCTGATGGTAACCAGAACGAAGATCCAGCTTTGAAAATATAGAAGCGCCTCCCAATTGATCAAATAGTTCACCAATCCTTAGCAATGGATTCCGATTCTTCACTGTGACATTATTGAGCTCGTGGTAGTCAATGCACAACCTACAACTACCATCCTTCTTATTGACGAAAAGCATCAGAGCTCCCCAAGGAGAAACACTTGGCCTGATAAAACCTCTATCCAGCAACTCCTGAATCTGCTCCTTCAACTTAGCCAACTTAACAGGAGCCATTCTGTACGAACTCTTAGAGATTAGAGTTGTACCCGGCTGAACATCAATACTGAACACCATTTCACGATCTGGCGGTAATCCTGGCAATTCATCAGGAAAAACATCCATAAAGTCCTGCACAACCAACGGTGCGACAACATCATCAGCACACACTTCTTCCGTGACTCCAACTTCCTGGCTTGCCAACTTCTCCACACAAGCAGGCGACGTTTCACCGGCACAGAATTCAAATTCCTGACGACCCGGTATTTGGAACACCACCTTCTTCTTGAGGCAATCAATTACAGCATGAGTGACACCAAGCCAATCCATCCCCAAGATAACATCAAAACCAGAATTGTTGATGACAATCAGATCGGCAACAAAATCAACACCACCAATAACCAAAGGATTCTGCTCACAAATCTGAGAGCACACGACAACACCTCCACCTGTAGTAATGTTCCAAGCTACTGGCATAGTGCTGCTAGCCAAATGATGCAGATTGAAGAAGCAGGAGGAAACAAAAGAATGAGTTGCACCAGAGTCAAAAAGAGCATGAGCAGGAAAGGAATTGACAAGGATAATGCCTAGCAAGAAGTCAAAGTGAAAACACAAAAGGCAAAAGTAAAATGCAAGAAACAGACATGAATGGAGGGCTAACATATAAATAAGCAACATGATAGAATCAAAAAATAACAAGGAAATCAAAATGAAATACAAAATGAAAACAACGAAAGATATACCTGCAACAACACCCAAAGCAGTTTCAGCATCCTACTTAGTCAAGTTATAGGCCTGACCACAACCTACAAGAAGATTATCCCTAGGAGCGGCTCTCCTCTGATCAAAAATCTGCCTTTGAGGTGGGAAAGGTGGTCCACACTGACCACGAACAAGCGCCCCCTGCGGAGCGGAACCTCCAACTGGTGCAAAAGTCCTGGACCTTGGGCAATCACGAACCATATGATCATTGCCCCCACACAGAAGGCACAGGCGGTTTGCTATCCTGCAATCTTGGCACAAATGCCTAGTCTTCCGATAGTGTGAACAGACCCGATCCGACCTGTGAATAGTAGGTGGGTATGGCAATGCCCTAGCAGGAAGGGGCGGAACAGGCCTCCTAATAGGCCCACCAGAAGGTCTGGCAGCAACAGGGTGTGGGGTAGAACGCTGAATAGTATGCTTCCTCGTACTATTTGCTCTTGAATTCTTGCAGCATCCAGGATATCAGCATAAGAACGAAGTCGCAAGGGAGCAAGACGATCCTGAATCTCAATATCCAAGCCCAATAAGAAACGACGGCCTCTAGCTTCATCATTGGCCACCATGGAAGTAGCAAAATGACTTAGTCCAGTGAATTACGCAGCATATTCGACTCCCCTAATTCAAGACAGTATTTAGTTTAACGTCGGTACTTTATGAAATAACAATGAAAAAGCATAACCAAACACTATCCGACGTACCTGAGTTAATGAGACAAACTGTTGTTCCATTTCATTGTTAGTGGCATTAGGGAAGAACTTCGTGAGGAAGCTCTTAGTGAAGATGGCCCAGTGGATGGGTCGGCCCAATCGCTCAGCTTCAGCTTGCCAACTGATGTGGGCAAGATAAACAAGTTGGATGCTCACAACATCCACACGATCCACATTAGCTATACGTGCTGTGGTTAACAACTGCTCATGATAAGCCATTTCTCGGCTTCAAGCGGACCTTCAATGCCAGAGAACTTGTTTGGATGGAGCCTCATAAAATCTGCCACATTACCAGGTCTCGGTGGCAGCAATGCGGAGGCAGGCACAACAGTTTTCCTATTAGTAGCTTCGAAAGCCATTCTCATCTGTTCATTATGTTCCCGTTGTATCTGCATCATTAGTTCATTGTGCTCACGCTGCATTTGCATCATCTGTGCAATAGTGGGCTCATCAAACTGATCATCCTCAGCTCGGAAAGATGAAGCACTTTTTCTAGCCATGGTCTGCAATAAAAAACAAACGGTTAGCATCCTGATCATAAGTTGGATATCAATTGTTCATGTGATTCTTGTATTGCACATACTGTTGAGTCAAACTGGTTAAAATCCAAGTCTGATCATTATATCAATCAAAGCCAAACCTCCTTTCATTAGTCACGTTTGACTAATATATTATCCAAACCCGACCTCTGATACCACTAAAAATCTTGTCACGCTCCGCTTACCAAAAATATGGAACACAAGCAAATGACATTGGCCCAACGAATGACTAACGTTACCTATAAGTTGTTTATCCGATTAACTCAACAATATAATCAATACAGAACAATTGCACAGGCAATAATAATAATCTTATGAACAATAATACTTAGAATAAAGTAATATGAAATATCCAAATATAATAATCCAACGTCTGGAAAAAAATAATAAAATCCGGATCATAAGCCCAATACAACAATAAATCCCAACACAATAATAATTAGTCTCAATACATTAAGTTCAATTCAATAAAATAAACTAGAAAACAATAAAACTTCAGAAAGTTTGTTCTCCAATTTCAACAGGAAATTCTCCATGATCACCTGTGAACACTTCATCTAAAAAGATGAGAAAATTTGTCCTTTGAGCAAGTCACGGACAGCAAGTAAAGAAAGCAAAGAACAATGGAATAACGATATAGCAATGAATTCATTGGATCAATGTGAATCAATAATGTGGGACAATAGCAATAATCAATATCAATGATAATCAATACAATGGTTATAAACAATGATTCAATATTCGATAACAATGTTGAATAGTCGATATCAATAGCACTTAGAAAATATTCGATAGCAATAGGAACATTGATGTACAATATGCAATGTCGATGTGAAATTCTTAAGTCTATTGTTCATTTTAATCCTAACTAATGCACGTAGTACTGCATCCCATTCTACAGGTTCGATGCATACAATCAATTTCGTTTAGACTTAAGTGAAAGATTCTATAGATCATGTACACGGCACGATAACATTATTTACAGCATTGGTGCACACTGGTTGGCTCAATAACAATAAAGCAATACACGATCAATTTGGATACTGTAGTCAGTAATCCAACAATAAACCGATAATAATAACAATAGTCAACACAAATATTTTGGAAAACATGGCCCACACTTCCACGTACAGTCACTATATCATCAACTACTTCAGTCAATCCCTTAAATCCCGGTTTATTAATTATTTTATTAATGCAACAATATGATATGCAATTAAGAGACATGAGTTGAACGATAATAACAATAGGGAAACAATAGGATGATAATCTTGGATATGAAAATTAGAATGATGAAATAACTCATTAGGATCATGCAATTCAACATATATACTTCAATTCATGCAATATTATGATATAGGAATAATTAAATTAAAAAAAACTGAAAAGTAAAATTCTGGACAGCAAGAGTCATCTATACTAAAATGAAATTTCCCTCCGCTACAGAAACCGAAAGCTGAATTTGTCAAAATTTTTGGAAACTAGATTTCCCAACGAATCCAACGCATATTTAAAGTTCAAAATCCGATAACAGAAACTAGGTCAAACACATCATTCTTTACAGATTACATGCCCAGGCAGAAAATCGACATCAAGTTGTTATATTTTTAGAATCACTAAAAACTCAATAATAAATTCATTAAAAATATTTATTAGACTCCTAAACATGTTAACTAACATTCTGAAAATTTCCAGAGCAATATTTTAATATTAGATCAACCTTTTAATAGATTAAATATGAAACATACAAGAATCTAAAATTCTGAAAACAAAAACACAACAGTAGTAAAACGAACATAACTTTTGCAATACAACTCGAAATTCAGCGATTCAAGATGTTCTGGAAATTAGAAACATAGGGGTACAACTCTTATTCAAAAAATATTTATTTTAATATCATTTACTAGGTCGAAAATAACAGGCAAAATCCAGACAGCAACAACATACAGGTTTTTCGTTATTCTTGATAAAATAAATTAATTAAATATGATGGGTTCCACTTCAAATAGTCGGTAAACTTCATAATCGGCATGATTGGTATAAAAAATTGATCAATAAAATTAAGAAAACATACATACATTAATTTTTCATCAACCAAACACCAATCGATCAATCAAACATACAACCTAGCAATTATTTCTACAATAGATTAATTGTGTGACAATTATATGAATAACCCTATTATCAATTCTATATTAATACATAAAAGATTCAATCTTTGGATTCAATAGAGACATGGAGTCAAGAATATTAGGGTTAGCTCGTGTAAACCCTTAATATACCCAACAAAAGAGATGAACAATGTACACTATGATGAATCAATTGGATCTACCTGCAAGAGTTTCAATAAAAACTTGAATTTGATTCAATAAAAATTCAAGAGGAAAGTGACTTACCTTTTGGACGATGAAATTGAATACCAAGAATAACGGGATGAGAATCCCGAAGCAACGAATCCACGAACACACAAATCAACACGTGCAATATACGTGCATAAAAAGACAAGGCAAAAATAGCAAAGAAATAGCAACTGCAACAAGAGAAAAGAGGGGCTCGGGATTGGGGCTCGACGTCAACAGCAATCGTCGGCATCGCAGGCGGCGGTGCGACGGGGACAGAGGCATTGGGGGCGACGCTGCTGTGTTGGTTGACGGGATTGGGAACAGCAGCGGTTTTGGTTGCTCTATTTTGGGCGGGAAAACAGGGAGACAGCAGAAGTCGGGAGGGGGTCTGGGGATTGGAGGTGGCGTCGATGGGAGGGTAACGCCAGGAGGTTGGGGTCAACGACTAGGGGGGTCACCGGAGATGGTTGGAGAAGGGGGCTCGGGATTTGAGCGAGAACCAGGGTCGGGGAGAGAGAAAACAGGGAGGAGAGAGAAAGCAGCTAGATTATGGTTTCAAATTGTATATTTTTAGGGTTTGCAATAAGATTATATTTATATGGTGCAATTAGGATATTGGGTTAATGGTTTAGGATCCAATAATAGTGGGTTTGGGTCAATAATTAATTGGAGTTGGGTTTTTGGTTCAATAAGAGATGGAATTAGAGACAATAGGGTTCAAATAAAATACTCACAATCAATTAAAAAATAAGATCATCAAGAAAATGGCTCAACAAGAAGAATGAGGGAATTTCATGAACAAAATTTTAATTAAAAATAATCAAAAAATAAAGTATTCTATTCAATTGCAAATAAAATATTACAATAAAAGAGAAAAATAAAAGAACGAAAACGGTAGTTACAAATATCTAGATGTGACCTTAGGGTTAGGTAAGAGACTAGTAGCTAGATCGCCTAGCAAATTGTTAAGTCAGGTAGTTTTACATCACCTAGTAAGTTAATGATTGTAAATTGGATAACATGAATAGGGTTAGTCCTTGAGTCAAATCCTTAATTCAACAACCCAAATATGACCTAGGATATGTCAAGTTGGGATTATAGCTCTAGGTCGCCTAATGTTACTAAGTTAGGGCTTGGAAATACTTGATAGATCGCCTAACAAAGGGAATTGGTTAAAATGCTAATAATTCCTACTTCTAATGAGATAATGAAAGAGAATTAGAGATTGACTAAAGTCGTAGAATTAAGAAAATCGGATGATCGGGTAATAATTGTGTAATTTACCTCATTCTTAGCTATGGTTCTAGTTTTGATCTAGTTTTAGTATTTTGAGCTTGATTATGTTCACGGACTACATTGATTGTTGGTTGGTTGGTAAGGGCATGCACTAGTTGGTTTTGTGCTCACCTGTTAAGTGGGGACACGTGCGGCGGCATCTCGTCTGGATACGTGCAGCCTTGTCCTAACTATTAATTCCTGGAGTTTAGTGATGAGAGCGGGATGCAGACGTAAGTCGGAAACCATTTGAAACTTAGGGGATGGACCCCTAAGCTTCCGTTTATGTTCTGACTTATCAATGCAAATGGGGAGTAAGAGTTTAACTCTACGGCCTTTGGTGGGGTAGAGGTGACCCTACGATTCGCCTTATGTTCACGATAACTTTGGGAAGAGGCAGGAATAGAAAATGACCATTATCCTGTCGAAGTGGAGAAGGACCATGATTTGAACGAGTAGAGTAACCACTGCCATTCAGAGTGGAGAAGGACCACGATCCGATTATAGTGGTGGTGATAGATCACACTGATTACATAGTCTGCAAGTCACTAGAATTTTGTCAGGAACAGGAATGAGTACAAGAGTAGTATGCATGACGAGGGATCGAACCCTACAATCAGGAGAGGCGAACTCTTTGGGAAGTATGTAGTATAGGATGCATACGTTTTTTTTGAATTGATTTTAGGAAAGTTTGTAGTATGGGATGCATACGTTCCCAAATGAATTGCATTAGAGTAAGTGCATCGTGTGCATTCTTTATTTTGTGCATTAGATTAGGCCATGGCATACATCGACACTGGTTTGACATCACTTTTTTCCTTTGCATCAAATATTAGTTGTTGAGGTTTGGAATCGCTATATTATGGCATAGAGAGGATAGCTGTATATAGCATTGCGTCAGTTGTATTTGACTGACATACCCACAGTCTGTCTAGTTGTAGGATTGCAGTTTGGGGAGCGTGAGGGAGAACTCAAGCCGCGGGAAGCATTCAAGTGAAAGTTAATGTCCAATTTTATTGTATATTCATGTTGTAGCAATTAATTGCAATTATTGTAATCATTGGACATTGTAATAACAATTTGATGTGATAAAAGTATTTAATTTCCTGTGATTTTTGTGTGTTGTGACTCATTTGAAGGAATGATTCAGGCTTATGTCATGGGTTCGGGAACCTGGGGCGTTACAGTTGGTATCAGAGCTAACTTCAAATTGTAGTCTAACACAACAGGAAATTAGACTTGGATGCCCCGGTTAGAGTCGGTTCAGTCTGAATAGTAGGATGATCGTAAATCATATTGTTGTATTTTCAACTTGTGTTTATGATCTCCCTATATTCGGAACTAACCCATATGTGTGTTTTCTTTCGCAAAGGATGTCGAGGAGCACCTGAGGTGGCAGATTTGGAAGGACCAATCACTTGGGAGAACTTTCTAGAGGAATTTAGACAGCAATACTTTCTTTTGGACATTCAGGAAGAGAAGGCGATGGAGTTCATGAATCTGTGATAGGGAAACATGACCGTCAGGGAGTACGAGACCAAGTTTACTCAGTTGTCCTGCTTTGCCCCCAAAATGGTGCAGGATGAAGTAAAAGAGGCGAAAAGATTTAAGCAGAGACTTAAGCCTGCACTGAGGTCGAGAGTGGTGCCCCTGTGCATTCGGAGATTCGACAAGTTGGTGTGGAGGGCGGCAGCATCAGAACTAGACATGAACCATGACCGACATATGCAGGGCAAGACTGAAATAAGGAGCCAGGAAAAGAGACCCGCAACTGCGGCGAGTTTCGTAGGACAACCCACAACTCAAAATTTAAGAAACCTAACACCACGGATGGAAACACCAAAACAATTGCTTGTTACTTCTGTAGAGAGCCGGGACATTTTAAAAGACAGTGCCCCAAGAAGCTTAGGCAAGTACTTGTTATAACTGTGGAAAGGCAGGGCACAAGAAGTCGGATTGTCCGCGACTGCAAAGGAACACCGATGACCAGACTCAGAAAGTGGTCGATAAGGGAAAGAAACCCTTTCGCCATGGAGGAATCTCACCTTGACTGAAGGAGATGCAGGGAACTGCGATGCTATCACTAGCATAGAGGATTCATAGTGGATCATTTTGTCTTTTGATCAAGTAACGGAATGTTGTAATCTCCATTATGTACCTAGATTTTGGGGATGCTAAATTAATTATAATGTTTTGCTTTGAAAATGGTGTGTTATGCTATTCCTGGGGATTAAATTCTTTTTGGAATACTAGCAAGGTGTCGGGGGGGCAACCTTGCAGCCGAAGTCATGGTAGATTGCAGCGAAGCAGCCCTCATATGAGAAGGCTGGAGCTGCATATCTTGGTCTTATCCTTTTTTCTAAGGAGGGAGTGGTCACCGACCCTCAAGTGCAGTGACCGGAGGCTAGGAGGCACGCGGAGATCTTGCATCAGGAATGAGAGGTCGGCTCCAGAATGATCTATAGAGTGAGACATTCCTCAGTAGTCTAGACGAGGAATGAAATAAGCCCCAGAATGATCTGTAGAGTAGGAATTGGTCTCCAGCATTCCAGGGACGAGAGCGACGCTCATGGGGACGTTGGCTCCAGAATGATCCATGAAGCGAGATATTCCTCAGTATTCCAGAACGTAGGATGAAATAGGCCCCATAATGTTCTATGGAGAGGGATTTATCTCCAGTATTCCAGGGACGAGAGCAACATTCACAAGCAGGTTAGTGGGACATTGACTCCAGAATGTTCCAAGGAGTGAGATATTCTCCAGTATTCCAGACAAGGGATGCAATAGGCCCCCAAATGTTCTGTGGAGTCGGATTGATCTCCGTTATTTCGAGGACGAGAGTAATACCCACGAAGAAATTTAAGGATAAGGGAGGCTCCAGAATAATCCACGGAGTGAGATATTCCCCAGTATTTCAGATGATGGATGAATAGGCCCCAGAATGATCTGGGGAGTGGGATTGATCTCCAGTATTTCGGGATGAGAGCAACACTCATAGGGAGTTCGCGTGGTAAGTGCTCCAAAATGATCCACGAAGTGAGATATTCTCCAGTATTCCAGACGAGGGATGAAATAAGCTCCAGAATGATCTGTGGAGTGGGATTGATCTCCAGTATGTATTCTATTTTCTTGTATTTTTGTATTGTATTTATTTTTTCTGAGTATTTATCCTGATTGTATTCCTTCGTTCATTTTGAACCGTGTAATTTTTTTCTTCGTTCTCAATAAAATCCTTCTATTTTCGTCATCTGTGATTTCAATCTTCTTGGTCAAACCCTTCTTTCAATTATTTGTCTCTGGATGAATTGTTTAATTCTAAATTTATTCATTCATGGCCTAATTGTTCAATATCTGATTTCTGCCCTATTGGATCTGGTTTCTAACCCAGTCTACCCTGTTTAAACCCTATTATCTGCCCTATTGGATCCTAAACCTGCTACCCAATATCCTCTTTTATCCAGTCTCCCCAAAATTTTTCCCTCACGTTCTCCATATCTGTCTAACAAGCAGATCTTGTTCCCATTATCTCCCCCTGATTCCTCAAAATTCTAACTTGCCAAAATCTCATTAAAATCCCAACCTAATTAGTTATATTCCTCTCTACAGTCATTATCCCCCTAAACAAACCCTAATCTCTCTCTCTCTCTCTCTCTCTCTCTCTCTCCCCCTTCACTTCATCCCGACCCCCTCCCGGTGCATCCCGCACCCCTCGCCGGAGCAGCCCCGTCATGCCTCCCCCTCATGCCATCGCACCGCCACCCCGATGTCCTCCCGTTTGCCATATCCCGAGCGCGGCAAAACCCCCTCCTCGGCCTGCATTCTCATCCCGCAAACCACCATCCGCAATCTCTTGCTCCTCCCGCATCTCGTCGCCATGATTCTGCCGTCGTTGCACCACCGTCCTCCCATCGCGCCGCCGCCCCACTGCCATATGCCGCCGTCAACTCTCCAATCTCGCAACGCCTTCTCGCGTTCCTGGATCTTTGTGTTGGTGTTCATTGCCCGGGATCCATTCCCGTTATTCTTTCCGTTGGATTTGTCATCTTCACCCTAAGGCAAGTAACTTGTATAATATTTTTGTTTGTATACAAGTACAAAATACCGCATGTATTCTCACTCCGTTTTTGTGTTCGTTCCCATGATGATCTCTTGATAATCTTGATTCCTTTCGTTTGATCCATTCGTAGTCTTGATCCATCATAATAAGTGGTTATACACACACTGCATGAAAATAACTAGATATAGATAGACTCTTGAAATGGATATGTACTCTTTCGTGATTCATCTTATGTTATGGATTTTTGTTATGTGATTGGTGTGCTGGATGTGTTACCTCGTAGTAGACTTGTTATTAACCATGCTATGTTGATTTGAATATCTAATATGTCATATTTTGCATTATATTCTAATTTGGATCTATTGCATATGAGTTGTTTGATTAAATGCATGAAAAGAGATTTCGTTTTGCTACTGTCCTGATTTGGTTAAACGTTTTAGACCGTGTTAAGGTCAGTAAAATAAATTATTTTGTGAATATAATTCGTAGGCCCCGATGTCAGTTTTTCATAACTTTCGACGGATCTCAGTTTCAATTTTTGATGCGTGAGTTATCGCTGTTTTACTGCAGCTATGTCGAAATTTTCAGATTCTGGTTTATGAGATCGCCGTATGTTATATTATTTTTAAATTGATGTTTAAAATAAAATTTGGACTTAGTATTTTCTGAGTTTGACTAGACATGCCTGGGATCAACCCCTAATTTTTGTAGAATTATTTAATGACGCTTATAACTTATTTCATGCTTGTCAAACTAATCATAAAATTGTCAAACTACATGCTGTTCAGTGAAGAACTCTATTTTTAACCTGATTCCAGACACTGTTGATTAAAACTTTGTGCATATGAAATATAGTCTGCTATGTTTATTTTACAATACTTTTGACGGATTTCACTTTCGAGTTATATTTTGTGATCTATCACTGTTTTAGTACTGTTGTGTCTAAGACTTCAGATTCATAAGTTTGCTGTATCATTTTGTTTTCCAAATTTATTCGACTATGCTATCTGTAACGAAATTTTATGAAATTTTATATACTGAGACTAGATATGCTAGGGAACCCTCCAAATTTTTCCTAGATTTAATTATGGTGTTCTTATACCTTTTTCATGCTTATAAATAAAACTTTGCATTTCTGCTGAACTTGAATTCTGTGTAGATCACTGATTTGAACCTTGTTGCTGTACTTGTTATGTGACTTGTGTATATGTGCTGGATTCATATTAGATTCTAGTTTCTAGATTTTCTGACGGATTCAGGTTTCCATTCTTGTGCCAACGGGATCTCAGATTTGGTGCAGCTATGTCTTATTGTCCAGAATTGAAAGTCTCGTTTTCCTAGCCTATTATGAGTTATTTTGTCACCCGTTCATATCTTCTACCCAACTTGAACTTGTCCCTTATTTCTTGCCATGTTATCTTGCCCTGTTTGTGCACGTCCATGCTTAATCTAATAATAATAACAAGAAATCAAGCTGGGGTTAAGGGAAGATCTGGTAGTGAAAAATGTAGAAATGTGTACTTGGAAGGAGATCCGTAGATCCTACTTGATACTTGATACTTGACTACTAGACACGTGATTACTTGATACTTGACTACTTGATACTTGACTACTTGACACGTGATTACTTGACACTTGACTACTTAATACTTAATACCTGAGTACACGGCCCTATATGATCCACTACGAAATCTAAACACAACTTGCTTGAATGTAGAACCATGTGGTAAAATTTGGTACGCATGAGGTGCTACCTAGATAGGATTAGATACAAGACTTGAAAATAACTTGATCACTTGCTCATTCTTGTTACTTACTTATTACTTGTTACTTGTTTGCATGCTTCTTGATACTTGATGCTTATCACATGCAACTTGCACCCTGTCATCTTATCATATTACTTGATCTGTTCTTGATAAGAGTTAGTTGCTCTATTTTTTTGTCACATCTCTTCCATGCTTACTTCAGTACTTGCTTCTTGTCGCTACTCTGCATATTCTTTATCTGTTACTCGTACTTGTTGCCTGCACTACATGCGGCCCATAACTTACACTGACGGGCATTTTTTTTCATGTTCTCTTTGCCTGCAAATTGTCAAATTTGCAGATTTCGGTGATCAGCTGCCTGAAGGTGTAAGTGACCAAGTGTTCTAAGCTTGGCTAGAGCTCCTGCTTGAGTTATTTCTTATTTTTGAATAAATTGTATTCACTGCTACTTGAAACTTGTATTGGGCATTTTGACCCAAAACATGTGACTTGTTGTTTCCAGATCTGATTATCTGAGAATTTCGTATTTGTTTCAAGTAATTTCGTTGATCATATTAATTCGTTTCATGCATGCATAGATAATTATTTCATGTTTATTCTTGTTTATTCTTATGAATTTCTGTAAAGATCCTTACAGCTCATGAATGGTGAAAGCCATTCGCTGGACTTTTGTTGCGTATCCGCATTCTGTATTCCTTTTTGGGAAACGGGGCATGACAATTTCGGGATGAGAGCAACACTCACGGGGAGTGCATGTGTTGAAGGATCCATAATAATCCATAGAGTGAGATATTTCCCAGTATTCCAGATGAGGGATGAAATATGCCCCTGAATGATCTGTAGAGTGGGATTGATCTCCAGTATTTCGGGACGAGAGCAACACTCACGGAGAGTTCATGTAATGAGGCCCCAGAATGGTTGATCTCCAGCATTTCAGGATGAGATCAACACTCATGGGATTTCGCGTGGTGAGGGCTCCAGAATGATCCACAGAGTGAGATATTTCCTAGTATTCCGGATGAGGGATAAAATAGGCCACAGAATGATCTGTGGAGTGGGATTGATCTCTAATATTTCGGGACGAGAGAAACACTCACGGGGAGTTCGTGTGATGAGGCCCCAGAATGGTTTGTGGAGTGGGATTGATCTCGAGTATTTCAGGATGAGAGCGACATCCACAACTGGTGTTTGATCGCTAGGATTTTCGGGATGAGGGATAAAATAGGCCCCAGAACAATCCACGAAGTGAGGTTGACTTTCTCGGGACGAGAACCAATACTCGCAGGATGATCAACTCTTAGTAGCTGTTGTGACGATGGCTTGTACAGCTGGGGATTGTAAACCCCATATGAGAAAATGTATTTTCTCGAGTCATTTGAACTGACTCATGTTTTCCTTCTCACTAAGCGTAGTTCTGAGGACAGAACTTGTAGCGCCCCGAATTCCTAATATGATATCTTAAAAATACGTGGCACAATTTCCAGCATCAACTTCAAATGTAATATTAAACACAGCCAACACCAATAAAATTTTCAACTTTCTTTACATTAATCTTTACATAGCACATCGGAATACAATATATCGTAAATTACGAATTTCTTTCTTACAACACTTTCTTTTACATATTACATAAATCATTACATCACTTTAACTCAAGCATCCAAATCCCGAGCTACAAGTAACCACCTGTAAAATATGAGGCTAGAGATAACCCTAGCCCCCAAAACTAAAGGGGTCCGCCATAAAGGTGTGAGTGACAGAAAACAAGAACAAGCAACATAAATAACATGAAACCTGAAATCACAAACAACACGTACTAGAGACCAGAACAAAAGAAATACGAAATAACACGGAACATGAAAACATCAAGTGTAGCTAGATTAAGTGTCAAGTGTAGAAAATAGGAAACCACATGCATGAAACCAAGTCAAGAAAACACAATTTTATATGTTGACTCTCTAATGCGTACTTGTCGGAGTCTATGCATCCCACTCTACATAGGTCCGGTGCAAGCCCTTAATGTCTCCACATTATACGGTTTAATCCCCCATCATGCAACTAATTCTAACACGATGACTACTACGAGATAAAGATAAACTGTGAGTATTAGCCCATGCCCCGATAATTTTGGAGGTCAAACTCTATCCACAGATAATTCCGGAGACTATTCACTCACACCTGGGAATCTTCGAGAATACCCCACACCGCAAGCGATGGTACCTCATCACACGAATACCACATGTGCGTCGCCTCGACCCCGATAATTCCGGAGATCAATCCCACACCACAAGTAATTCCGGAGACTATTTCACTCACACCTGGATAATTCCGGGGATTATCTCACACCGCAAGCCATACTGAGGTCCATAGCCCATGTTTTCGTTCATCATATCACCACTAGTGCCTGTCCGTATCATTTTAGGTTATTTAATTACATTACGAATCTCCTAAAGTTGGTGTACCCCACCGGACTTAACTCAACCACTGATCAACTAAAATACCTCAACATGCCCAAACATAATTATCTCAACTGCCGGTATACTAAGGTCACACACACCCTCTAGAGACTCACACCCAACTATCCAAACTAATCTTCCAACATAAAATTTCTTAGATAAACCACTTGAAAACATATATTCAATAGAAGATAAAGTATGGAATAGTAAGTTATAAATTAAGAACATTTAGAGGATAAATCATTTAAAGGAACATTCAAAGATATAAAGATACATCAGTATCAGTCGATTGTGGACAAGCATAGGTCGACTGTCCAGAGAGAAAATCCACTGACTTTAAGAAAATAATTCTAAGTATTATAAGTCGACTGTAAAAGGTCATAGGTCGACTGTCCAGAGAAAAATCCAATATTCTTAAGAAAATAATTCTAAGTGGTGCCAGTCGACTGTCCAGAACGAAATATCAAAAAAACTAGGGAACACAGCAGCCAGGCAGCGACGATCGACTGGAAAGTCACACCGGTCGACTGTGGACCTACAGACTGCAGACTTTTAGCAGTGCACATTTCAACTAATACGTAGTTTTATTTTATGGAAACGATTTCTACAAAAAGTATATTTCTTATATGATCAATTACAACCTGTAGGGTTTATAATAACCCACCAAACTAATTCAAAGTTACTTGAATTTATAAAAGTAGTGATTTGTTGGTTTCTTTCGATTAAAACATGGATTGTGCATATAGTCAAAAATAGAGTTTCATAAAAATCAATTGTTCATTGAAATAGTTTCGTATTCAGATCCCAACCATATAAATATCAAAATCTCAAGAAAATCCCCAATTTGGATATATTTCTTCAAACTCAACTAAATTCCCAACTTTCGATTCTCAAGACATGATCTATTGAATTCATATTTTTCTTCCAATTTTTCTCAAAACTGAATCACCATTATAACTCACAACCATAATCAATTTATAACATCACCATACCATGTGTAGCACCCCGAATTTCTAGATGAATAGCATAGAAAATACGTGGCACATTCCCAGTGATCCACTTCAATATAATAATAAACACAACCAAACACCACTAGAATTTTCAACATTTATTACAACAAATCTTTACATATCACAGCGGAAGACTAAACAACTCAAAATTAGCTCAACATGTCTTTACAAATTAACACTGAACACTTAATAGTCCATTTATCCCAAAAGCTAACTCAAGCATCCAATCTCCAACTCTAAGCAATAACCTGCAACATGTGAGGCTAGAGTTGAACCCTAACCCCCAAACTAAAGGGGTCAGCCATAAATGGTGTGAGTGGCATAAAAATCAAACAACAATATAAATGAACTTAAAACATAGTATCCAACCAATAGTAACCAAAGGTGTAAAGTGTGAAATAGCAAGAAATGTAAACAACAAGTGATATCCAAAACCAAAAGTCAAGTGTGGGAAAGCAGGAAATCCAAATGCAGAAAAGTGAGTCAAGAAAACATGATGACCAAATGCTGACAACGATGACTACTAAGAGATGAAGATAAACTATGATAATTTGCCCATGCTTGATCATTCAGGAGATAGATCCCACATCTCAGGTATTTTCCCTGGATAATTCAGGAGGTCTTCCCACATCTAAACACAGTCTCATCATCACAAGAATACCACAAAAGCATCGCCTCGACCTTGATAATTCAGGAGTTCAATCCCACATCTCAAGATAATTACTTGGATAATTCAGGAGATATACCTCACATCTCAGGTTAACTACCTGGATAATTCAGGAGATAAATCCCACATCTCAAGTTAACTACTTGGATAATTCAGGAGATTAAGTCTCACATCTAAAGTCTTACTGAGGTGCATAACTCATGTTCCCATTCGTCATGACACTACTAATGTCTGTCCTTATAAATTTGGGTTACTGAACAAAATCTCCTAGAGTAGTGTACCCTACCGGACTAAAAATCTGAATAACTGAAAATTTGCCTCAATGGGCCTCAACAAATAACTCAACAAATATCTCAACACCGGTATACTAGGGTCACGTACCTCTAGAGACTCAAAAACAAATATCTGAACAAAATCCCACTAACCGAGTGGCTCAACTGAATATCTCAAAATCATATTCTTAAAGAATATCTCAAAAACAAATTACCGAACTGAATAACTTAAACTCCAATACTGAACTGAATATCCAACAATCAAATACGAAGATCCTTCAGGACCAGTCGACTCATGCTGAGGTAAGTCGACTGTCCAGAGGACAATTTTCCAACATTTTACAAAAAATAAACTAAGGCATAATCAGTCGTCTGGGAAGTCATCAGTCGACTGTCCCGAGACAAATACAAATAATTCTCATCAAAATATTTTAAGTATATAAAAGTCGACTGAAAGGTTCATAGGTCGACTGTCCCGAAAGGACTGAACAAATTTACAAACAGCAGACCAGTCGACTGACACAGTCTAAGTCGACTGTCCCGAACAATTCTCAAAGACTGAAGATAATCAGTAGCGTCGTACCAGTCGACTGTACAGTAGGCCAGTCGATTGTCGACCTACAGTTTTCAAAAATAAGATCTGGAATACAAAATCAAACTAAAGATTTCTAAAGAAGCATGGTTCATTGTTTTTCAATCAATAGTTCGTCCACAAGCCAATGATAACTCTCAAATAATCACCAATACGAATACATTACTCATCAATCAATTCCTCAAATCTCAACTTCTCAAGATCTAACCCACAAATCTTCCATTAGGGTTTCTCAACAAAATTTCCTTCCTCATCTCATAGTCAAATCTGATCTAAAATTCATAAGATCTAGATGTTTATCATCCGATCACAACCTAATCAATTCTTAACATTGCTTTCCAATAATACGATTCCATAGATCAATATTTCCTCAATAAACCTTGATAATTTCTCATACATGGTCCAAACATCAACAAGTGTTCTCATCATCCATATCAAAGAAAAAGATCCATATTATGCATTCAATGAGACAAACAAAACAATATCATAACGATCCAAACAAGTGTAACAAAGATCTCACATCATTCATCAATCAAAACAAACAAAACAAATCAAGCAAAACAAAAACAAACCACTCACTTTGTTTTGAAGAAAAATCCACAAAAGCTCTTCTCCTTGCTAGATCCAAAAGCCTCTTCTTGCTCCTCAAACAAAATCTCAAAAATCTGTATATTGTAAATGACGGCTGGAGAAAAGAAATCCCTTATATATGCCGGATAAAATATTAGGGTTTTACTCACACTTTGCAAAACAATCCTTCCCAAAAATACAACTTGCATATATGTATATACATTAGTCTTGTAAATTCAATAAAACTCCTTTAAATTAGGATCTAATAGAAAATATACTTTTAAACTTCAGCCAATACTGTTCAAAACGTCCAGAATGCCAATTTGCATTTCAACCCTTGAAAATGTCAATTTTGCAACTAAGTCCTTCTTTTCTCAAAAATTGCAAATAGTACTAATTAATTTCAGAAAAATCTGGTAAAATACTACATAAATCCCAAATAATAAATAATGATTTTTCATAAAGGAATCTTAATTTTTCAAACTTCTAAAAAGTCATTTGCACGTGTTTTGCACGTGTAAAAAAGATAAATTTCTTAGAAAATATTAATTAAATCTTCAAAAATCATTTAAATTCATTTTCAAATAATTAAAGTAATATTTGAAAATATGGGGTTCTACACCATGTTTCGTTCAAGAAATACTCAAAAGTGATAAAAGTCTCATCTTTATTAGGTTTATACATGAAATCCACCATATTCAATCAATCCAACATTAATCCAAAAGAAATAGCCTACCCACATACAATTTCATTCATAAATAACTAGAGTTTCACAAGATCCAATTTTTCATCCATCCATCCAATTCATTATGTACATATTCATACTCAAACCCTAAACATGCTTTCTAGTAGATGAAAATCAACATCTAAGAACAATCAAAGCAATTATATCACTCGCATACAGCATACACAAAAACAAAAGAAAACAAACAAGTCACTTACCTCAAATGACGAAATCTAACGAGAAAATCCTTTCTTTTGCGAAATCCAAGATCCCCTCCTTAATTCTCCAAGAAAACAATAAAACCTTTGTGTGGTGCAGCGAAAGACGGCTGCACTCCACTTCTTTTAAATATATATAGGCCGGAATAGGAGAATTAGGGTTTTAAACACATTTGCAAAATAACCCCTTTAAATATAACTTTACATAAATAAATCCCTATACTTGAAAAGTTGATAAAACCAATTAAATTGATATTTAAAAGCAAAATAAACATCTTTATTTCCAGCCGGTACTGCTTGAAAAGTCCAGAAAATAGTTTTGCACTTTCATCCTTCAAAATGACAATTTTGCAAAAAGATCCTTCTTTTTCGTAATATTTGCAAATAGGTCTAATAAATATCAAAAAAATCTAAAAAATTATAAATAATATCAAATAATAAATAATGATTTTCCACAAAATAATTTTGCCTTTTGAACTTCCCAAAAAAATATTTGCACGTGTTTTGCACGTGTAAATATAAATTTTCAGAAAATATTTACTAAATCCCCAAAAAAATCATTTTAATTCATTTATAAATCTTTTTAAATAATATTTAAAAATATGGGGTACTAAAGAACTATTATAAGAAGGGGGTGATGAACACCCCGACTTTTTTAATGATTTTTACCTAAACTAAATTCTACTATTAATTAAAAAATATATTTTTTATGATTGAAATTATTATATTTATTTATAACTAGCTTGACATACAAATATATGGGTATGTATGTGTATTTTTGTATTGGGCTTGAACAGGGCCGGCCCGGAGATCTGGGTTGCCCTAGCCAAGTACATGTTTTGTTGCCCCTTAGTAAATTTTAATAATAACAACAAAAAGTAAAAGTAGACTGTATAAGTTGTATATGCATTCTTACCTGTTGGGTGGATGTGTAAGAAGCTGAAGAGTAGTATCTGACATAGAAATCACAGTAAATTCACAGTAAAAGCATATTAAAATTCACAGTAAATTCACAGTAAAAGCATATTAAAAATTCACAGTCAAATTCACAAAATATGATTACATTTGCAAAATCAAAATTACATTCGGATTACAATTTGGTTCAAAGAAATATGCTTCTCCTTGCATTTCTTGAAGCAAATTCTTCAATTAAATCATCATACTTGAGTTTCTCAAAAAATTCATTCTCGATTGAGATCATAGCCAATCCACTCAATCTTTCTTGTGACATGGTAGTCCGAAGGTAAGTTTTTATCAACTTTAACTTAGAAAAACTCCTCTCCGCTGAGACAACTATAACCGGTATAGTCAACAAAATTCGATAAGCAAACCATGCACTTTGGAAACCACCTTCATCCCAATAAGATCTTATAAAGTTAAGGATGTCAATTGATTTGATCATCTCCTTTGGCAATATTTTTTTCAACTCTCTAAGATCTTGAAATAACTCTTTCCCATAAATATCACATTGTTGGTCATGTTCCAAGAAACTTTGTAGTTTAGTGCAGTGCTCCCTCAATTTCTCATCACTAACACTTGCAAACTTCGCATTAAATAAAAATTCAAAGATTTCTTCATAGAACTCAAATTGTTTAAACTGATCATTTAATGATGTAAGAGCTTGATCTATGATGTAGATGAAGTATGTAATTCTAAAATTATCCTCCGGTGATTGGCTTCCTTCGGCATTCGCTTCCATATCCTCATCAAAGTGCTTCTTTCTACGAAAAATTATTTTCATTGGAAAGACCGGATCAATGCCAACATCATTAGCAAGTTCCTCTGCTTCTTTCATCAATTCTTCAAAACCATCTTCTCTAAACTTTTCAAAGAAAATAATGAGTTCTTTTTGAATAGTAATTGCATCCTCTAAATTCATCTCTTCTTGTTGAAGTATTTTGCTAACACGATTAACTTTGTCTAAGATTTTATACCAAACACATAAACTAATCAAGAACTCAAAATCCTCTAAAGCATTTTTACACAAACCTTTAGCTTCCGCCATCACAATATCCTCTTTAGAAGTATTGGCGATTTGAATTAAGGCATCTCTCAATTCCGGTGCTTGATTTCTTATTGCTCTAACACTTTCAATGTGATTTTCCCAACGAGTTACAGATAATGTTTTTGGTGTCAAACCTGTCACATATGTTCTAAGAATATCCCACCGATGTGTGGACCCCAAAAATAAAGTATAAATCTTTTGCACATATGCAAAAAAAATTCTAGCTTTCACACAAGACTTTGCTATATCACATAATGCAAGGTTTAAGCTATGACATCCACATGGTACATAAAAAGCTCTAGGATTTATGTCAAGAAGTCTCTTTTGAACTCCTTGATGTTTACCTTTCATGTTTGACCCATTGTCATAACCTTGACCTTTTATATTATCAATGTCGAGTTTAAGTTCAACCAAAGTATCTTCAAGCCGTTTGAAAAGACCAAGTCCCGATGTATCATCAACCTTTAAGAAGCCAAGAAAAAACTCTTCCACCTTAACTCCACTTGCGTCCTCAACATCCACGCATCTTATGATAATTGACAACTGTTCTTCATGACTTAAATCCGGAGTACAATCAAGGATAACCGAGAAGTACTTTGCTTTTAAAATTTTTTGGAGAATTTTCTCTTTGATCTTATTAGCTAATAAACTTATCAACTCATTTTGAATCTTATGACTCAAATAGTGATGTTGCATTTCTTTATCTACCACACGCCGAAGATGGTCTTGCATAACTGAATCAAATTCAGCAAGAAGCTCAATAAGTTGACAAAAAAGTCCATTATTCTTCTCATAAATCTTTTTATTTGATCCACGAAATGGCAAATTATTTCGAGAAAGGGTCTTCACAACCGCAATAATGCGAATGAGTACATTCTTCCAACGAATTTTCTCCTTGCCGATTTGTGTTTCCATTTTTTTATCAATTGTTTCCTTTAGGTTTAGTCTTCTTTGCAAGTCAACCCACTTCACAATATTTGCCGAATGCTCCCTATTGCTTTCATGGTCTCTAAGCTTTGTAGAAAGGTTATGCCAATCATCTATCCCATTTTCGGCCAAGTTACTTGACATTGGTTTATGCTTGAACAACTTGCAACAAAAACAAAACACCTTATTTAACTCATTTGAATAAACAAGCCACTTCCTTTCGTTTTTCTCTCCATTTGGAAAATAACGTGTGTAAAGCTTGGATGAAAAGCACCTACAACTCTTTTCGTCTCTTGGAAACTCATCATTTTCCTTTACAATCTTAATAGGGCCTCGGTGAACCAACATTACTCTCTTAGAATCATTGATACTTTCCCACAATTCCGGATCGTAATTCACATCAACATCTTTCGTAAAGTCCAGGATGGTTTCATTATGCTCCTCCGTAGATTCTTCATTTATTACATGAATACCTTCATTCATAGGCTCCACATGATCTTCATCACTAGCTTGTCCATGACCGTCTTCATCTACATCAACATCTTCATGTTCATCAAGAAATCCATCTCTGTCTTCAACACTAGTGCCAATAGCTTCTCCAACTTGACTCGAATGTAGAGATTTTTGAGATTTTGCATCAAATAATTTAGAAATTGAGCCCACCAGTGATTGTGCAATTACATCTTTGCGTTGCTTGACCCTCCTATTATGAGATCCGGAATTTTGTTTCCGAAACCTCACTCGGTTCTTGTCATTTTCATCCTTAGTCATTGTACCTATAGGATATCGCAATAAGAATTAAACCTCACTCTTCTCTACTTTTCTTCATAAAGTGAAGAGAATAAGTTGAATGCAAGTGAATTAGTTGATTTGTTTTGGTGTGTAGGGCTCTTGTCACTGTTTTAATATATGTTGTGGGGAAAAGGAACATCATCTAGGAATATGTTAAAACAAGAGGAGGAAATAAGAGAGCTGAAGGTGCACAGGTATGTTCTGCATCCATAACATAGTCTTGCCATGTGGAGTTTAGTACATATTACAATAGGTCATTTAGGGTGTAGGTGCAAAAGTGTCCTGTACAGGCTTCAATATCCCAATACCCTCCTCCTCGTCTTCTAAAAATTATCAGCACCTTGCATGCTCTTAGAGGGCTTCAAAATCTTATACTCTTAGTTTCAACTATAATTTAGAAAAAAATTCATATCTTAATTACTCTTGGAAGCTTTCGCGTCATTAATTAAGAACATGCTACTCAAGTGATGTTGAATAACTAGTGATGATCATTGCTCAATCACTATGTTAATTATTAACTGCTGCTGCTATATTATGGAATTAAATGATGCTCAATAACTATGATATTAAATTTGGGTTTAGGAGCAAGGACTGGAAATATTAATAAGATCAGCATTAAGCCCCAAAAAAAAGATCAACATTTTCTTGTCCAGGAGAAATTATATAGCATGCTGAAAGATGCCGTGCAAAAAGTCAAGCCAAACGTAGATATCGTGAAACTTCACAAGTCTGCGGGTGTTGTTCCCAAGAATCAAAAGATTCGCCAAAAGTCTAGGAGCACTAGAATCAGAGTAAGTTCAATCATTCTTAACAGTACCCATACACACCGATACCCTGTTTCAATAGCTATATATATTTTCTTTTCTTCTTGATTAGTTGTTTGTTAGCTTGAGGACCAAAAGCATAAATTGTATTCCTGATAAGTTTGCTTCCTTGATAATTTCAACTGTGTATATATTGATGTATGGCATAGCATGCACTATTTAGAATGTTAAATCCTATAAAATCCATTGAGGCTTTAACCATTTGAAATTCATTTTCCCTGTTTTCAAAATTAAGGAGTAAATCATATGGTTTGATTTCAAGTACTTCTTTGGATTTCAAAATGAAAGCTGATAGCTATATCTATCAGCTGATAATTTATTTTTTTGGCTATAATCTCTTCAATCTTTAGAGGTAAAATTTTTGTGTATGCTTATTTGGAACTCAAAACTTTGTACTGGTCGTTATTCTGGGCATGGTGGGTATTGAAATTTTATTTTGGTGTTGTCGAGTCTGAAAATTTCAAATTTCAAATCTGATTATTGTGTTTCTTAGTGCAAATTGCCCACTTAGAGCACTCCCAAGTGATTGTCAACCACCCCATGCATATGTACTCTAGTTTGTAGTTCACCAGGATTTCTTATTATCCGTGAACATCAGAAGATTCAGAACATGTACTGATGTACACACATATTCAGCTATATATCTTTCCACAAAGCACAAGCTCATATTGCTAGCCTAGAATTGTAATGTTTTTCCTACTACAGTCCTACCTAATTTTATTTCAATCTAGATTTTCCTACACACCTGTGCTTAAGAATTAAATTTTCTTTCAGAAACAAACTACATAACAGACGACCATCTTTCTGTTTGTCCGCTCCATTCCTATTTCCTTCTCAAGTAATTCAAAGCTTGGGGATGAAAAAATTGCTCAGAAAATAAGTCCCAACACAACCAAAAACAGAGAATTGTGAAAGAAAAATTCTCTCGATCATTTTCACAAACAGTTGGAAGACCAAAAATAACAAGTTGAGAATTTTACCACAAGAGAAGGGAAAAGATTGAAGCTAGATGAGATCCCAGCAGCCACAACAACTTTGAATAACTCCTGAGTCCTGATCACAACTTAATCCGACAGACAACTGCTTCTTTGTGACTTGTGAGAGATATCGGATTGATCTACAAGCCAAGGACAAGGAGCTACGACTCACGAGCCTACGATCGGAGGAGGACCAGTGGAGCGGTGGAGCCGTCCGGTGTCAGCCGTGGAGGAAGTTGGGTTTCGGATCAGGGTTGGGATTCTTGGGAAAAAGAAAAAGAAAAGATAGAGGGGAATGGAGCGTTCTGGAAGATGAAGAGAAAGACAGAGATGAAAAGAGATGAAATTAAACTTTACATATAGGCCCTCATTAAAATTTATTTTACTATATAAATATATATATTGAAAATTTTTTAAAATTTTGTTGCCCCATCAAAAGGGGTTGCCCAAGCCCATTGGCTTGTTGGGCTTGGGCCTGGGCTGGGCCTAGGCTTGAATTGGACCAACATGACAAAAAAAAGGCTCATTTAGCCAGCCATACCATTGAGAAGAGGAGGGACAAGCACATGGTTTTGCAAAAAAACCACTTGCTTGTCATCTCACCCAATCTTCTCTCACTCCTTTATTTAACACCCCTCCCTCCCTCCCTCTTCTATTCTCACAAGTTCTGAAAATTTTTAAGAAAAAAAAAAAGAATAGAGAAAGAAAGAGAGAGCTAGGGTAGGAGCAAGAAGGCCAAATTTAGAGCAAGGAGTTGTAAAACCTCTTCTTCATATCTTCAAGGTGGGTGATTCTGACCTTATAGTTGTTTTTGTAGTTAAGAAATGGTTGGAATGTAGTTTTAACTCGTTGTGTTTTCTAAAACTGAATGCATGCAAAAGATCAGGAGTCTAGAGGCTAGTTCATGCTAAAAGAAACCAAAACAGTAACTTTCTTAAGAAGCAAATTTTTGCCTGTCAGTATGGAGCTAATAGCATGAACACTACTTGATATTTTGGTCTGAAATTTTTGGGGGATGATCATATAGGTGTCTTACACCTTCAGCAATTTTTCTAAATTTTTATGATTTTTCCTGCTAATTAAATAAAATACAAACTTGCATGTTGGTCAAAAACAGAACAGATCTTACTGCATGTTACTGGTGTAGATTACAATGCTTGGAAATCACTGTGTACTCATGAGAATGACTTGCAAATAATTTATGTTGTTCTATTATCTGTGTAGATCTTACGTTTAAAATTTCATGCAATTTGGAGCACTATAGCTATGGTAAATAAATCATGCAAACTCAGCTAGTCGAAATGATAAAGAGAGTTGCTGTTGATGAATGCACAGTTTTGGGTGTTAATAAAAAAGGCATAACTCAATATCTACTTTATGAAAAGACTTGAATTTTGGATATGTGTTGGAATGTATGTTATGTGCTTGATTCTTAAATTTCATGTAAATCCAGTAGCATTTGATATATATATATATAAGATAATTTTCTTTAACACTGTGCACAAAGTGTTCTGTTCTGGAAGTATTTTTGCTGCATGTTAAAGAACCATGTTTTTGAGCTTGTTAACATCTGAATTAGAGAAAGTTTTCAACTAGGAAGTTGTAGAGCACAGTTAGAGCTTTCCAGAAAGCCTAGGAATGCAGAATTTGGTGCAGTGTGATATTTTATATGATTTTTATATTGTACTGGTTCTATCAGACCCGAACCCAAGTTTACTGTTTGAAGTAACTGAGGTGATGGAGCCTTGTATGACTATTTGAGGGTTGTAGGTGTTGTTTATGCGCCTTAATGAGCTTGAGTACTGATGTTAACTACTTGGAAACCAATTTTGGTCATCTTAGTCATGGCATGGCTATTTCTAGGTCCTTAGTGATGGACTATAATAGAGTTGAGTTAGTTGGATTGTGTGATTGTTGTTGGGATTGGGATGGAATTTTCCCCCATTCATGATACCTAAATTTAGGGTTACACTATGAATGAAATTAGGATCATCTTGATACAATGGCGAGACCCTAGGACTTGGTCCGTATGGCTAGAATTTGTGGCGCGTAGATCAGAACCCGTGACCCCCGAACGTGTTGGAGTGATGACTCGAGTGCCGACGTGCTCGCCGTCTAAGGAGGGAATCCAGCATCGTAGGAGCTACCACTTGTCGGGAAGACATGGAGCGCAATGATTAGCGGGAGCAGCGAATTGCTTCGGGCCGAGGTAGCGTGCGACTCCAAACGTAACGGGGTAGCGACGATCGACGTGGTCAATTTGCCAGTCTTCATGGGCCCATGCAGTGGGCCGGGCTTGAGATCCCAATTGGTCCCTATTGCGGATTGGGTTAATTTCAAATGGGTAATTTAGAATGAACTAGAACTTAACTAGTGGTTATAAAATATCTAGGTGTGACCTCAGGGTTAGGTAAGAGACTAGTTGCTAGATCGCCTAGCAAATTATTTAGTCAGGCAGAACTACATCACCTAGTAAGTTAATGATTGTTAATTGGATAAAATTTGAATAGGGATAGTCCTTGAGTCAAATCCTTAATTCAACAACCCAAATATGACCTAGGATATGTCAAGTTGTGATTATAGCTCTAGGTCGCCTCATGTTACTAAGTTAGGGCTTGAAAATACTTGATAGATCGCCTAAATAAGAGAATTGGTTAAAATGGAATAGCCCTAGACTCGCCTAATAAATTCCTAATTCTAATGAGATAATGAAAGAGAATTAAATATTGACTAGAGTAGGAGAATTAAGGAAATTGGATAATCGGGTAATAATTGTGTAATTAACCTCATTCTTAACTGTGGTTCTAGTTTTGATCTAGCTTTAGTATTTTGAACTTGATTATGTTCTCGGACTAGATTGATTGTTGGTTGGTTGGTAAGGACATGCACTAGTTGGTGTTGTGCTCACCTATCAAGTGGGGACACGTGCGGCGTCGTCTTGTCTGGACACGTGTGCCCTTGTCTTAAATGTTAATTCCTGGAGTTTAGTGATGAGGGCAGGATGCAGACGTAAGTCACAAATCATTTGGAACTTAGGGAATGGACCCCTAAGCTTCCGTTTATGTTCCGAGTTATCAGTGCAAATGGGGAGTAAGAGTTTAACTCTGCGACCTTTGGCGGGGTAGAGGTGGCCCTACGATTCGCCTTATGTTCAGGATAACTTTGGGAAGAGGCAGGAATAGAGAATGATCATTATCCTGTCAGAGTGGAGAAGGACCATGATCTGAACGAGTGGAGTGACCACTGACGTTCAGAGTGGAGAAGTACCATAATCCGATTACAGTAGTGATGATAGACCACATTGATTGCATACTCTGCAAGTCACTAGAATTTTTTCAGGAACGGAAATGAGTATAAGAGTAGGATGCATGAAGAGAGATCGAACTCTACAATCAGGAGAGGTGAACTCTTTGGGAAGTATGTAGTATAGGATGCATATATTTTCATTAAAGTTGATTTTAGGAAAGTATGTAGTATGAGATGCATACGTTTCCAAATGAATTGCATTAAAGTAAGAGCATCATGTGCATTCTTTGTTTTGTGCATTAGATTAGGCCATGGCATACATCGACACTGGTTTGACATCATTTTTTTTTGCATCAATTATTTGTTTTTGAGGTTTGAAATCGCTATATTATGGCATAGAGAGGATAGCTGTATATAGCATTGCGTCAGTTGTATTAGACTGACGTGCCCACAGTCTGTCTAGTTGCAGGATTGCAGTTTGGGGAACGCGAGAGAGAACTCAAGCCGCGGGAAGTATCCAAGTGAAAGTAACTGTCCAATTTTATTGTATATTCATGTTGTACCAGTTAATTTTAATTGTTGTAATCATTGGACACTGTAATAATAATTTGATGTAATAAAAGTTTTTAATTTTCTGTGATTTTTGTGTGTTGTGAATCATTTGAAGGAAAATTTCTGGCTTGTATCACGAATTCCGGGCATTGGGAACCCGGCGCGTTACATTGCCACCGTTTCGTTTCTCTTCCTCTAATTCACTGTTTTGTTATCCCACAGGTTTGCTTTTGCTTTGTCCTATGTTCCGACTGAATGAATTTCGATGACGAAATTTTTTTTGTATAGGTGTGTAGGATTGTAACCCTCGTTCCTGATTGTATGTATTTTTACCTGTATTTCTTTTCTCTTCTTCAATTCTTGTATTTCATTTATCGAGAATATATATATATATATATATATATATATATATATATATATACACACACACATATGTATGTATGTATGTACATATATGTATACATATATATACATACATATATATATATACATACATATATACATATATCTATGTATATGTATATACATATATATATACATATTTTCCTATATGTATGTACATGTTTTCCTATTGATAAAGTTGAAAAATCGTATTACAATTGTTTCCTTGAGTTAAGAAAGAAAGAACTAGAAGGAACAATTCCTTGCACTGATGTTCAAACATATTTTGAAAAACATGAATATGCAATAAGATACTTTATGTCCAAGGAAGAATCTGATTCTGAAATAGAATCAACAAATTCTTTTAGCTCTATTGAGCAAGAATCTTCAGAGTCTACTGACTCAAAAAGCTCTACTGAGCTAGAAACTTTCAGCTCTACTGAGCAAATTTCCAGCTCTACTGAGCAAAACAAACAAAAAACCTTTTTAAGGTATATGCTGATCAAGAAACATTGATCGACCAACAAATGACTGAAATTGGTGAGAATTCTTGAGTAGGTGATAGAGGAAAAAGACCTCTAGAACCTGAGGAAAATCCATTACCAGATTTTCAACCTTCCAATCCGGAAGAATTTCTACGATATGGGAGAAGTTCTGAAAGATTATTTTACATAAATAATTTCCTTAATTGGAAAGATAATCAAACCAGAATAATGCTGGGAGAATATGACAAAAGAAGTGCTCGTATGGGTACATATTTCAATATTGATAGAATACCCCATAGACATCTTAAAAATTACTTTAAAGATTGGGGCCAACATATGCGTGGTATAAGATATCTCTTAAAGGGGATGTCTAACAGAGATTTTTTCAAATATACATGTTCCTTATGGGAAGGATACGCAGCCGATTGGCTAAGAAGCCTAGAGGCTACTAATGCGGTTGAAAAAGCCAATATTGAATCCCAAGAAACTACCAATAAAATGATTTTTCGACTGTTATCTTCATTCTACAGTGATTTAACAGGAGAAACACTACAAAGAACTATAGATGAAGAAAACAAGTTATTAATGATGAAATTATGTGATATATGTGAATTAGAAACATTTGTCACAGATTATATTGGGCAAGTCTTCAAACTTGAAGATCCTGATAGAAAAGTATTTTGGTTAGAAAGATTCTTTCTAAAAATCCCAGAACCATGGGGAGACTTGATAAAAAATCATTATAACAAATTATTGGCAGCTAATTCTGCTAGCCTTATTGGAGATAAACTCAGAGGTCAAAGTACAGGATATTTAAAACAAGCCTGTATGGAAACCATTAAAGCATTTTGTCAAAGTGCTAAAGCACACAAACAAATAAAAAATAGAGTTAAAAACTCTAAGCTGGGGATACAATGTTGTCCCAGATACGACCCAGATATAAATCTGGAATATGGGTGTGAACCCAAATTTGGATCTTACAATAGACCCTCCAAAAAATTCAAAATAACAAGGAAAAAATGGAAGCCAGAATTTAAGAAAAAGTGGCAAAAAAAATAATAATTCTAAACCGAAAAGGTTTATAAAAAATAATTTTCCTAAATTCCGAAAAGGATGCAAATGCTTTAAATGTGAAAAAGAAGGGCACTTTGCCAATGAATGCAATGAAAAGATTCAAAAGGTTATAATAAATAATTTACAAGAGTATGGGATTCATACTCAAACTCTTGAGGAAATACCTACTGATGATGAGACTTCTGTCTATGAATTATCCTCTATTCCTGAAAGTAATTATAACTCAGATTACTCTTTGGACATGGAATCGTTGAGGATAAATATGATAACAATCAATAAAATAGCTAATGCTATATGGGTAGAAACGCTTTCTTCTAAAGCCTATTTACCTACTAGAGATAACACGTGCTCTCCTGCCCTGAATTTACGAGCAGCTGAAAGCTTGATAATAGAAAGATATTCTGTATTAGATGTCCCACTGGACTTGCGAATAATAATCCCTAAAGGGTATTATGGGCAAATCATTAACACAACCGCAGTATCAAAAAAGCAACTCTTTGTTATAAACGGAATAATAACTTCTGAACACAGAAGTAAAATTTCAATATTCTTTAAAAGTCTGAATCACTTTGCTATACAAATACATCAAAGAGATGTCATTGCACAATTATTAATACTCAAATATGAAGAACTTCCAATAAGAAGAATTCGAGACACAGAAGACTCTGGTTGTGCTAGTACGCATGTATCTAGTACAGATTACAGAGTAAATATGAATTTCCTAAAGGAAGACACCACCAATACGGATATCGATAATAGTATCGGAGAAGTCTACGACATATCCGATGATGACTTAACAAAACTATTAGAGATGATTCCTCATCCAGATAAAAAGGATGTATATAAAACTGAGAGATCTATTATATCAAGATTTAATTCTAAAAGTACTTACATTTTTGAAAAAATGCAAGGAAATATAGAATTAAAAGGTATTCAGGACCTCTCATCAATAAAGCTTATAAGCCATGAGAAGATAAAAAGAATAAAACAAAGATATCCAAAGATGAATTACCTTCATCTAGGACTGATACAAATAAAAATTATTGCACAATTTCGTGCCGGAATAGATACACCAATTTTAATGGTAGTAAGAGATGAAAGGATTCACGATCCTTTAAACTCTATAATTGGGGGAACTAAATCAAATCTAGCAAATAGAATATTTGCATTTAATATTCATCCGAATTTTTCTTTTGCATTAACAGATGAAAACATTATAGATATTTGTACCTCGTCAATTAATTTGAAAGGTATAGAAATGAAACCAGGATCAAAAATCCTAAGTATCCAATGGGAAAGTTGCATCGCTCTTAATGAAGTTGCTACTTTCAAAACAAAAACTTCCAAAGATTACATCCAACTCTTTGAAGTTGGAACAGGAAAGGTTATTCAACCTAAGATAATTGAACAAAAACACATTACTTTTAACAATGACATGGCTTTATTCATAAGTGAACTAAAGCCTAAACAAGCAAAAATCCCAGAAGAGACATTCATAGTCTCAGGAAATAAAATTACTACAATATACAAAAATATAGAGGAAGAAGATTCTTCTTCTTCAAAACCAACTCTTAAAAGATCAAGTTCTTGCTCCATTAGAAAAGATAGTAACTTACTTCTTCATAATGAAGCATCTATATTACTAACTCCTAATATGCTTAAAGATATACATAGACAGAGCTTGAGTTTTGAAAAAACTCAACCTATTGAAGGAACAACAATTCAGATGATCGAAAAATTACATGATACTGAATCAACGGAAGATTTTGATAACCTTGGAAACATGATTATCAAAGTCCCTATAAAAAATATCAAAACATAAACACTACTGTGTTTTTATACTCCACAGGTATATCTATGGAAGCAAAAGATTTAAAGTTCGTCTACATCAAAAGGGAGGAAGTACAAAGCTTCATCCAAGAACACAAAAAATATTTTTTAAGCAAAAAGAACTGGCTGCTGCCAATAGCTGGACGATTAGTTGCAGCAACCCAACGAAATCTGGCTTTTAATATCGAAGATGATCATTACGTATATCCGAGATGTCATGATGTATATAATACAATTGAAGAATATCAGGAAGAGCATGACTCAATTTCATGCGATGAACAATACAGCAAACCACGAACACCAGTTTTTACCCCCAACACCCGAGGGCATGGATGACTCTGATCAGCAGCCAATCCACATGGACGCAGACAGAGAAGGCATAGTAAAGAACGGCCACGATGTCGTCGATCAGCACATCGAAGACCAGCAAACCAAGGATATCAGTCAACTGAAGACTAATATCAAACAGCTACAAAATGACAATTATAAATTGTTAACGTACATCAATCAGCTCAGAGAGGACACCCTTCAACTCCAACAGCAACTCCAGGACGTGCTACAGCAACGACTTGATGGGTATGTCAGGAATATTCGTTCCACAGTAATCCTGCCTCCCACTCACAACAAACTTCTACTAGAAGACTCCAACACTAGCCAGAAGCATGGTGGGCCACTTTACCAACAGGTGGACGCACAGCAGCGTGGTGATGTGTAAAGATAATAAAGTTGTTTGTCCATATGTGTAAGAAACTTACTTAGTAAGTTTCCTTTAGCGTGTATCCTAAGCTTTCTCTTTAGCTTGTACGCCAAGTTAGCTTATACCCTAAGTTAACTTGTAGCCTAAGTTTCCTTTAGTCCTTTAGCTTGTGTCCTAAGCCATCTCTCCCCCTATATAAGGAGAGACCAAGGTGTGTGTCAAGGCAGAGCATTCTTAGTAAGAGCCTTGCCTAGTGTGCTTGTATCTCAGTGTGCTTGTATGTGTGCTATTGTCCAATAAATAAAATATCTACTTCCTTTGAATTAGTATGTCTAAAGTAGTTTGTCCATATGTGTAAGAAACTTACTGAGTAAGTTTCTTTTAGCGTGTCTCCTAAGCTTCCTCTTTAGTTTGTATTCTAAGCTTCTTCTTTAGCTTGTATCCTAAACCTTCTCTCCCTATATAAAGAGAGGCCATGGTGTGTGTCAAGGCAGAGCATCCTTAGTAAGAGCCTTGCCTAGTGCTTGTATCTCAGTGTGTGCTTGTATGTGTGCTACTTTCCAATAAATAAAATCTCTACTTCCTTTGAATTTCCGCTGTCACTCTAAACTGGTATCAGAGCTTGGCAAAGAATTCAGAGTTCTTCTCTCGATCAGGTATAATCTCTAAACTACTCTTCGTAGTTTAGGATTAGGATGGAGGAGTAATCTCCTTCATGTTGGTTAAGCTAGCTATGAAAATAAACACTTGTTCTTGTTCTTAGGCTTGTTTAATTAGGCCATGTAGTAAAACATTTATCTTTAGGCTGTGTGAGCGAAAGCCATGGATGCAGTAGTTATTCACCTTCAACTAGTTTTGTGAGTTGTAATCTTCGTCTCCAATGGTGTCATAATTTTTTAGTGAGTTGTGATCTACATCTCTACGTATTCATATAAGCTTGTGGTGCTAGTTGCCCGTAGGGACTTTGCTTGTGTTTTGCTATTACCCGTTGTGGCTTAGATTTGAGGCTGTACCCCGCTATAAATCCACGGTGTGAGAGTGTGATGCCAGAGATGTTCGGTTCAAAGCACAAAAAAATATATTGACTCCGGTGATGTTAGAAATAGTCGAAGCACGAAAAGAGTTAAAGAAATACCTATTGTTGTAAGAGCTTAGCCATATCAGAAATTCTTTCAATGGTTACTACAATAAGTGCATCTTTAAACAAGAAATCTTTTGAAAAAGATAGTTTATTATAGCTTAGCTAAACCAACATGTTTCAATTATCATGGATGACTTCTTATTCTATCCAGTAGTACAACCTACAATACTCTACAGAGTAAATGAGAATACATATGATGTGGTAAAACCAACCATAATATATCCAACAAAAAAAATAAAAAGAGAAGAAGATGCTCAACCATCTCCTACAAGCCTTTTGACTAATCTTCAAGAAAAAAAGAACATTTCCTCTAAAGAAGAAGAAATTCGTCTTGAAAAGGAAAGTTGTTCAAATACTAATATTAGTACTCCGAATGAACAGGTTATTTGTCTTTCTACAATGGAAGATAAAAGTCTTAACAAAATTGAAAGTGATCTCCCTCTTTCTAATAAAAGATCTGATTTTATAGAATCAGAAATAGAGTCTATAGACTCTAATAATTTTGGAGGCTCCACTAAGCAAAAAAACTCCAGCTCTACTGAGCAAAAATGTTGTAGCTCTATCGAGCAAAAACATATTGAGTTAACAAACTCAACCTCCAGCTCTAGTGAGCAAAAAGATTCTAGCTCTTTTGAGCAAAAATCATCAGAGTCTACTGACTCGAAAAACTCGACTAAGCATGGAGATTCCATCGCTATTGACTCAAATAATTTTGAAGGTTCTAACGAACAGAAAAATATTGAGTTAACAAATTTACAAATTGATGATGAGTCACTTAACTCAGAAGTTGATAATGAGATAATTCACTCTCATATTGACAAAGAGTTAACAAATTCTATTGTCTTCAGACAGACACCAGAAAATCCATATCAGGATTGTCAACAAAAAGAACTTGCTAGAAATAGCATGAATATTCAAGCAGACAAAGGAATTCATATAGATTCCTGTAAATATGAACTACCTAGTAACAGTATAAATATTCAAACAAGAGAGGAAATTCATACAAACATAGATTCCTATGTATATGAATTATCTTCCTTAAGCAAAAATGAAGTTACACAAGATTCTGAAAAAGAACCTTTAAAAATCAATGTAATTACTCTTAGCCGAAAAGCTGAGTTACAAATCTACATTCCTATTACACTTAGCTTTCCTGAATACAAGGAAATCACTATACATACATTAATTGATACTAGTGTGCAAATCAGTATAATACACTCATGTTTTATTCCAAAACAATATAGATCAGAATTAACCCATAAAGCCTCTATAGGAAGCTTTAATGGTTCTAATTCTATGGTTACTCACAACATAAAAAATCTACAAATATCCTTGGAAGACTCTCAAGGAAATAAACACAATTGCAAAGATATGACCTTTGCATTACTTGACGACCTTGCTGAATATTGTATTATCGGCATGGACAATCTAAGCAAAGTTTTGCCATTACAAATCGAGAAACATTTTTTCTCACTAAACAATATCCATATCCCTCGAGTACCTTTTACAATTACTACTCACAGCTTTTTCGACCTAAATGCTGTACAGCGAGGAGTAATTGAAAATCCCTTAATGGAAAAGAACCAATGGCTACAGCCAAATACAAAAAAACACTATACTTATATTCTCAAAAATATTGATACCACAGAACAAATTATACATAATATATTAGAGCCATTGTATAGCAATGATCCTCTAAAACTTTTTGAAAAATCTCCAAGATTTTGTCAACTCGAATTACTACCTGAATATACAAAAAAGAATATTAGAACTCCAAGTATCATGGTAAATCAAGAAGATAAATTGGAGTTTGCTAAACAAATAAAGGAATTATTGGATCTAAAACTTATTAGATCCAGTTATAGCAACCATAGCTCTCCTGCCTTTTAGTCAGGAATCATGCAGAGAAAAAAAGAGGAAAAGCAAGAATGGTTGTTAACTATCGAAAAATTAATGATGCCTGCAAATTCGATGGGTATTACATCCCAACTGCAGAACAATTATTAAATTTGGTACAAGGTTCCAAAATATATTCTAAGTTTGATGCTAAATCAGGATTTTGGCAGATCAAATTAAAAGATGATCTATCCAGAAGTCTAACAGCCTTCAGTAGTCCTCAGGGACATTTTGAATGGTTGGTAATGCCTTTTGGGCTAAAAAATGCACCACAAATATTCCAGAAATGGATGGACAGTATGTTTGGCCATTTGCCATTTGTTACTGTTTATATTGATGACATACTTGTCTTCTCTTCTAGTCTAGATGAACATAAAGATCATCTACTACAAGTAGCAAAAATATTGTTAGAAAATGGAGTTATTCTAAGCCCCAAAAAGATTGAATTATTCAAGGAAGAAATTGACTTTCTTGGAAAAAAGATATTAAAAGGAAAAATTGAGCTACAAGCTCATATCTATGAAAAGATTAAACTATTTTCGGAGGAAATAGGTACACTAAAACAATTACAGGCTTTCCTAGGAATTCTTAATTACGGAAGAAAATTCATTCCTAGACTTTCTGATAAAATCAAACATTTACAGCAAAAGCTGCAAACAATACAAACACAATACAAAGAAAGGTTGATAAAAGAAGGAAAAGATCCTGAAATTCCACGAAGGTGGAACACTGATAAAATAAAAATATCTCTTTCTGAAACAGAAAAAGAAGAGATAAAGAAAATTAAAAATATCATCTCAATACAAAAAATACTTTACTATCCTAAAGAAAAGGATAAACTTATATTACAAACTGATGCTTCAGATACCCATTGGGCGGGTATCCTTTTTGCACAAATTGAAAAAAGACATTATGAGCTGGTTGCCTATACATCAGGAACCTTTTCCTCTACTGAGAAAAAGTATTCTACTTTTGATAAAGAGTTACTTTCTATAAAACTCTCAGTTAAATCTTTAAAGATTTATTTACTGAGCAGAAAATTTCTTATACAGTCTGATAATATTGCAGTAGTACAATTTCTCAAGAAGAAATCTGTACACAATCCAGAAGAAAATCTGAGAAGAGTCAGATTAGCAGTTTACCTTGAAATTTATCAACATAATATTGACCATATTCATGGTCATACTAATATTACTGCTGATTTCTTAACCAGGTACTATGGAGAAGAAAAAAGATAAAAGACCCATGGACTCTGAAGTAATCAAAAAAATCAAGGAGCTTGAAGAGGCTCTTGGTATGAAAACAGGAGAATGGACTACTGTCCTAAACAATAAAAAAGTAGCTACTGCTACAACATCTACTGATACTACTGTATCAAAAAATACAGGAACCACTATTCCACAAACAAAACAAGTCCTTTTAAAATCTCCCACTCTAACAGCGTGGAAGCAAAACTCTATCAACCCTATCCTGAAAAAGGATTGGTATAACAAAGAGTTAAAACATGGGAATCCAGATATTTACAATCATCTCAACAATGTTTGGAGGGCATTACACCCAAATGATAAAACCGGAGCATACCACTTATCACAATTAGAAAAAATAATCCTTCAGTTAAAGAAAAAAACACAAGAGCAGAGCGAAGGATTTGAAAAAGCAAAACTCATTGCCAGTAATATGATCAAATTCAGCAATACTTCTACCTCATC